>CM072524.1:39589445-39644445 GCA_036898135.1 Oncomelania hupensis
GTATCAAGTGATACTCAGGGTGCCAGCCAGTATTTCAGAAATGGCATGCACTAGCTTCAGATTGAATGAATGAATATAGTGGTAGTTTATTAAGCTATATCATTACCCATCCCCCCCCTCCCCACCTTTCTTTCTCTCCCCTTGTAAGGCAAAGTCAGAAAACCCTAACAGCAAGATGCACAAGTCACTGCAAACTTAAATCTGCTACATCTTGGACAATTGCAATTGTTGTAAAGCCTAAACAATGAATTGTAGCATTTGTATTTAACGTGGCTGCAAGTTAGGATTTGGGGATAACATTTTCACCCATTCAGGCAAAATTAGAGGTACAATACTATACGATATGATATAACCGTACATTGCCAAGTAAAATGCAAGAATGGACTTGGAATTGTGTTCTCAATAAAAAGTATGGCCGCTGCAGGGTCTGTGTTACATGGTCTAGACATGGGCAGCAGGATCTCTAAATCCTGTGCAGTGGAACACATACATGTGTGCATAGAGTTAGATCTTGGTTTAAACTCTAGTTGGAAGCAGTAAATCAATGGCTTGAAAGGTCTTTGTATTACATTATGTGTAGTGAACAGAATGGGATGATGTTAAAATAAAGCTTAAAAATTTAAAAAAGGAAAGACCTCTGTACATCAATAAAACATTATTAAAGGGTCAACAATTTCATTCAGTTTCAGTATGGCTGCCAAGTTTTACCCCAGGATCTTCTTTCCAAACTCCAAAAGGTTTTTATATATTTACTATTTTATTATGTTTATCATTTTATTATAGTTATTTTATTTTATTAAAGTTCTTTATTTTATTTGTATTTTACTGCTGTTTTTTTTTTTAAATTGAAATTTTATTGCATTGAATTTTTTGTTCGTTTGATTTTTTTTACATTTTAAATTATGCTTCTCTAACTTACACTAACAATTTTTGACTAAAATGAAATTACATTGTATTGACTAAACGACATACATTGACAATGATCTAACTATAGAAGTACTGTCATTTTGGATGGGGATATCTTCATAATTGGTAACACCAGGTTACATTACAATTTCTTTTCTGCATGACCATAAGATCCAGTGTTCAGTAACCAACCCTTTCCTGTGACATGGAACCAAATGAAATTGAGAAACGGGTGGGTTGTGGGGGTATGGTTGTGTTTCAAATTCAATAGAAATTTAAACTTTTAGAAATTAGAATCCTCGTTCACTGAAGTGTTCAGACTTCAGTTTATTTGAAAGAGTCGATGTATGTATGTACTAAAACCTTTCATCGTACACGAGAATTAATGGTTTGACGTTCAAACCGTTTTTATGCTAGTCTTCAATGCAAAGTTTCCTATGCCAAACGGAAGAGCTGCGTTCGATCCTCACTGATGTTAAGAGATTAGACTTGCGTACGAGACTTACCAGATCACTGAGTGTTCTCTCCGGGTGCTCTGGTTTCCTCCCTCCCGTGATAATGGTATTGGATGCAAGCAATCAGAATTTAAAAGGAATGCCCCTGGCTATTTCAAAGTATTTGTAGAAAAGCCTGAAATAAAAAAAAAAATACTATCACTTTCTTTTCCGTGTTATAATAGTGATCTTTCTGCTTTTACGCCACATGTGGGAGCGATAGATCAATGCTTGTTGTGCATTGGAGTGTGTATATAACATCAGTTATTACCATTATTATTTTATTTTATTTTATTTTAATTTTTTTACTGCTACTACTAGTACTACTATTATTAATTATTGCAGAACGTAGTTTAGATCTAATCAGAAAGTGTTTATACTGTCAGCTGCTGAGCTAGCTTACGTTAGTTATCTGGAGCTTTAGACTGTACATATGATGCTGCAAAGTGGCTGTCTTGGCACCTTAGATCTTGTTTCCAACCAGCTCCTTGAGCAGCTGTTTGAACTCATAAAGCACTGCATAATTAATCAGAACGATGCACAACTGAGACAAAGCCCAGTTGTCCATGCAGTGAAGCGTTTGGGTTTGAATCGGAGGAAAAGTAATCTGTTTTATACCTGCTGGAGCTTAGTGAACAGCTCTTTGAGTTGATAATAACACCCGGTAGGGTCAAACACGTTCCATTCTTATCATTTAGAAGAAAAATAAATCTAGCTTATTTTGCGAAGCATATGATAACATCATGTAGGGTCAAAGTTGTTCCATTCTTATTGTTTAGAAGAAAACAGCCCATCTTATTTTGCGAAGCATATTATTACACCATGTAGGGTCAGAGATGTTCCATTCTTATTGTGTGGAAGAAAAATAAATCCAGCTTATTTTGCAAAGTGTATTATAACACCATGTAGTGTCCAAGACTTCCATTCTTATTGTTTAGAAAAAAAACAATCAACCCTATTTTGCAAGGTGTATTCCTACGGCATTGTATACCACGGCACTACAGCATATGGATCTGAATCTGCTTGTGAGATTGATGTAGAAGCTTTGTGTGTCTGCTAACTGGATAAAAATTCTGGTGTCCTCTTGATCTGACCTAGTGTAAAAAGGTTAGGATCACATTCAAGTCAGTTTGAGTTTTAGCAAGCCAGACTGTATGTAATACTATACTAACTGTTTACACTTTTAACAAAAGCAACTCTTTATTCTCATCCTTTGATTATTAGCTTAGAAATCTGAGAAATGATGATGACCACAATGACGATGATCATTATGATGGTGGTGGTGGTGTACAGTTTTGAGATACACAAAATTCATGCTGGCTGATGGTGGTGGTAATGATGATGATGGTGGTAGTATAGACTTGCAAGGTGCATATTATATATATATATATATATATATATATATATATATATATATATAATATATATATATATATATATATAATATATATATATATATATATATATATATATTAGATAAAAGAGTGTAAGGGAAATTATACATTGAGTCTGTCTGAACAACAGAAAAAGATGCTGTACTGTAGCACTGTATGTAATAGAAAAGAGAAATTAAAAAATATTTTAATGTTCTTATACAGAGCTTTTCCAGCTCAAGAGCTGTCAAGGCATTGGTCGATGCAGGGTCTAACTCAAGCCGCTCAAGGCGCCAACTTGCTGCCTTAAGTGCATTATCTAATCCCCATACAACTGAGCACCATCTGGAGCACTAGGGGATTGAGTGGGAGGGAGGGGAAAGACCTAGTGCTTGCTGGGGTGTGTTGGTATAGCTCATGTCCAGGACATGAGCGTCAGGATCTTTCTAGTCCGTGCGACGGAATGCATACATGTGTGTGCACAGATTTGACAGAAGTTTATACTCTCATCCAAAGGCTACACAGGGTTTACTGTGAGAGTGAATTGGAATGATGTAGCAGTTACAGAAGCAAGTGCTGTAAGGTGGCCTTCTGTAGAGCAAGAGAAGGAAAGGTTATTGTGACCAGCTCACAGTCAGTGAGGAAAAAAGGGAGAGAAAAAAATCTCATAGTATTGATCCAAATCTGCAAGGGGTTGCCAAGCAACATGTCAAATTTTGAAACGGGCTATATTTGGACTAGACAGCACTAGGGGGGGACAACAAAAAAAAAAAAAAAAGGCTAATGTAAAAGAAGAAGAAAAAAAAAAGCTTAAAAAGGCAGAGCAACATTTGAGTTAGGATTTCCCTTTATTGATGATGTGATATTATTATCCATCATTACAGTAGTGCGTCTGTGTATGACTAGCAACATTGCTTGTGAGTGGTTTTATAGATGATGGTATTTGAAGTAGTTGTCTATGTACTGTAGAAATTTTAATAGAATTTCCAAGCACGAAGTGGAGCAGTGTGTTGTTAAACAAAAAAAAGAAAAAAAAGAGTGGAGTCTTCGTAGAGTACATTTTTGTCTTCGTCTTGGATGAAGTCTCCCGAGTGTTTGGATTTTGACTTTTGAATTTTTTGTTCCAACCCCTCTGCAGGCGTTATATGACACTTTTTAGGCTGTAGTGCTGTATTGCATTTGTTACATTGCCAACTATTACGTTCAATTGAATAAAAGAAAACTCTACATTCGGTAGTTTTGATCAATTTTCTAAATGAGCTTGCCATATCCTGCTTGAAAACTGAAAATGTGATGAAGTAACACTGTAGTGATAGGATTGGCACTGAGAGAGTTCCTTAACATTCAAGACTTTTTGTGAGCGTTTAATATTCATGCAGACAGCTGTTGAAAATTATAATCTTGAATATGCATGCTATCAAAGCATGATCAGTGCTATCATGAATAAATTTATTATTAGAGCAGCCTTTGTAATCGACGTTTCTTATGAGTTTTATTTGTAATGAATCGTGTGAAGGGACAATACATAAACATTTATAGGATTTCTTTATCGTTTGAATGTGGCTCCATCATCATAAATAGACAAAGTTTAGTAAAGTGTAGCATCCCAAGGATGCATGGTATACAAAAATGTTGGGATCCTTTTTAAATGTATGCATCCTTTCGCAGAGACATTCACAACATACTTGCTAATGAATATTTGGGGAAACATTGATAGTGATGGATAGTACAGTAGCTTTACAAATTGCACAAGTATAGATAGTACAGTGGCCTAAGTTCCCAAATCAAGCAACAAAAATGTGAAGTTGTGGAAATATTGAAATGTATAAAACAAATCTGCAAAGTCATAGTTCATGGGCATGTGTGTGTGTTTGTGTGCATGAGTGAGTGTTGTGTGTAAGTGTGTGTGTTAGATGGGTTAGGGAGATGGTAGATTTTCCTCGTTTTGTTTTATAGTTAACGTTTTTTCTTTATTATGTAACTTGTAAGCACCTAGAGCTAAGTCTAAACTACTGATTCAGATTAGGCAGATATTCATGATGATGATGATAATAATAAGAAAAAGAATAAGAATATACTGTTGGTATATTTATTTATCTACTTTCATTGCACTTATGGAATCCATTCAGCGCAAGAGTCTATATTATATATCAATCAGTTTCTCTGCCTTAGATCTTTTGTGAACTACCATACTGCCAGCAGCCCTGTGAATTGTAATGCTATAGTGGAGGTTGAAAATGGGTTGTGGATTGTACTTTCACTGTGGACAGGATCACGACATCTTTTTGCCATGAAGTAATTGTAGTGAGTGTGGCAGTGAGTGATATTAGAACGGTATAGGGTACCAGCTGATATCCACACTGTACTATAATATAGCATAGCATGCCCGTGTGGGAATGATGGTATGGTAATGGTGGAGAACTATGTGGACCATGTGAAGGCTTTCATGCGATACTGGCTTATGTCCAGCAGTCATGGGCCCGACCTGGCTGACGTCCTGCCCGTCGGAGCCTTGGGACCGGATGCTGCAGCCGGTTCCCTGCATCTGGCGCACTCCCTGCACCAGAGCCACCAGCTGCAGACCTCGCAGACTGCCCATCACCATCAGCAACAACTTTCACAGCAACAGCAGCAACAGAACCAGCAGCAGCAGCAGCAACAACAAGGGGGTGGTGTGCCCAGCCAGCAGCATGAGCCCATCTCTCCCCACCACCCTTCCCTGCCCCCTCCTCCCTCTCACCATGGACTGCAGACGCCGCTGTCCCTGGACCTGGACCACCCTCTCCCCTCCTCCACAGCTTCCTCATCCTCCTCGCTACAGCTGCAGTCGCAAGGGGTCAACACGTCGGAGATTGGCCTGGATGTGGCGTCGTCGTCTCAGCGGGCGCATCTGTGCGAGGTGTGCCTGAAAGGGTTCCGCAGCCGGCAGCAGCTGGCCCAGCATTCCCTGGTGCACAGCAACATCCGCAAGTACAGCTGCACCTACTGCGAGCGCTCCTTCAAGCAGCTGAGTCATCTGCAGCAGCACACACGCATTCACACAGGTGAGACAGCCAGGCTTTCCCTCGTGACCGTCACGTCTTTCAATAGCCATATTATGTTAAAAGTGAGCTCAAGCCACGAAGCAGCCAAACCGCAGCAGGCAGCACACCCACACACACGCAGGTACGTTCTGATTTACTTTGTCATTAATAGGCGTTTTTTGTGACTTCTGTGTCATGTAGGTGAGCGAAAGTACCTCTGCACTTTCTGTGAGCGCAGCTACAAGCAGCTAAGTCACCTTCAGAAACACACGCGTTCACACACAGGTAGGCTAATTTTCTCTCTTTCTTATTCGTGGACACTTTTGGTTTTCCTGTGCTTTGTAGCAAAGTACGACACACGCACACCCTCCTTCACACTTCAACCACACACCACCATGCAAGGTAGGTTGAATTTTGTTCCCCTCGCTCTCTCTCTCTCTCTCTGGAGTTCATTGTAATAGGTTTTGTTGTCCGTTTTTGTGTATGTAGGTGAGCGCAAGTACATCTGCTCATACTGTGATCACGGCTTCAAGCAGATCACGCATCTACAACAGCACATACGAATTCATACAGGTATGCTGCCGTTTTAGTGACAGTTTAGTTTCGCTTTGATGACTTTTCTCAGAGCATACTTCGTGATTTCAGTTTTCTGAGAGAGAATACTGGTAGGGGCAGTTCTTGATCACTTTTGTCAGAGCGTACGTAGTTAGCGATTTCAATTTTCTGTGAGAAAATACTTGTAGGGACGGAACTTTCTTGATCACTTTTCTCAAAGCGTACGTAGTTAGCGATATCAGTTTTCTATGAGAGAATGCTTAGCAGAGACAGTTCTGATTTGTTTGTAACCATCTGCACAAAGAGTTCAGGAAAACAAAACTAGACCAAGTCAGGACTAACATTGAAACGTAGAGATTTTCAATGTTAGGATTGGAGTAGTGACTTTTAGTTTTGCTTATTGGGATTCGTTCACGATTACACACGGTTTTTGTAGAGTTGTGGCTGCTAGTTTTTAACATGTCATTTTCCTTTTTCATTATTTCACCCCTTAATCTGTAACATTGCAAAACGTCGAGAGTTGAATTCTCAATTATTTAATCAAACTAAGAGGTTTTGTTTTGTTTTGTATTTTTGTTTGAGGGAGTGGGGTGGGTGGATTAAGGGGTGGAATGTAGACCATTTTGTTCACAATTAAGGCAGAATATATTGCAGATTTTTTAGATACAATAAATCTTGATCAAAATCAAGACCAAATATATTGTAGATTGTTTTAGATCTAAAAACTAAACAATGGTCAAAATAAAAAGACAGAAGTTATTTTTTTTCTTGAGATAGGGGTAGTTTTTCAACTATACCTATGGACAAAGGTAAATCATCTCATTTTTTTCTGTGGCGGCACATAGTACGTAAAAATTCTGTTTTCTTCTTCTTGTTCTGGACAGTGTGGATGTTGACACAAAGAATAATGTCCACACCTTTGGGATGCGCATGGCTGGCTCTTGGTTAACACTTTTTTTTTCTTCGTCATAAAACATTTTGTCACAAAATGCAGGCAAACTGGAAAGTTTTTTTGTTGTTGGTTTTGTGTGCGTAGGTGAGCGCAAGTATGCCTGTACGTACTGTGATCACAGCTTCAAGCAGATCACTCATCTGCAGCAGCACACACGAATACATACAGGTATGCCGCCACGTTAGACCCAAATAATATGTTTCCTGAGTAAATTTCCATCTTCGCAAAATAGGAATTTCATGATCAAATCACTTACAAGCAATTAACTATGAACTCGCACTCGCTGATTCCATGATACAATACAGAGGAAATTTTTAGTAAATGGTGGTGTGTACAAAACAGGAACAAAAGAAATTTCTGTTACTTACCTTGTAAAAGTACTTTTTAATGAGAGACCAACACTTAAAACGATTCTTGGTTGTGTTTTCAAAACGTGCATTTGAATTTAACGTTGAATGCGGTTAAAAAAAAAGAAAGCCAAAACCTAGCTGAATTTCTGTCTTAGATTAGATACTTAGGGCAGTATTTGCAATTTATTGTTGGTGTGTATGTGTGTGAAACACAGTCCACAAGATGTCAATATAATATAGATTGTTTTGTTTTGTTCATTGAGCCCAATTATTGTAACTTGAGAAATCAGGGGTGCTGAAAACACTGGTACATTGGCTAAGTGCAAGTCAAAATGGATGCAGACGACCTAGTGCTTACTACTCTTGCCTGACCTGAGTCTTTGTTTCACACCCATCCCTCCCCCTTCTCCAAGGTGGACAATACAGTTAAAAGAGATACCTCTGAGAGAGAGAAAGAAAAGCAATTTTCTGCGTTATTTGAATTAAAGGTGATTGATGCTAGAGCTTTTGCCAGATGGCATAACCTACCACTAGTACCAGTGCAACGGAGAGTTCAAAAGGTAACCGTTACCAGCAAATTTTTTTTTTCAAGAATTCCCTCCCCACACACTTCTTCCCCTCCTTCCCTCCCTAACCTCCTGTCTCTATAACCTTTTTCTGATCCGATCAGCTACGTTAGAGAAACAGGACGACACATTCTGTAGCATTATTTAATTATAATTTGCTTTTTTTTCTTGTCAAACGATTCAGGTCATGTCAAAATAATATTGGTCCTTGATACAGGCAGATTGATTTCTGTCGGTATTTTACAGTTTCAAAGGGTATTTTACTGGCTGTGGCCATTGTTGCAGTCTCTGTGAGACAGTCCTGCTCTTTCCCTTATCCATCCCATATTCTGGCAGTACCACCCAACCCTAGTTTCATGTGAAAAGTTGTAATGGGTTAGTTAGAATTGTGACACCCAGAAGGGCTATTCTTTGGGCGAGTTTTAACATTCCGGCTTTCAGCACCCTGTGCATGTGGATTATAGCGTTCTGTATCATTATCTTTAGAAAAGTTATTCAGAAAAGCCACCACAACACCAACAACAAAAAGTTAGATTTAAATAATTTTATATCGTAGGTGAACTCAAGTACACCTGCACTTACTGCGATCGGGGCTTCAAGCAGTTAACGCACCTTCAGCAGCACACGCGTATACACACAGGTATGCTGATGTGGCGTTTTGGTGACACCTTTGTTCATTTTTAATTCATTGTGCATCATGTTGTTGGCCTTTTAAAAAGTAAAGCTATTGACTTGTCTGCTATGACTTTACCTATAAGGCTAGTTTTGCAGTAGTGTATAGCGCTTTATAAGAACAGTAAATAAATAAGCCAGTGAAATAGTGCTGCTACTACTATTAATGTTTTGTAATAGTAATCAATACTGGTGTAAAGTTTAAGAGCAAGTCAGTATTTTGAGATCCATCTACTTGCAGGTAAATGCTAAAAATGAGCTGACGGAACTTGTCACTCTGAATCTATTGATTTTTGTGTGGATTATTTAGTTCTGCTGTCTGCTGGTACATTTATGTAGAGTTTTGGCAAGAAAGTTGCTCAATTACTATTGCACGTTCAGTCCATGCTCAGTCTGCAATAAAGATATGAAAATAAGACAATTTGACATAAAACATAAGAATTTTATTCATCCAAGAGTTCACAGAGAAGTAAAGAAATATGAAGGGAGGGAGGGGAAGGGGGGGGGGGGTGAAGGGAGTGTTGCTGATATAAGGTGTCACCTATAAGATTTAGCTATCACAAGTTTTTATTATCTTGTCAGTAAATCCATTTTTACTATATTTTCATGGAGTGCACAGACAGTGTCTATTATTAACATGTCATCGATTCATACATTTTTTTTTATATGCTTCAAATTTGACAAGTATTGTCACAGAGTGAGAGGGATCATTTTAGTGTTTGCAAAATCTACACACCCTTTTTATCTTTTCTTGCAAATGAGAAGACAAGTCTGTACACACTTTCATTCATTTATTTATGTCTTTGCCATCGAAATGGTCAGACAAAATGTGTGCACGCAGATGTAAGGACGTTGTCAGATGCTTGATGCTCTTTTTCAAATATACACACTAAGATCTAATAATTGTATCCAGCAGTCTAAGAGACATGCTGAAACTATTTATTTCAAATATATACTCAGAGATTGTATAAAACATTCTAGAGAGATAGATGCCTGATGCACTGTTTAAAATATCTACACAATCTCGAGAGATGCCTGATGCTCTTGTGCAGGGTGAGAGTGTAATTGTAATGGGTCTTTTGTCTGGTTTTACGTTCGTAGGTGAGCTCAAGTACATCTGCTATTACTGTGACCGGGGGTTCAAGCAGCTAAGTCACCTTCACCATCACACACGACTGCACACAGGTAGGCCTATTTCTCTTTCCTTGGGGGCTCTTAGATATTCAGTGTTCTCTAGACCTACATATAGGCCAGGAGGTAGTGGTTTTCTTAATAGATTTTGTTAAACTAAATAGTATTTTTCATATTTTTGCACACAGAAAAAACAAATACCAGTCTTATCCTGTGCAAAGTTTGAAACAAATATTGTCAGTATAACCGAAAGTTTTAATTTGGAAAATAAATACACAGTTTGCGCTTACTGCTACATTTTGCATATCTAAACAAATTTGCATTGGACACAACATTTTTCTTGCCGATAGACACACTTTTCTTTAATGCTTTTGTAAAGGGAAGCTAATCTGAATGTGTTAAAACAACTCCTTAGGTTTTCCTGATTACTGGTCATTTTTTATATATCCACTTCGAAAATGAATGTTAAAACAATTTTAGAATAGACATAGTCTACGTCTGAGATATGTAATATCAATAAAGTGACATACCTCAGATTTCATGTTTATAGAAGTATTTTAGGAAGCGGCGTATATTTTAAGGTATGGTCCATTTTGGGTTTGTTAACCAAACTCTTTGAAAAGCAAGCTGTTACATTATCAGGTTTTTGCACAAAAATAGCAAATGGGGGTTTTGTCGAAAACTTTTACAAGAAGGCAAATCTGAGAAAAAGTATGTACATGCTTAGGCGGAGAGTCGAGTGAGCCAATGTTATAGATCTCTCTGAACACTGGATATTTCTGAGCACTTTCCTGTATGCCTGTTTTTGTAGTGGTTTTTATATCTAGAATGTGCAAGGACAGACACAGAAACTTAGAAATGATATATATGCAATACATGCAAGCAGCATTTTCAACAGAACACAGCTTGAATCATGTCTGTGCTGCAACTGTGACAGGTAAAACATTTGTGGGAGCGTTTTTCTTGTTTTTGGATGGATGGCGTTATGTTGAGTTTTGTCTTGTCCTAGTGTTTAGATTTGCATGTTCTCTTCTCTGACTGGAGGCTGTTACATACCGCACAAGGAACACGAAGGTAAGGATTTACTCATAGTATTAATAGAATATGGCACGTGTTATATGGTCGTGTCCTGGTCAAGCTCTACCATAGCTCTGGAAGGTAAGGGTATTTCTGAGGACCTGCTTCTATACGATGAAAGTCACACAGAGCTGCAGCGAATTGAGGCACCGTTAGGGTACGAACTCGTCCTTTCTTTTGGCTATGAGCAAAAGGAACACGCACAGTGGCATACCCTGCCCTTTTGGGATCCTTGATTCCCTGCAGCACTGCATGGTTTTCCCTCTCAGATAGTGATGACGAGAGCTAAGATACAAAACCCCCCCTTGCAACTCGTAACCATTGTGGCTTTTGAAATGGAGTTATTCTGTAGCTTTGTTTATGCTTGTTCATTTAGCGTTGTCGTAATACTTGTATCTGTTGCTTGTGATTATGGTATAGTAGGATGTGAAATTTACTGCTTCTATGGTTTAATAGCAGAATATGATTTCATGGATTTATGCAGGTTTGCTAATGCTGCCACTGTAAATGTAATTGCTACGCTTTTAGTCTGATTTAGGAATAAGGCACCATTATTATTATTATTATTATTATTATTATTATTATTATTATTACTGGTTGCCCTGACTTTAGTCCCTGTGCACCTCTGGCCATGACGCTTTTGCTATGGGTGTTGTGTTTGCTAAAGTAACAGTCTGTGCATTGCTGCTTACGATCTTCAGTGTCGATAATATGTTTTATTGTCGGAGTGTAAGAGCTGTTGATGATATTGTTGTTTTGTGCACCGTAACTCTAACCCATATGTCTGAAAGTGGAGCTTTCAGCATCTCCATCAGGCTTTTTAACAAGGGAGACAGAAAGTGGTGTCACAAACTTCAGGACTGCGTAGTACTAGTATTGAATTGATGTGGAGTTTACCCACTTTGTATTGCACGTTCAGTCCATGTTCAGTCCGCTTTAGAAGAGAAATAAAGATATGAAAATAATAAAATTTGACATGAAACATAAGAGTTTTATTTGTCCAAGAGTTCACAGAGAAATAAAGATAGAAAACTAATACAATTGGCATGAGACATTGGAAATGTATTCGTTCAAGAGTTCACATTGAAAACGTTGTAGGGCAGGGGGCAAGGGATTATAATAACATTATTAAATTACATTATAATTACAGTAAGTCTGAACAAAGGATCAGTGCATGACTGAGCTCCTTTGGAATAGGTCATTTTGAATGCATTGCTACATTTGCTCACAATCAGACATAGGTCATACTAGTGTAGAGTACAGACACACTGCATTAGTTTTGGATAATGAGTAGGTCAAGAAAGTCGGTGCCTGTCATCTACTGTGACGCTGTAATGGAGACCACTGCCTTCTCAGTGATTTAGCCTCAAAGCTTGCTGTTTATGCACTTATTGCAGAACTTTCACCTCAATAATGTGGATAAATACATTTTTCTGTTACCATACTATGTGGTGTAAAAGTTTGAAACAAATTGGCCTGAGACTCACTTTAATAATATAAATTATCTGTTGATTCAGTTATATGACATGCGTACATCTCATCTCTGGTGACTAATCTTTTGCAAATTAGGTGTGACATTCAGTAAAGCTTTGTAAGTCATACATTTATCTGTTGTATGGTCCAACTATATAGAAACTTTTGTTCTTCTGGGCAGACATTTAGCATTAGTCTGACGGTAGTAGTATGAGATGAGTCAAAAACAAGTGTCTGTAACAGGATGGTGTCTATGCCCAGTTCTTTAAAGAAAATCGTCAAAGAAGAAGGAAGCGTATCCTTTCTGTCTGTCTGTGCCTTTGTTATGAACAGGATCTAGTTCAAAGGACCAGGGTATTGTGGCAAGGAATTTACTGGAAAAATGGCAATGTAGTCCCATTAGTAGATAATGCAACGGGTAATTGTTGCTCAAACCAACTGCTAAGGCGCCTCTTCCTTGCTTTGTCAACAAACAGTGTGCCTACTGTAGACAGCTTCACAGCAGTGCTATTTTTCGATTACGCCTTGATGCTATTAATAGGGACATAGACAAATGGATTCATCGATTTATTTGAAAACGGTATTGTAACTGTTAAAAGAGGTTGAGTGTTTTTTAACCTTGTTGGTTTGGGGTGGGGGAACACTCACTGTAAATTTGAAAGGGATTTTTAAAACACTGAAATGTGTGACATTAGGGTCCTTGAAGACACTTTTCAACCCCACTTACTGCGTCCCATTGTGTATTGGCAGCGACATTTTGCTGAAATATCTCCACTTATTTTATGTTGGCCTTTTACAAAACATAGTTGAAAACTTTGAGAATCCCTTGCCTCACCCCCATCCATCCAACCCAACCCCACTTTTTATAATCTTCTTTTTTTTTCCACCGTCTCTTTTTTTCCCGCTTCTTCAAATAATTTTTTTTCTTCTTCACTCCTACATCAGGAGAAGCCATATATAATTCTAACAGAAACTTTTTCTTGTTTTGTGTGGCGCGGTGTTCCTGCATTGTAGAGAAAGGCGAATCGGGATCAGGGGATGTGGAGGGGCGCAAGTATGAATGTTCGTTCTGTGGGCGCGGGTTCACACAGCTGACCTCCTTACTGCAGCACACTCGCTTGCACACAGGTGAGAGCTCAAAGAGTGACTCAAGGTCACAGAAATTTCCATACCTAGTTTCTTGTTTTGGAAAATTGCACAGGGGTGAAATTTACCTCTATGTTTGTTTACCCCTCTTCCCCCCCTCTTCCTCCAAAAGATGTGCAGGAGAGAAGAAAGAATGAAATCTTGAATCACGATGTCATACGGTATCGACATGGGAAACAAGTTATAAAAGTTTGCATGATGGTGACATGAGGATCACACAACTCTACCACTCTTTGTTATCTTCACTCGTGATGAATGTTATCTTCGTACAAAACAGGTCTACAGTTTAAAAACAGCTACAGTACGAGGGTGGTCCGATAAGTACTTAGCCTACAAAAGAAAAACTAAAATTTTGAAAAAGTGGCGATTTATTTTTCAATATAGTCTCCTTTTAGTTTGATACACTTGACCCAGCGATGCTCCAACTTCTTTAACCTGTCTGAAAAATAAGTGTTCTCGATGTCTGCAAAGTAGGCCTCCGTGGCGGCGATGACCTCCTCATTCGACTCAAATTTCTGCCCGGCGAGTGACTTTTTCAAGTTTGGTAACAAAAAGAAGTCGCACGGGGCAAAATCTGGAGAATACGGTGGATGGGGCAGCAGTTCCTAACCCAAGAATCAAATCACCGACCGGTATTGCTCTTTTTCCATTTTTTAAAAATCGGCGGAAATGCCCGCTTCCACACGCGGTCAAAATAAAACTACGAGTCCGATCCGGCTGAAATTTCGACAGTAGCCATCTACGAGAATGTACTACACGATAGTAAATTGCTCTTGCGATACTGGCGCCATCGGGCGGTGAGGCTAAGTACTTATCAGACTGCCCTCCTATTTCTCCTATTGGTATTTGAGGGAGTTACTATGAGACAGACAGAGGGTATCTATTGGATGTCATCTTTTGCAACTTCGGATGAGGGTTGAGTACATATAACCGAGGTCTGTTCTGTGCGTGAATGTATTCCGTCGCACGGACTTTAAAGATCCTGATGCTCGTGTCCTAGGACAGTTGAGTGCCAGTAACATAAATACACCCAGCAGGCGCCAGGTCCTTTTCCCGCATACCCGGTCACCCAGGATTGGGCTCAGTTACCTGGGGTGTTACTCTAAGGCTGTAAGTTGGCACATCAGGCGGGTGGAGTTGGATCCTGTTTCAGCCAGCACCTTGAGCAGCTCTTGAGCTGGTGAAGTGCTGTATAAAAACATTACTTTTTAAAAAATCCAATAATAATTATAATAATATATTGTTACAATAATTTGGAAAGGATTATAAGTACACAGTAAGAGTGAAGAATGTTGGAAATTTTGGAACTGTTCACAGTAACTACAACAATAATAGTAATAATAATAAGAACAATTATTATTATTATTATTATTATTATTATTATTATTATTATTATTATTATTATTATTATTATTATTATTATTTGTGTAGAGCTTTTCTTCCATTCAAGTGAGTCCTCTGTCAACCAAATTATGGTCCTGATTTTGTGGTCCTGATTTGGTTCTTCGTAATCCACTGGACCCCACAAACAATGAATAACTAATTCAGGTTCAAAGTATTGATGTGATTGATAGCCTGTAGCATAGTTTCGTACTGGAAAAATGGATCTAGCTAAACGGAAGTCTAAATAAGGAAAATTTAAAAGTGCAGGCATTAAATGTCAAAATGTGAAACGAGAACCAAGGATTGGCTGCAGTAATGCCATTCAGTTGAATTTTAAGAACTTCTTAGTTCAAGCCTATAACTGAATTTAACAAGATAAATAATATATTATTTATATTTGTACAAGTTTTTATTGTCACTTTATTTCTATTTTCATGTTAATTGTTTATTTTCTTAGATTTACTTTGGATTTTTTTCTTCATGTTTTCGTTTAGTACTTTCTGTTTGCGAAGTATTTATTTTTAATTCAAGATTTTGTATTTTGTGCAATACAAAAAATTTGGGCATATGGTTGCAAATGTTTATTTTTGGGCTTAATACTATGTGCTGAATTTTGGTGCTTGCTTGTTAATGTTGGTTACGTTGTGTCGTGGTGCATGGACATGTTGTTTGTAGTTAATATTATTGAAAAGTTGGATAACTCGAGGGTGGTTATTTGGATCCGGATTCCCCATCCACAGTGGTGGAGGATGGGTCAATGGCAGAAGCCAAGGTTAACTGTTATTATGGCTTTATCGTGTTTGATCATAAACTGTTTTCCGTTTCCTCAAAGGGCCCCACTATCACCAATTCCACATGACAGATCCTTTTGACATTCACAGTGAGTGTTGCACCACTGGAAAAAATAAGCGTACAAAATATTAAAAAAATTTAAAAGAACACATAAAAATCTCGTAACCCTGAAAGTAAATGCAAACAAGACATTATAAAGTCATAACTCTCGAGGTAAAAGAACACCTTTTCAGTTTTATTACAATAAAATAAAAATGTTATCAAATACATCAAAAACTGTTGCCAAGTGTAGTAATAGTTATATCATTATAAAATAACTCGAGATGCATTACAATCATTACTGCTGTCAAGATCATTGTGTTTATTTAATTTTTTTTTTTTAAATAAAAATATAAATCAATACATTTTGTTTATGTATTCTAGTCTTGTCTTGCGATACGTTTGCGAAAAAACAGCACCGCTAGGATGATGATGATGATGATGTCGACTTGTTACGCGCACTACTCCATGCTGGCACCATGATCATGGTGCAAACTTGCCATGAACAGCATGCATTTCACCATTTCTGTGTCTTTGGCGATATAAAATTGGCCCATCGGTTCGGGGCACGGTATAATGATGCAAAATGTACAGAAAAGAGAGCATTGTTTCCAACAAACGCTTTGTTGAAAAGCAAGGTATGAAATGTGTTCGAGTGATGCGCACCAACCAGCCTCGAAGCAATAGTTGGGTGGCCTTGCCTTGGTATTTTGCACACAGGGGCAGTGTTTACTTATAACAAAACACACATTCAAAACACACACTTTAGTGGTGATTTAGAGCAACAAAAGCCCACTGTATCTTTGCTTGTTGTTGGATGCCATGACAGGTTCAATGTTACAGTAAACTCATTTTCGCTGGGAGAGGGGAAGAGGGGAGGGTGGGGGGGGATCCTTCAAAGTGGGAATATTTACTTATTGCTGATTTATTAGGTAATATGTCTAGCTGAAAGTCATTTGTGACCTGACAAAGACAAAACCAAGTTTAAGACCCTCAAATGTGGTATTGTCAGTATATCAGCATATTTATTTACTGAACTGCTCAACATGCTATAGTAGTATTGGTATTAATAATTACATATTGTGCTATATATGTGAAATACAGGTTGCTATCATGAGAGTTTTCTTCAGTCAGATTCAAAACGCGGCGATCTTACACAAAATTGCTATTACAGAAGGCGGAAGATAAATCTTTTTCTTTTTTTCTAAATTTAGATTGCATCCAATATCATTATTGAAGGGAGGGAGAAACCCAAATACCCCCCCCCCCCCCCACCCCCCCCCCCAAAAGAACCATTGGTTTCCTGAGTACCCGAGTCACATAAGTTCATCCCATGCTGGGTTCGGACCTTCGGCATAGGAAATCGGCACCCTAACAACTGTGCTACCAGGCGTGGCCACCCCCCACAGGTCAATCGGTGATCGCGAAGGAGCTGAGATATAATATATAGTAGCATATTAGCCTCGGTGCCACAGGCCAATATTTAGGTTGGGTGTGTGCCAATGTTATCATTGCTTTGTATGCTTTTGACATGGCCCTGTAGTTGCCATACAGCTCATGGCTTGCTTCAGCTATGTTCAAGGTGGTTGAACAGTAACTGCACTTGCTTCAAACGATATGTATTGTGATCCTTACGGTGGTAGAATGTCATTGCTGATCTCTGATTTTGTTCCACCTTGAACAGAGCAGCCTATAATGGCCCATCACTTGACACTGCTTGGGCGACCTCAGCTGACATCAGAAGACATAAGACCAGGTGCTGTGTAATGGGCCATTAGGAGCTGCTCTTGTTACTGGGAGATAAAATCAAAGATCAGCATTTAAGTTCTGCCGCCGTAAGGATCGCAGTACATGTTGTTACATGCAAAGGCAGGGCTATTTACCAAAGTTATTTGCAATTTTCAATAGGGAGTTATTTTTCAACCACCCGGTAGTTACGGCACAATGCGTTTGTTGATTGATTAGTTTATTCACTAAATTGATTTACTTGGTGTTTTGTTTATGTGTGTGTTTGTCCATGCATGCTTGGCTTTGCTTGACATGTTGCAACAGAACAAATAATGATGTTGACCTGCAAGGTGATCTTGATGCTGATGATGATGTATTCGGTTGCCTATGTGTATCTAGCATTGTCTGTAATGATAGAAAAATTAATAGAAACATCCAAGCATATATGCTGGTTAGCACTAGCAGAAAATCTTCCACTTCATAGTACAATTGCACTGCCCAAACCCTTTATTAAACAGGTTGGGACGCATTGAGTGACAGCTAACCAGTTGTTTCTTTCATACTATTTCAACAATTAAATCATAGCCAGAAAATCAGATCCCAAAACTGTTACAATAATATTAATAATAATGGTTTAATGAGAGTAATAATAATGATGGTTAGTAATAATATTGATGATGATAATAATAATAATAGTAGTAATATTAATAATTCATAATGAGAATTATACAGGATGTTATCACGCAATGAATGATGGGGAATTTTTTGTTGTTGTTGTTTTGCAGGAGAAAAGCCGTACAGTTGTAAGTTCGAGAACTGTGATCGAGCATTCGCGCAGATGTCCAACTTGCAACATCACATGAGGAATCACGAGGAGCAAGTGAAGAAAGACGCGACGCGTGTCCACAAATGTCTCATCTGCCACCGCGCCTACACCAACGAAAGCAGCCTCAAAGCTCACACACTGAAGGTAGGATAGCATTTACAGACATGCCTACCCGGATGGAATTTCCGTATTTTTTCCGGAAATTTAAAAAACTCTGCAAGCGCTACGGAAAATACGGATATTTGTTTTACGGTACGGAAATTTAAAAAAAATGATAAAGAAGAAAAATCGAAATCGTTGGCCTGTGGTAATGCACCGCATGACCTTTTCCCGAAGGTTTAATGCCGCAATGCGCAGTCGCAGTGGAGACCTGTGACATCGAAGTTTCCGGTAGAGGCACCGAAGTTTGCCGAACCCATTTTTGCACAGTCGCAGTAAAGATAGATCTGTGCTCGTGAGACAGAATTTAAAACATGGCGTTCAAACGAATGGCTAAGCAAAGTGATTGTGAATCTGAATCTTCGCCAAAAAAAAACGCGCAAGGGGCAGACATTTCTTGCCTAGTATTCGAAAAAGTGTCCTTTCGTTATTCGCGGCAGCACTGACTCAAAAGTACGATTTGTGCCAACCAGTTTGACATCTCCGCCAGTGATATGAACGACATCAAGCAGCACGCGGAAGGCCCACAGTATATGAAGAATTACGAGGCTTTGGAGAAGAAAAAGAACATTGTGGCAGCAAATCAATCTATCACTGGATTCTTCACATAATATCAAAAAGGATGAGTGCAAAAACAATAGGTAGTAAAAGTAAATACGGAAATCATAATAATAATACTTAAATTTTAAAAAGCTAATACGGAAACTTCAAATTGAGGGTAGGCATGTCTGCATTTATTTTATTTAACTATATTCAGACATGAAATTTTTCCGTTAATTTGAAGCCCCATGACTTATTTCTGAGATTCGCACAGAACCAATGATAAAATTGGGGGGAGGAGGGGGGGTGGAGTGAGGTTTCATTTTACGTTGTCTTGAGCAGACAATTTTTATTCTCAAAGCAGATTATCCTCAAATTGCTCCAAAAGAGGTTTTAATAATATTGAGCTGTTTAGGAAATTGAAACCGAGTGAAAAAGCTCTTGCGAGAGATTTAGGCAAGAAAGGAAGTGTCAGAAACTGTTGAAGTTTGATGTGGGTGGAGGAGTGTATTTTCTATCTGTGTACTTGATCTTCTGATGTGTTCATTAAATACAGTCTAAAACCTGTATTAGGCCTTCCCGGCCCACTTATTTGTTGTATGTTGTGTCTTGTATATGTAACATCCACCATCTATACTTCGCATACTCCAACACCATCCGACATGGCACTACCACGCAATTATACATTAATGTATTCATTAAAATAATACCATTTTTCAACCCAACCTTGCACCACAAGTCTTTCCTTTCTGTTACATGTACATTCATGACCAAGTGTTGAATAGATTTGAGAGACAGCAATTCCGAACATTTACATTTTCAGCATTTTTGTTCTTATTAATTTTAGTAAATTTATTTTTAATTATATGAACTAGGAATAAATAATGTCATCTGCTTATATTCCAATGTACACCTAAACAACCATTAGCAAAGCTTCAGTGTTTGACTTTGATTGTAAGTGATTAGTGACAAAACAATGTGCTGCTTTTCACAGCTCAGATGTCAGAAGAGTGATCCTTTTTCAGTCAGAAATATGACAAACTTTTAGCTTGAACCCCCAGAAGGAGTTTCACCCCTTCACCCGACCAGCCCCCAAATTTCAATATTCTCAGATCTCATTCCTGATTGGTCTTGGTCTTGTATAGTGCTTTTTCAGCTCCAGAGCTGCTCACACTGTAAAAGTAGAAGGGCCCAAAATACCAGATTTCGTAATAATAAGGATATTTGTAAGGCATTGTTACTAGAAACAAACAGTTGAAAGCCGCTCCCTCATGCAATCACACACTCATTAAACATTAGTACTGTACATTTAAAAAAAGATTGAAAATTTATTTGCCTCTTCTTAGAAGAAAAGGAGAGCAGGGATGGTTCATTGGTATATTAGTGTGGTACTGTGCACTGTAGTGTAGTCAAACCTTGTGCAATCACCCCAAATACACCTAGCTTGTAATACAGCATTTTACTGCTTACCAAACCTTGTGTAAATAAGACCAGTTTATTCATTGTGGCCTATTAGTTCAGTGGGACGGTATATATGCGTTTTTGGGTGACAAACATTTGATCCAGTCTTCAGCAAAGTATGGGAGAAGAAAGAAGAGAGGAAGGAAGGAAGGGGGGGGGGGGAGGGGTAGGGAGAGAAGAAATTTGGGGGAAGGGCGGGTGTGTGAGGGAGGGGGGCAGGTATGAGAGGGTGAGTGTTTGGGAGAAGGAAGGTTAAGGTACATTTTAATTAAGGCCTTCCTTTGTTTTATTTCCTTTATCTCTTTGGTTGTTCAGCATGTCTTTCAATTAGGCATCCTTTCTTTTCCTTTTTCTCCTTTTCATTGGCTTTCTGTTCTATTTCTATGCACGCGTTCTTTCATTTTCTGTCTGACCTTTCTTTTTAAACGAATTTGCTGGAATTTGGATTTTTGCGTGCATGTCATAGATTATGGGGATGTAAGTGTGAGTTTATGCATGTGTGAGTGTGTGTTTGTGTATGTGTGAGTGCATGCATGTGTATGTGTGAGTGCATGTATGTGTATGAGTGTGAGACTATGTTAGAAAAGTTCTTGGTCTAAGGGAGACAAACCCTTCATATTTTGTTCTTGGCTTGTTTGAACACTGTTACTTTAAATGTTAAAGCTGATTCAATTGCAGAATTTTTGGTTTTTTGGGGGGAGGGGGGAGGGGGAAGGGATGAGGGGGAGGTAATGGGGAGGGGGGAGGAGGGTTGTAGAAGTACATCAATATACTAGAATTAATGGCAGTAAACGGAATTGAAAATATTTAACTTTTTTAATTTTTATTTTATTTATCTGCTTGAATTGTTTTTGTGTGATTTGTTTGATATTACGGTTTCATGCTCAGTAAAGATGGGACAACATCAAATTGTTAGAGATCTACCACTACATGGCTTGAGTGTACCCAATTGTTAAATATAGTCAACCTTTAACAACAAAGGCAAAGAACAGAGTGGGACTTGAAAATAAAGTGTATTTGAATATAGCCAGACTCTACGTTATCCAGTGTTCTCTGCTGTACTGTTAGTGCAGTGATATCATCAGGGGTCCAAATCTTCCGCGGAAATCCGCGAAAAGTAAAAACTTTCCGCTGAAAAAATTTGCGATTTCCGCGAAAATAAAAATCCTTGAGAATAAAATAAATATATTCTCAAAAATAAAATTCTCACACTGTCGCGATTCCCAAACAGTGTAGGTCCACAAGCTGTAAGATTCTCTTTCTTCACTTCCTTTTCCAACATGGCGTCTCATTGTGCACCACGCATATTGTAGCTCGCGGCGATGCTTATGACGATTCAGGAGTAAAAAAATAAGTGGCGATGGGAGTGGTGCGAAAAATCTGTTAAAGTTATGTCCAACCCTGATGTGTATGAACGGATAGGCGAGCACATTAGGAAGCTAAGCTCAAATGGAACTGCTCGATGCGATCTTTGCGCAGCTGACTTTATGTATGGACCACGCGGTTGTGTGGCGCTGAGTGAACATCTTGTAACCAAGAAACATCGAGACCGTATTGCTGCGTTGCACAATAATACGACGCTTTATACAAAGCTTTATACCGTTAACGATCAACAAAAAGTGGTGAATAATAATAGACTATACAAAACATGTCTGCTGATAAATAAATGTTTGTGTGTGTGGTTTTTTTGTTGTTTTTTTGTTAAGGGAGGGGCAGAGGATAATTTTTGTACCCCAGAGTTTGTCAGTTCAATTGTTCAAAAAGCTCAAAGTCCCAGACCATCACAAATGGCTTTTTCAAGGTTCAGATTGCACCATTTTGCATCCTTGGAAAAAAAAAAATTCCGGGGGAGCATGCCCCCGGACCCCCCTAGAGGGCTCGGCGCGAAGCGCCTTAGCTGAATCTGTAACCCCCCCTTTCCTCCCTCTGCTCTTATACAAATTTTCCTCTTTTTTTTAAGTCAGGTGTTGGGACCCCTGTATTATGCATTGTTATATTATAATTGATTTAGTATGATATCATGTTGTTTGAGATGCTATCATTTGCTAACTGCTGTGTTATTGGCTGTGACAGATGCACATTCAACTGCGTCAACCCTTGGACGCCCAAGGTGTGATGGAAGGCGTGCCTGTGAAGAAGCGTCGCAAGAAGAAGAACAAGCAGCTGCTGAACTCGGTCCCCACCATGGTGCCGCTAGGGGGGACTGATAGCCAAGGCAACATCAAGAAGCTGTCAGAGGAGTCGTCAGACGATGATCTCATCATCATCGGGGACAAGCGTCACCAAGACGTCAATCTGCCCGGCATGTCTCGCTCCCTCATGGAATCCCTCAACCACTACGATCGCCAGATGGCGGCTGGCAAAAAGCTGCAAGACAGCACCGTGGCCAGCTCTAGTAGTCAGCAAGGCCGATCAGCAGCTGCCACGCTGGGCCTGCAAGGGCTGATGGGACTGCCAGGCATCGACCACGCTCTTATGTCCGCCCAGCCCCCAGAGGTCATCGAACGGGCAGCAGCAGCAGCAGCGGCTGCAGTGTCAAGTCAGTTGTTGCAGAGCACTCACGGCTTAGGCTACCCCACCAGCAGCGCTAGCAACAACCCCTCCCAACCCTCCAACCCCCAGCCCGCCCACGGCAACAAGAATGGGGTCAGCGGTGCAGGGTCGGGGTCAGGGGTGGGGGGTCGGCCTGTGACTTCCACGGCTCAGTCTCAGCTGGCTAACTTGCAGGCGTTGGACATGATGGGGATGGGTGGCGGCCAGTACGGGGGTCCTAAACCCTACACCCAGCTGATGGACGCTCACTTGCGGAACCCCATGACGCTGGGGCCAGTGCACGAACAGTACTACGCTCACGCCGGCCCTCCTTTAGGCATGTTGTCCCACCATGCGCGATTCCTGCCACCTCCCCCACGCAGTGTGGCTGACCTCACTATGCCCTACCCATCGCACACCACTGCTCAGCTCTCACACACCAACAGTCGACCACCGTCCGACATAGGATCTCCCCACCATGTGTCTGACAGTTTGAACTTTACCACTTGATGAGCATCGGACAGTTTGGACACTTTCAACTCGGTTGCAGATTTTGGTTTAAGCACAGTGGTGAATTTGGACATTGCATGTCATGTCAGACAAATCTAATGTCAAAGTGTCAATCTGTGCTATTCATGTCAGATGGTTGTAGTTTCACATTTTTGTTCACGTCAGACAGTTTGTAAAGTATTTAGGATAATTTGGACCTTAATGCATATATATGTCTGATGATTTCTGCTGCAAATGTTTGCAGCCAGACAGACAGTTTGGTAGAAAGTGTTCCTGGTTTTGCAGTGAGTGCATGTACTGCTTCAATTCCAAGCCTGTTTTTCACTGAATATAACATCTCATCTTGCAGTTCTCCATCAGTGTACTGTTAAAATTCCAAGCCTGTTGCAGTTAGTGTAAAATCTTTGCAGCTTACAAGTCCAGACAGTCATTGGTATATCATTTGCTTTCTAAAAAAAAAAAATAAAAAAAAATCTGCCCATTTAATTATAAAAGGATTTTATTTAGTATTGTTCTTCAAGGAAAACGAGCATAACTAATAATAGATTTGTTAGTGTTCGTGCATTTCGGCAGACATGGCGTTTAGAATAATAATATGCAGTAGTGAACTGTATGGTGGGATGAAATAACAGACTTTTTGGCAGTATTTATCGAATTGAAGGAAAAGAGTTGAAGCAGAAGTGTGTCCAAAGGAATCGAACTAAAGCAAGCAGTAAGTGTGGGTGTCCAATGGAAGAGAACTTTGCACTTGAAGCTGTGTATGTGCAGCAAAAAAAATATCGTCATCGTCTTCAAAAATATCATCAATCTTCAAAAATATCGTCATCGTCAAAAACATCCTTGTCATCGTCATCGTCATCACAAAAATTGTGTGATTCCATGTCTGCTACATTGCTTTGTGCATTTTGTCATAATCCATTTTCTTGTTGAAATGGTGAATTTGACCTGAAGGCAGAAACTTTGGAAAACCGATTTATCGAGTAAATTATCATTTTTATAAGAAACTACAAACTGAACAGAAACGAAGCCACTGTTTGTTTTTACATTGGTGGTACTTTACTGTCTGTTCTTTAGTGGGATTTATTTTTGTGCCACTGTAAAGTTTTATAGCTGTTTGTGTGGGATAAACATTCAATGTGTCCAGAGGTATTATGCAATGATTTACCAACAATGGTAAAACTGCTTGAGTGGTGAATGAAATTGTAATGTAAAATTGTGTTTGAAAAATGATTGTGTTTGAATCCTGAACATGAAAGCTTGTTTGAGTTTTCCTGAAAGTGAATAGTAATTGTAAATGAAAATGTGACAGTCATGTTTTGAGTTATGAACGAGGCAAAATTTTAGTAATGGACAATATTTTTTTGGTTTGAGAATAAGAAAATTGTGATTGGATTTCCGTGTTCAGCTAGTTCTTTGACTTGGATTGTCACCTTGCGAACTTACCATACCTATCGTACTGTCAACAATGGAGTTCTGTGCATTTCTTTGTTTTGTGTTTGATGATATCTGAGTTTGCAATTCCCCTCCTTGCTGTTTGTATGTATTTGCCAGTAATTTGCAACATGATTCATGACAGAAAATGAATGTAGAAAATAATAATTTTAGAGTTAAAATAATGGTATTTACAACGTATGCCGTGTGTTCGCAACATTACAAAACATATGACTTTGATCTTAGTTTAAGTGAATGAAGTAATATATTGTTTAAGAGGTAAGTTTGCTTTTTCATGCTGTAAAAACAGTCATGAAAGTGATGTGGTTTAGGTCACGAAAACGTTCTTTTCTCAGAGATAATTCACTTTTGTTAATGTTACATTGCTTCTCTTTTTTTTAAATTGCTGCTATTCAGTTATAAAATGCTTGAGGTGCAGTTTACTATACGGTATTGCACGCAGTTAGAATACCTATGATGTGAAAGTTATTTTGCAGAGGAAAAAAATAATGTTTTCATGCTACAGACAAATATAATAGTGTTCTTTATTTTTAAAAATTATACTTTATAGACTATGATTGCTCTTGCTTCTATGTGTGTTATATATTGTGTGGGTTTAAAAGTTTACAATGCTCAATTTATAGTTACTAACATAGTGGTCATATTAACATTTGGAATATTATTAATACGCATTTTATTGTTGGTCAACCTGTGTATTTTGTTGAGTCATCTTCTTTGGACTTGCTATGGTAGTATTAAAGAGCCATTTTTGTGATTCTTGGGATTGGGGACTCTTTAAACGTACAAGCAGAGAACCAGCACCCAGTGAACGTTAATTGTAGGTACTGATTAGTGATTACTCTGGAGTAAGCTTTCTCTCTCATACATCCCCTGTGCGCCCTCCGCTCTCCATTTCCCCCCTGTCGGGGTGCCGGAGTTTTCTGTATAAATAGTACCCCCACTTTGTGGAAATTTAGTGCGTTCAATTACACCCATTTCTGTCATTCTCATTTGTTCTTTCGCATTTCTAATCTGTTCTATCAATCTACTATCTTTTTCTTGCTAGGCCAGTCACCTATCTTTTTTCTTGAAAACTCTCCCAAATATACTTGTTTGTGTAGGGGGTCTGTTGGGTCAGCTTGGGGATATTGTACGCTTTCTGCCATATGGTCACTAGGGTTTTCTTTGGTATTAATTATTATTTAACAATGTAGGCATTTTGTATGTATGTGTTTTGTTAGTATTTTATAATGATGTTTATATTCTATTTTGTTTTTGTAATTGGGGGTTCGATAAATTACAGCCTCGGCGCCCCCTGCATAGGATGTGTATATTATAAAGTGACTGGCTGTTGGAGTGCCTTCAGAGTTACTATTAGGTTGTTTCAGCAGATCTTTAATACGGATCCGGGGCGAGTCCTCTTTAAACTAAGTTGTGGTCCTGATTCAGTTCTTTCCGCTGGACCCTATAAACAATGACTAACTTACTAACTCTCTCTAACACTTTTCATCTTTCTATTTTTGGGGAGACACAAAGTTTGTGCTCGCCAGTGTCAAAGCAAGACAACGGTTTGGAGAAAGAGTCTCCATCTGTCTCTGAACTTCGGCTAAACGCAAAGCCAAACATAGAGGGAGGCAGATGTTTAGGAGAGATTTTCTTTCTCGTGCCTTATTTGACTTGTCTATGCTCTGCCTGTCTCAGTGAGAGCGAAATGGGGAGGCTTCTTAGTGGCAAGACAACATAGCAGCCCAAGCTACTAAATTATATTTAGAAGAAAGAAATTGTCAGAAAACAAAATCCCGAGTTATTAATTGTGAAGAAAGAAGGTGTTATCTCATATAGAATGCTTTGTATTGTAACCTTGTTTTGTATTGTAACTTGTAGTTGTAGTTTCTATTGAAAAGTGAAATGTACAACCCCTTCTGTGCAATTCAATCTATAAAACAAATCATTGATACACAATTCGTTTATGAACTCTCAATAGTGATCTGATGGCTTTCCTGGTCATTGGAACAAGTTAGTAAATAAGGTCTATTATAAATCACCAAGAATACTGTTGTGACATAATTATGATTGACTTACGGCAGTAGTCTCTTCAGACTGCGAAATAAGGGGAGGGGACTTTAAATTTTGATGAAAATGAAACAGTAGCAGAAAATGTGATGCTTCTCGAGGTCTAGTCTGCAAACATACATTCCATCACACGTACTTGAAAGATCCTGACACTCCTAGATGGGTGGGCGCCAGTTATGCCAACACACATACTCAGTAAAGCACTACGTCCCTTCCTTCCCACCTCCAGTCATCAAGGATCGTGCTCAGTTGTCTTGGACATTGGCACTTCCGGTGGCTTGAGTTTGGTCAGCGCTCTTGAGTTGATAAAGCGCTTTAAAAAGCAGTATAAGATATAAGACCGTTTATATAAAATAGTATAAATACTTTAATGAAAAGCAACTACAATACGTACACTTCTTGTGCAGTACAAGTGTTTCAGTGTTATGAAATATGATTTATGACAGTGATCCAGTGCGTTTAGTCTAGAGAAGGTGTTTAGCTTGTTCGGTCGTTGTGTTTGTGCTTGTACGAGAGTTGGTACTGTTCTGTAGCGTGTTATCACGAGAGTTGGTACTGTTCTGTAGCGTGTTATCACATCACACCCATTCTTCGATCCTTGCATTGACTTCCATTCCTGTTCCTTGCCTAGTACTTATGCATGAGAAAGTCTGCTTCAGTGTATCTACAGCAGGTGGTTCCTACTTGTGAACCTAGCCCTCACCTTTGTTCTTTTTCCCAGTCCCAATTTTGTTTGCCAGCTTCTGCTAATACCAACAGAAAGTATTCTGGGATGAGAGCTTTCAAGGATACAGTCCCAAAGCTCTGGAATCCTCTGCTGGTGTTTCTGAAGAATGCTGAAACTGCTACAATCTTCTAACAAATACGCATCTTTTGGCCTCAGACTGAATCAGTTTTTGCCAAGCACCACTCTGCCTCTTTGTCAATTCCCTTACCCCTTGTTCCACTGGACTTTAACTTTTCTATCGTTTTTGTTTCCATGCATTCTCTATAGGCGCCGCACAATGAGCAAGCTTTCAGGATGAATACCTGCACGTTAAAAGTGGACATCATCATCATCATGTTGTGGTCATACTGTTGTTGTTTTGTGGCTAAGTCACACTATGTGTGTTACTGTTTTGATACAACATCCTTATTCAGTATGGTGTTGTATATTTGTGTGTCTGTTGGTTGTTATTTGTTTGTGTCATAAACCTGATAAATGTCATAAAAACCTGTTGAAAAAAGTGGTGTTTTTGGGTGGTTTTTTTTTGGGAGGGGAGGGGGGGGGGGGGCTCTTGGTGAACATTGTGTTCGTGTTTTATGACCAACACATTGAAAGATGTTAATGATGATGATGACGATGTTAATGATGACGACGACGATGTTTGCTGCACAGTGATGATGGAGTGTATGTGTGCTATGCATAATTTTGTACTGTCCAGTTGATTATGATTAACGATGGCATTTTTTTTTCCATGCTACTTTATGTTTCTGGGCAACAAATTGAATTGAAATGTAAACAACACATTATTATTATGATTGATTTGGAACTGTTCCCGTTACTTACAAACAGGGTTTTCAGTTTTCATGCATTTTAACCAATCGTCCATTGGTGTTCTGTGTAAAATTGTGTACATTTGGCTATGATGCATACATATATACATATAAATATATACATAAATATATACATGCATACGTACCACAGTAGTAAAGCATGTGTGGGTTAACATGCTATAGGCAGTGCGCCAGCAAAACTGCTTGCAGCTTGTCGCTAGTAAAGTCAGTGTCAAAACTGCCATAGCAAAGGAAAGACAAAGAATTTTGGTTCAGATTTATATATGTCACTGTATGTTTTATGTATACGTATCCGTTACATTATTACACTCAGAATAAAGATTGTGAGCTTTATTCGCCAGGGATGGTTGAGACGCAGGACAGCATTTTGATTGCCATATTTTTTCATGTAGGATATGAAAAAAATAAGTGTTTGCAGAAACTGTATCATTTGCTTAGAACTTTTGTTTTTCTCTTGATGAATAATAGTTTGGCTTGAAACACAGAATAGGGTCGATGAATATGGTTTATATTTTTTTTTGGCAAACTGAAATTTATTTTACTTTGAGTATATTGTGGATGAGGAAGGTTAAGGTCATCATGAGATAGTAAAGGTTTCCATGATGTTTCATTTGCAAATGCAGAAGGGGTTAATACCAAGTTGTGTTGTTCTGACTCTGTCTTTTGGAGAAATTCTTACTGGAAAATCTAATATTGTTTTTAAAATGTCAGGGTTTTCTTGCAGGAAAGTGTCATAGAATGGAAATGTGGAGATAAGAGCAAACTAGTTCCTTGAACTGTGGGGTGAAATATTATATAGTGGACATTTGCGGTCTTCTGTTAATTTTTTTCCGATGTTTGAATTTAGCCCAGTATAAGATACACTTAGGATGGTGGTCATTCGAAATACAAATATAACGAAAAGAAAGGATGATAAAACTTGGAGGAGAAAAATGGAAGTCATTACATGAATATTGGCTTTGTTATTTTTGTTAAATATTCCTTACAACTTTCACAAAACCTATTTGTTATTGAAAGTTGTTGTTTTGTTATTGTATACGTTGTTGATCCCCTTATCAGGTTTATTAATTATTTATTGTTTTCGTTGGTTTGTTTTTATTTTGGTATAATTCTGTTTCCTACCACTGTTGATTTTAAAACGAATGTTGTTATGTTACTTTTGTTTAATGTGTTAATTCCAGAGGTACCATACTTTTTCTTGGCGGAGACTGTTTTGGTTTAATTATTTGTATAAAATATGTGTACTAAAATTTCTATACAAAGTGAATGCTACAATACAGCTGTAGAGGGGCATGGAGAAAATATTTCTGCGAAATTGAGATTATGCTCAGAGCAATTTTACCCACTGAATCTGTGTTTTTTGGAGGAAAAGTACAACTATTTTGAATTTTTAATTAACACTGTCGTGTGTTTGTACACTTTGTGATATGGTATGATATCTTGATGACTTGTGCCAGTTTGTGTGATCTACATGATCAGGAAAACATCATATATAGAAATTACATCAATACCTTTGTATTCAAGGAATAAATTGTTTTAAAAATAAATTTTACAAATATTAAAATTTCCAACCCTTAAAAATGTTGATCAGTAAAAAAGAAAACTGATAAGGAAATCTCTAATGGACAAAGATAGGGATGATAATAACAACAAAGAAGCAAACAAAACAAGAAAAAACATAAAAATGTGTACAGCATGTTCTTGAGTAGCATAAATCTATATAATTAGTATACATTGGAATGCTTTCGTTAACAGTTATTGCACTGCATATGAATGGTTTTTGTTCATGTTTATCTTTACTATGTGCCATAAATATTGTTTGACTTTAATCTCCGTTTTTTTCTTTCAGAGTTCAGATTTACCATTGAATGTTGTGCAAGTTTGTTTGTTTTTGATGTGCACCATCATAAGAAAAATATAAATGATGTCAAAGAATTACATTTTTATTGAGGTGAGAAAGCACAACTATGTGTTTCTGGGGGTTCGGTGTTTATTTTAGCGGTTTCTTTTTTTTTAAATCTTTTGTTTCTGTCTTTTTTTTATGGTTTATTTCTCATCAAAGGCAATGAAAAGAAATGGTGACATTTTTATTATTGAGTATGCCATGGTGTATTGGACATGCGATTTTTATATCAATGCATAATTCAAACAAGAAATTGTCAAATGTTTGTGTGTTTCATTCGTAAACGTTTGTAATGAATTTTAAATAGTTTACTTGGATCTTGAAGCGCTTTATATTTTATTGAATTTGAAGGCTGAAAATTAAGAATATCATTAGCTACGAGCTATGTAGCGAGAACATTGGAGCAGGAATACCTTTCAAAGTGGATTCTGGATGCACAAATTCTAGAGGACAGAGCAGAAACTTTATAGTAATGTTTTATAAACTGTATAGTTTACTCGCAGGTTTAAACTAACTTTAACTATATTTTAATTTATAAAATGTAGTATGATACTAACATTAACACAATATTGTATGTTTTATACTACTAATTAATATATATAACAACTACATCGAAAATATTTGGTGTATATATATATATATATATATATATATATATATATATATATATATATATATATATATATATATATATATATATATATATATATACATCTTCAAAATTAATGTTTGCTTAAAACAGAAGACATTTTAATAATAATAATAATAATACAGGATGCTATTCGCGCCTTTCCCCAAATCATTCAGGCTCAAAGCGCGGCGATCTATACCAACATGCACGCTCACCTGTCTTATCCACCCTCACACACACCAAATACACATCCATCACTCAAACAGGTGGTGTAAAGGCAGGGAGATCGCTATTAGAAGACAGAAAGAAAATCGAATTTTTATTTTTGAAATTTTTATATTGACTGCGTCCTGTACCATTATTGAAGGGATTTTGATAATATTTCTTTTGGGATTATAAAAGAAATTGGGGGGAAGGTTTGTTCCCCAAACCCACCCTCCCCCACCTCCTACCCCTAAAAAAATTATAAAAAAAAAAAAAAAAGATATATATATACACGACAAACAAAAAACAAAAAACCCAGATATAATTCGTGATTAATGTATTTTGACTATAAAAGTTTGTCATAACTAAAATAGTAGAGAAATTTATTCTAATATTTGATATTGTGTCATTCATTTTTAAAAAAAGTTGTTGTAGAGGTTATAAAGCACTGTGACTGTACATAGTGGTCTATGTGGCCAGCACCATGAGCTGTTCTTAAAGGATAAACACACTGTGTAATATATGCGGTTGAAGCTATAGCGCTAGTGTTAGATTTTTGTTTTTGTCTTTTTTGTTTCTGAACTGTCAAAATTATTATGCAAGACAGATTCATTCAAATTTCTGTTGATCTTAATAACAGGTTAGACATTGTGTCCTAAATATTTTCAAATGCTTAAAGCAATTATTTTTACTTCAATTGTGAAATGTTATTGTTAAAAATTTAAGATGTTGTCTGTAAATGTTCAGTTGCTGGTAAACGTTAACATTATATTTATTTTGAAGATTTCTTTAAATCCTTTTTAAAAAAAAAAGTGTTAAGTGTGGCGTTAAGAAGGTTTTTTCCGAAGAATAACATTTAAAGCTTTGGTCAATTTATGAAATATTGTGAGTAACGTTGAAGTTGAAGTTAGTAACTTCTTTCCTCCAAAAAATACAGAATAAAATTGTACAAGAATGTTAATCAAACAGCACTAACATGGTTACGTTAAAATTGTTATTCTTCATGTTATAATTATTACTTCCAAAATATAACTGCACATTTTGTTTGTTAAATAGTGGTAATAACATTGAAGTTTCAAAGTTATGTTACTTGTTAGAGTTGTTGTTCTTGTTATTTTTCCCAACAAATCTGCTTAAAACAACTTGAAAAAATAACTTGAAGTTGAAGATTATTTATGTATTTTTATTTTGGGGGGATATTTTTTTCTCTTGACAAAAAAAAGCTGTTGAAAACATTGAAGATTTTTGTGTAAAAACAAAATTTAAAGTTATTATAACATTGTGTATTATTGTTATTCATATTATTAGTATTATTATTATAATTTTTATTATTATTATTATTATTATTATTATTATTATTATTATTATTATAAAAAATAAGTGCATAACATTAAAGATTTGTGTGTACAAAACAAAATAGTGTCAATATTTGCTTTAAATCCAAGCGTGGATATTTGATAGTAGTATTGCAGTAGCGGTTTTGTGTTGTGACTATTGGTAGACCTGTGTACGTCGCGTCAATTCACTGTATAATCAGAACATGTGGCTTCATAGTGAACTATGTTGTGTGTTGAACCATTCATGAATTTTTACTATTAAAACATTGAAAAAAAATTGTTTGTGGGATTTGATATTAGAATGTGTGTTTTTACTTGGAGATTTATATAATTCAGTTGGATTTGAGTGAATGAGAGAGAGAGGGAGTGTGTGTGTGGGGGGGGGGGGGGAGGTGCCTGTGTGCGTGAGCGTGTGTGTGTTGGATCATCTTGGGAATATTGGACGCTTTGTGCCAGGCGGTCACTGGGGCTTCCTATGATGTTATTATTTGGCAATGTAGGCATTTTATATGTACGTGTTTCGGTGATATTTTATAATGATGTTAGTATTCTATTTTGTTTTTGTAAACGGGGGTTTGATAAATTAGAGTATAGCCTCAGCGTCCCCTGCGTGGGATGTCTTTATTGTAAAGTGACCAGCTGGTGGAGTGCCTTCAGTGTTATTACTAGGGTTGTTTCGGTGTATCTTTTATGCGGATCAGGGGTGAGTCCTCTTTCAGCGAAGTTGTGGTTTTGATTTTGTGGTCCTGATTCGGCTCTTTGCAGTCCGCTGGACCCTGTAAGCAATGAATGACTAACTAACTTCACAAAACTTTGACGTTTACCACTAGCAATTCTGCCCCAGTTCACACCATCGCTGAGCACAACGCCTTTACAGCTGAGGTCGTCCAACTCTAGAAGGTTCAAACCCCAGATTTAAACTACCCAACCCCCGTTCGCTTCAGCATTCCCCACACCGTCCTTCTAAAATCAAGAATTCAGAAAATAAAGATTTTTAAACAGCATTGTAACACTAGTTTTGTCGAGAAAACTGCTTTTCACTAACAGTTTCTTTACATTGGAATGTTCTGCTACTAACAATAAAAACAGAATAGAGCATGAATAGTTTTAAAAGCCAGTTAGACGTAATAACAACATTCAAAGACGTATTTGATTATTTTGATGAATAATCTGTTAAGCAAATTGCATGCATATAGATTCGATGTAAAGTTTGAAGGAGAAGGGGTGTTTAGAAAAGTTTCACAGCCTGTTTCGTCCCCAAATTTCTACTACTACTACTACTACTACTACTGCTACTACTACTACTACTACATTACCCTAATCAGCCGTTCTGTTTGACGTCCTAAGGGCAGTGTGCCCAGTGTAAACGAGACAGAACAAAAACTTAAAGAGAAAAAATATATCAAAACAATAGAACCAGCCAACATTCATATTATTCTTTAATTCTTTTATTAATTTGCACCCACCAACTCTCTATTTTTCCTGTCTTTCCAACATTCCAAGCCTCATTAAAATAAAAAAAATAAATAAATCAAATCTACGGATGCTTTACAATGATAATAAAAACAAAATTGTATGCATTCTATAATTACTTGAATAACTCAAACTGATTTTTTCTAAATAAATGTTTGGAAATTGTTATTTAATACTGATACTTTCAGAAGATAGAGACGGCATGCATACATTATTAATTGCTAGGAATTATTGTTTTCTAGTTAAACAGTTTTTTTTAGAACATAACAATACAAGCCGACACTTTCAGTGTAACCTATTTCTCAAAGGAATTTCGACCAGTGCACCCGTGCCATCTTTCTCCATAAACAGTATACAATTATGTTTATGCATGTGTGTTTGTGTGTATGTCTATGCATATATATGTTTGTGAAAGTCTAATATCATTTTATCAATGAAAAGACTTTAAATAAAAATCTGAATCTGAAACAGTATACAAACCATGTATGGAGGGGGAGGGTGAAGGATGAGGCATGAAAAGCAAACTCCACACATCCTGGCTTGTCTGGCTGGAGAGCGGTGTGAAATTTCTTGTTTAAACACGACGTCATTTAGCGCCACCTCGCGGCGTTGCTCGCTAGTCAGGGAGGAGAGGAGAGAGGAGGGAAAAATCTGGGTGGCCATCAATCAGCGGGGACTAACTCATTAAGCTCGGCATCTCTGAGAGCGAAGCACACAATCTGCAGTCGTGCAGCAATTAGCTAAGCCACGACATTCTAGTCCTGCTAAGATAACCACCCACTTTCTGTACCTAACTTTACGTCACTGAACCATTCTTCCACTGTTTACCTAACTTCCCACTGTTTACCTAATTTTCCTATTGTGTATCTAACTTCCACATTGTTTACCTACAGTAACTTCCCATTGTCTACCTAACTTCCCACTGTTTACCTAATTTTCCTATTGTGTATCTAACTTCCACATTGTTTACCTACAGTAACTTCCCATTGTCTACCTAACTTCCCACTGTTTACCTAACTTCCCTATTGTGTATCTAACTTCCACATTGTTTACCTACAGTAACTTCCCATTGTCTACCTAACGTCCCACTGTTTACCTAAGTTCCTGTTGTTAACTTAACTTCCCCATTGCTTACCTTATTGTATGTCACTGACCACTTTCCACAATTTCTAATTTGCCCCACTTTTTGCCTAACTCCCCCAGCTCTCTCCTCACACCCCCACCCCACCCCCACACTTCATGCATAACATCACAATTGCTTATCTAATATGTAACGTCCATAAGTTCTGAACTACTAGCCCTGTTTTTCCTTATTGCTTGTCTAATTTTTCCAGTGTTTACCTAACTTCCCACTGTTTACCTAACTTCCCACTGTTTACATAACTTTCCACTGTTTATCTTACTTCCTTAATTGTTTGCCTAATTTTCCCACTGTTTACCTAACTTCCTCACTAATTTCCTTTGTCGCTTGCCTAACGTTATGTAAAATTCCCAAAATTCTGAACATCTTACCTCACTTCTCTATAGATCTACCTCCCGGTAGCCAACGAGGAAACCACCCAACTTATAGCTTTTCTACAGAACGTTTGACAATGCTTGCCTACTTTCCCCACTGTTTGCCTAATTGTCGTTGTTGTTGACTTTTTGTCACTTCCTACAGTTTTTAACTTCTTAACCTAATTTCTCTGTCACCCCCGTTGGGGTGCCGGGGGTTTCAGTATAAATAGTATCCCCACTTTCTGGAAATTTAGTGCTTTAAATTCCCACTGTCGCTGTCTTTCTCATTTGCTCTTTCTCATTCCTGCTCTGTTCTATCAATCTGCTATACTATCATCTTCTTCGCTAGACCAGTCTCCTACCTTTTTTCTTGAAAACTCTTCCGGGACAAGACTCCTTATTTGTGTATGAGGTCTGTTGGATCAGCTTGGGAATATTGGACGCTTTCTGCCAGGTGGTCACTAGGGCTTCCTATGATGTTATTATTTAGCAATGTAGGCATTTTATATGTATGTGTTTTGTTGATAATTTATAATGATGTTTGTATTCTATTTTGTTTTTGTAAACGGGGGTTTGATAAGTTGGGGTGAAGCCTCAGCCGTCCCCTGCGTGGGATGTCTTTATTGTAAAGTGACTGGCTGGTGGAGGGCATTCAGTTTTCCCACTAGGGTTGTTTCAGCAGATCTTTTATGCGGATCGGGGGTTGTCCGGTCCTGATTTGGCTCGGAAGAGTCCGCTGGACCTAAAGCAACAATTATGTAATGTAATGTAATTTCTCTGTCGGTCACAGTAGCCTATGAAAACCACTTATCTTCCTATTTAACCTTCGCACACAGCGGCTGACACAATATTCCCTACTGCTTAGTATGACTTCGGTTTCTCATCTGACCTAAACACAAGTCCCCTATATGCTGACGTGTCCGGGGACGTTAATCTACCCAACAGAACAACCTGAACACGAGAGCATCCGTCTTCTTACCTGACTTAGCTGTCCCACTGAACACCTTTTCTGCTGTTTGCTTAACCTCCCCATTGTTACCCCATCTGCTGAACTGCACGGCTTACATTTTTGTTGTTCAAGACAAAACCCTACCTACTTACTTAAAATTATTTCTCCTCTCCCCACAGTTCATAATAATAGTACTAGCTGACTATCCGTGGGCCCTGTCACTCACAAACCCTGAAACTCGCACCCATCTCCCGCTTTCTACACATATTTAATGAGCCACCAGCCTTCCACGTTAAACGAAGGCACCAACGAATACCCCCTAATCTCCAACCCCCAGAGTGTTCTATTATATATAGATAGAATAATGGCATCATTGGTTGCCAGTCTAATGCTCTCTGTAAAAAAAATCCACTTGATTACATAACTTCCGTAACTTTCTGGCTTCTCACTTATAACTTACCTACTGCACAAGACAATTTACCCCTGACTGAACCTAATTGCTCAACCATGTCGTTGTTGTTTGTAGATTATAGTCACACGACACTTTCGCATATAGGTGACTACTGGACCGATTTATACTGACACCAGCGGGCCAGTTGTTGGTAAAGGGGAAAATAATATGATCACACGTTGACCACTCCGGGATTCGAACCAGCGACCTTTCGGTTACTAGCAAGACGCTCTTACCAACTGAGCTACCCGGCCCCACACAACCATGTCCACGAAACAAACTACATTATATGATGTAATAGGCCTACATTTAGCTGACTTCTTTGCTTCTCATCTCATTCACGTTAACATCGCCAATGCTTTACGCAACAGCTTCAAGTCTTCTTCTGAGCCAACTCCCCACTACTTCACTAACTACCCGTTGCTTACAGACAAGTTACTCTCTTTGCTTCCCAGTTGCTCTATTCCTCACCACTTGCTGGACATCCTGGTCCCATCAGCTAGCTTAAAGTAAGTCTAAAGAAATTAAAATAAAAACAACAAAAAAATCTTTTACATTAAATAATATGATCACAAGACTTTATTAATTCACATACATTACTGAGATTAAATCTATCCCCGTAAGCCTATAAAACAACTAAACAGAAGTCCGCGTACGGAAATTAGGTCAAACCTTTTAAAAAGGCATTGGATTCACACAGAAAGTCACGAGGCGTCACTTGGGACAACAGGCACAACAAAAATATCGGCTCCATTGCCAGAGCTATGTTTTGAAGCAAGGTTATGCTGTCAGCGTGTGTGTACTCTTGTGTGTGTTTAAGCGTGTGTCACTATGTTGTTGAAGATATATATATATATATATATATATATATATATATATATATATATATATATATATATATATATATATATATATATATATATCTATCTATCTCTCTCTCTCTCTCTCTCTCTCTCTCTCTCTCTCTATATATATATATATATATATATATATATATATATATATATATATATATATATATATAAGCAAATAATCATCTCTTAGAGTGAATTAGACATTTTACAAATGTTTGCGTTTTGGTTTGTTTTTGCCATTTTTAGGATTTTGATGTAGTTCATCTTAACTTCTATTCAACTATTTGCTATGAGGGGGCAGAGTTCTCATGTTTTGTGGAAACACTACACAAATGTATGAATTAATCATTAATAATACATAGATTAGGCCAAAATAAAATGTCTGTTTATGGTATCCTCACTGACCCTAAATTTTTGGCCCGACGCTAAACATTTTTTGGAGGATCGTCTGGAAAAAAAAATGAAAATCACAAAAAATCGCATTCAGTGTGAAAAAGGTTTAAAAAAAAAAAGAAAGAAGAAAGGAGCTTACCTACCGACCTTATTTTTTCCTATGTTACTGTAAACACACTTTTTTGGGCCTAACACAAATACTTCAATAGTTTAAGCCTACCTTTTTTTTTTCCCCCGTGTGATCACCTCTATTTATTGCTTTACGTAATGATATCTACACATTGCATAAACATTGCAGACAATTAATAGTTTAAGGTGTTGCCTTCCGAAAATGTATGTATTTATTTCATTTATTCCTGATCTCTATATAATTAACTTTATTGATTTATTTATATTTTACATTTATTTATTATTTATTAATATATTTATTTATAGTATATTTCATTATGAAATAACATAACACATGTGCTTCATGAACATCGGAGAAAATGAATGTATGAAGGTGCGGGGTTCAAAGAGCATTGGCAGGCAGCGTGAAGGGGGAAAATAAAATTGACTGCATGAGTGCAGCTAAGGCGAGGCATATCTATCTCTCACATTGGGGGCCCGCTCCGGGAATCAAGCAACTGCTACACCGCGATGCATAGAAGGAGACTATAAGTAGTCTGGAACTAAACCTACGACAGACCTAGCTTGCTTAGAACTATCTGTTGTTGTTTGAAACAGTTTGGAGGGGCCGGGTAGCTCAGTTGGTAGAGCGTCTTACTAGTAACCGAAAGGTACCTGCTTCGAATCCCGGATTGGCCAATGTGTGACCATATTATTTTCCCCTTACCATCAACTGGTTCGCTGGTGTCAAAATAATGTGACCAGTAGTCGCCTATACGCCTCGGTGTCGTGTGACTATAATCTACAGTTAAACAGTTTGTTAAGCCCGCGCCATGAATCCGACCTCTTATGTCTCCACCCAGCGTAGAACTGGTCGATCTCTGAAACTCAGTATGGCTCTCGCTTTGGGGTATCAAAGAGTATCAGAGATCGCTGTAAGGCCTTATGCTTCTTCTTCTTCGGCAGACAACAACCCGGTTGTGTTTAGACACAGGTAGTAGTTGTATCGCCTACAGAAGTAGGATTGGAGTGAAATGACAGCATCTGCTTCCACTTCTTCGTCTAAATTCTCTCTCTCTCTCTCTCTCTCTCTCTCTCTCTCTCTCTCTCTCTCTCTCTCTCTCTCTCTCTCTCTCCCCACCCCACACCGCCAACCCACCCCCCACCCCCCCACCCCCCAAAAAAATGCTGCGACTGCAACGGCAGATACTTTTTCATACGGAGTGTGCCATGTTGAACCTAAAAACCGTGGCGTAACCACAGTATTTGGGGGCTCGACTTATCAATATCCGACTTCACCATTTTTGTTTGTTTTTTGGAATAGACGTACGGGCAAAAAGCTCTCACAGCAGCTCAGGGGTTACGAGAGACACCAAATAAAAAATAAAAAAAAAAGTTCCCTGTAAAATACATGTAGTGGTTGTCTCGCCTAAAGAAAATGGGACAGGAGTTAAATTGACAGTATCTTGAATGTAATCCTCATTACATGACGTTCTTCTGGGAATAAGGGTCGAATGATATTGGTTAAACAAACCTATGGCGGCCTACTAGCGCCAAAACTTGATAATTACAAATATCGTGAGATCATTACAAATTTCATGGGATAATTACAATTATTAAGAGATAATTACAATTATCATTGAAAAAGTATACATATCTTCGCATGATCATGTTTAATTTTCAGTTTTGGCTCTAGGAATCCACCTGGACATTCGCCCAAACCAAAAATTGTAATGATCACATAATAATTGTAATTTTCATTTCATAATTATAATTTTTACGTGATCATGCTTAATTCTGACTAAGGCGGCTTACTAGCGCCAAAACGTGCCTTTACAGGTATCAGTGATAATAGTAATTAACACGTGTTCTGTGTGATTCACATTATGACGGCCTACTAGCGTCAAAACCTGATAATTACAAATACCATGTGATAATTACAAATATCAACGACATATTTTCAATTAACACGTTAAAAATTGTAATTATCAAGTGAAAATTACAATTTTCGGTTTGGGCCCATTTCCAGACGGAGTGCTAGAGCCAAAACTAAAAATTAAACATGATCGCGCGAAGATATCTGCAAGTTTTAAATGATAATTGTAATTATCCCTTGATAATTGTAATTTTCCTATGATATTTGTAATTATCTGATGATATTTGTAATTATTAGGTTTTGGCGCTAGAAAGGCGTGGCAAATACTGATAATTATAAACTAACATTGTGGATTACCGGTATCTCTATAAATTACACAGACTGTGTTAATTTCAATTATCTCGTGATAATGGTAACTCGCGGTTTTTGGCGCTAGTAGGCCGTCATACAAACCGCAAGCATAGCAACACGACCGGCCATTGAAAGTCTTTCAATAATTATAGGATGGGATGCGACAGACAGAAGACATGGCCCCCGACCTCACAGTTCTGGTCCTTAAAAATGAGAATTTTCCTATTAGACTGAAATGGTACAGGCAAATTAAATTTTTTTTTTTGCAACGCTAGCCCTGAGAAAATGGGAGGTTCTCGGCGTTGCTCTTCTTAAACGACAGACATTTACATAATAGGACACACGGAGCACAATTCATGTTACATTGACATAGTCTTCCTACGTCCAGTGGGGCCCAAAAACTTCGACCTTTTTATTTATTATTATTATTGTTGTTTTACAAAACTGACCCAGAGAAAAGAGATCGATGTTCTTAACGCCTTTCTCTTTCCTACGACTGAAAGTTCAGGGGAAACATAGAACTGGATGTCCGTAGCTAACAATTTCGCGATAGATCTGAAGCCTGTAGAAGAGTGACGGTACTTTGGTACAGCGGAGATGATCGCAGTCTCTCTGTGCTCGTGGTGCCGTGTGGGGCCTAAAAGCGTGTCGGGTCTGCAGAAGTCATCAGACAGTTCTGAGGGCAAGCGAGGTCGGCAAACCATCCATCCACTGCACACCGCATCCAGTCAACACCTCTCTCACTGCGCCTGCGCACGCTGAATATCTAAGGCGCCCCACCTTCAGCCCATCCCTAGCCGCCGCCACCCACCCACCTCTCTCTCTCTCTCTCTTTCTCTCTCTCTCTCTCTCTCTCTCTCTCTCTTTCTCTCTCTCTCTCTCTCTCTCTCTCTCTCTCTCTCTCTCTCTCTCTCTCTCTCTCTCTCTCTCTCTCTCTCTCTCTCTCTCTCTCTCCCCCCTTGCAAACTGAGCGCAGTATTATATTTTACCTCTAAGACACCCTCAAAGTTCTCCCTCTTTCTTTCCTGCAAAATTTTAGTTTTACCATAGATTTTATATGGTTTTATACCACCACCACCCACCCTCTAACACCCGACCCTCACTCCCTCCGTACATCTCCCAAAACGGAGCGTATTTGTATATCTTACCTCTCTTAAAGACAAATCCACTTCCCCCTCTCCCTCTCTCTCTCTCTCTCTCTCTCTCTCTCTCTCTCTCTCTCTCTCTCTCTCTCTCTCTCTCTCTCTCTCTCTCTCTCTCTCTCTCTCTTCACGTAAGTTTTGGTCTTACCTCTAAGCACCCCCCTCGTCCACACTCCCGATTCTCCTCGTTTCCTCCTTCACAAGTTTCTATTTTTTTTTTGGTCTCTAATAGTCAGCCCCAACTTTTTTTCTTAACTAAAGTCATCTTTTTTGTTTTTTTTTTTTTGTGTTTGGCGTTATTTTTTTAGGTTTTTGTTACACTCAGTTCAGTCATGTTTTGATTACTTCTTTGCGGTTAATTATTTTTTTTTTTTTTGCCTAAGTTTCATTTAGACGTAGAATGGCGTTTGGTTGGAATGTGTGTTTGTGTTCTGGTGTGTGTGTCATCTGGTTGTTACGCGTGTGTTTAGCCTGCTCGTGCAGCGTGTGTGGTTGTGCGTTTGGATGTGCGTGATTATGGCGCGTCGTAGTGTTGTGACGTCTGTAGTCTATGCGACGTTGACCTTTAATCTTTTAATTACTTTAAAATAATTTTTTTTGAAAATAAATGCATCAGCAGATTCATGTTTCAGTCACAGTGTATTGTTTTCAAAGAGAATTCTTTGCGGGACAATACGTCGCAGTTTTCATTGATGCAGTATTATGTATGAACAATACAAAATCTGTGCTTTTGGTTTTCCTGCTTGTATGGTTTTTTCGTTTGCATAGTTTTTTTTCATTTAGACGTAGAGGAAATGGCGTGAGATATTTTGTGTGTGTGTGTTTGTGTGTGTGTGTTTGCGTTTGTGAGGTCGTCATTGTGTGTGTGTGCATTTACAGTGCGTGTTTTGTACGTGCGCGCGTGTTTATGTGTGTTTGCGTGTGTATGTAGATCTATGCGACGTTGACCCTGGTAGGCACCTCTTTTAATCTTTAAAATACATTTTCTTGGAAAATAAATGCATAATTAGTTAGTCATTGTTTATAAGGGTCCAGCGGATTGCAAAGAGCCGAATCAGGTCGACAATATATGACTAAATCAGACAATACAATACAATACAAGATCCGCTTTTGGTTTTCCGTCTTGCTCTTTTTTTTTCAAGTTTTATTTCCCTAGACCGAGAATGCAAGCGACACTATTTTCTGTTTCCTTTATTGATTCATCATTGATTTGCTTTATTCATTAAGTTTAACACCAGTGGACTTTACACAGATAGTTCACTCAGTTCGAGTTCGTTCAAAAACAAAAGAGAAACTGCCGATACTTTAATGTTTAATTTGGAAGAACTAAAAATACCATTTTAATATCGGCATGAAAGCTAAGAAAAATAAAATTAACAAAAGGAAAGGCACAAATCAGTTATCTAAAACGACAAATCATGGCTTTGGTTTCTGGCATCAAATGAATGAATACTATTATTTCTAGTATTAAATGAATGTATACTCAAAATAACTGTTTCATTTTTTTTAATTACAAAGCGAAGAAGAATGAAAATTTCAAATAAACTAATGTTGACAGTAAGATACGAAACAAAAGCACTAAAAATCCAAATTCAGCTGTAAAGCCGATCGTTTGATACATTTATTTCAAGGTACTTGTTTTCAATTCGACGATGAAGAAAATTAATTTTTAATAAAGAACTGAAGAAAGAAAATAATGATTAAACGTACAGCTGAATGTGACAGGATAAAATAAATGTTTACGTGCATTGTAGTAGCAGTAGTTATTAGTTAGTTAGTTAGTTGGTTAGTTCGTTAGTTGGTTAATTGGCTGGTTGGTTAGTTAGTTAGTTTAGTTAGTTCTTCTTCTTCTTCTTCTTCTTCTTCTTCTTCTTCTTCTTCTTCTTCTTCTTCTTCTTCTTATCACGAAAATGTAGAGCTTCAAAATGGAGGTAGAATAAATCTTTTCCAATCTCTCTGTTCAGGTGGCGCAGTAGTAGTGCAGTGGTTTGTGCACAGGCTAGCAATGTTTCTTGTAAAGCAAAGTCGGGACGAGTTAGTACATGAATAGTTAATACTTTAAAGGGACGTGCCAAACGCCTCTATTCCCGAACGACCGAAAGGTTACAGGAACACCTTTACCCTTTACCTGGTCGTTGAAACAAATTCTACAACTGTTTACCTAAAAAGCTCATGGTGTCAGTGATGGGTGTTTATTATTTGTGACAATTATTGGGGTTTTCCTTAGAAAATTGCATTGTTTTCACACTTAAAACATTATTAAAGTTAGGACTCTTTTCCTTGTTAGGTAAACAAACCAATTTAAATGTGCCTGCTGTACACACTTTCGCTGCGGTGCTATTTTTAGGATCGATATTGAGGCAGTCAATAGGCACACACATACATGAAGTTACGGATCTGTAATAAAACCGTACTTTTGAACCATTATTTATTTATTTATTTATTTTAATTTTAGCAACATCAAATATTTATCCTGTGGGGCAACACTCGCTGTGAATTTGAAAATGATTTGTTAGCGCTGAAATATCTTATCTTTGAGTTCTTTACACATTTACCTGCACAAAGACTATAAGCAGAAATTTAGGCCAGAATTCCCGTGAAAGCAATTGAATTGCGGGCTGTTTAGATTTAGTTCGCATTTGTTTAAATTGTAGTACTTTTGATCAATATATATATATATATATATATATATATATATATATATATATATATATATATATATATATATATATATATATATATATATATATATATATATATATAGATAGATAGATAGATAGATAGATAGATAGATAGATAGATAGATAGATAGATAGATAGATAGATAGATAGATAGATAGATAGATAGATAGATAGATAGATAGATAGATAGATAGATAGATAATTTTTGGGGGGAAATCGTCATCTATTACTTATTATTGTGTATTATCGATAATGGTAAATAAATACTAAAATAAGAGCAACAAAGGAGAAATAAGACAAAATCAGAAGAAGGACAGAGCGAATAATATTGCAAGTTCGACTTCAATGCAAAATAAAGCTGACGATAACAGAAACATCAGTGTGAGCGATAAATTTATCTCCCATCAGTCAAACATAAAAACCAGAGGGCAGGTGGACACCATCATGTTAAAGAAATTGTTTCAGGAGAGGAACGGGGAGAAGAAGAAGAAGATGAAGAAGAAGAAGAAGAAGAAGAAGAAGAAGAAGAAGAAGAAGAAGAAGAAGAAGATGATGATGATGATGATGATGATGATGATGATAATGATGAATAGAAGGAACAAAAAGCAAAGAAGGATATATATGGCTTGTCAGCTGGTAATACTGCAATTCAAATAATTATAAGACAGCCAATAAAGAACATAGTAAAACACAGGCAGCGAGAAAATAAACTATAAAAACAAAGGAAGTAACTGCAGAAGCAGAAGAATAATATGAAAGAAATAAAAATAGAAAGAAACAGAAGAACAAGAAGAAGAACAACAACAACAACGTTACTAAATAGATAAATAAATTAGTAAATAAATAAGATGGAAGAGAGGGAGGAGCAGAAGAAGTAGAAGATTATGATAATAATAATGATGATGATAATGATGATGATGATGATGATGATCATAATCATGATGATGATTGATGATGACTAAATAAATGAACTTAAAAATAACTAACTACATAAATATGTAAACGCTGTTAGCGGTGTTAAAAAAAAATCCGAGCTGAGACGTAATAGGACACCACCAACCCGCTTCCATTCCTTTTTCATTGTATTTATTTCATATATTTTTGACACTTTATTGTCCCTTTCTATCGGAAAATTCTGGCTCGCATCTCCTGGGGAAGGCGTAGTCACAGCCTGGGGCGCGCCCAATCCCAACCTACCTAATATTAGTTGTGTTTTTGAAATTTTTTGCTGGGAAGCAAACATGAGTACCTGGAGAAAACCCCCAGACGTTGCCCGAGTGGAAAGTAAATAATATCGGCAGAAACATAACGCCCAGAGGCAGGATTGATCCCACACCTGTCAGGCGCCCTAGGTTCCTAGCCTGTGGACAAGGCAAGTTAGCCCCGCCTTAGACCACACGGTCACAATTCTTGTCACGACATCGACGAAGTCGTTCTTCCCCGCCTGTTGACTGAAGACTGCGGTGGTTGTGTTGATAGTCAAGTCATAGCAAAAGACATCGGGGCTGCTGGTGCCAAGAACTATCAGTTAGCCCCACGTGCATTTTGCATAGGTCAACAGGTCACAAACGCCTGACTGCGCACGCTGACCTCGCTTCACTCTCGGCTGGCCTCAGTTGCTCTTATCTCCCATAATTCCTTTTTCTTTCCTGCCAAGCGGTGAGAGAGACTTTTTAGTCGGTAGTCCTTCTTGACAAGTGATTTCTGCTTAGCTCCAAGATATTTTACATGTGTGTAGTTTGTGCGTGTGTGTGTGGTTTATTTATTTTATTTATTATATTTTGAGGGGGGGGGAAGGTAAGAGGGCGGCGGCAGAAGAGCTTTTTTTTTTTTTTTTGCTTATTTGCATATTACAGGGTAATATGGTGTCAGAAGTGTTCTTATGTGTTGTGCCACAGCATGTGATTTTGTATAATAGAATTAATCACAAAGACTGCTCGAACTCGGGTAAAACACATAGATTGGTTTGTGTGTTTGTTTTTTCTCTAAAGTTTACAACTAACGGACTGACTGACATAAAGGGATTATCAACACACACACACACACACACACGCACACACACCCACACCTACACACACGCACAAACAAATGTTTTTTTTTTTTTTAAATTAAATAATTATTTTAAAAGGAACTATAAATATGAATAGAAAATATGCCGATCACACTTCTCTTGGACTGTGTAAGACTTGGTGTTGATGAATAAAACCTTATTGTATTTAATTGTGAAATCCTTTTGTAAGACTCAACATATCTTATTATCCATGCAAAGTGTGGTTCAGTTAGAATGCTCGACTTTGCGTATAGGTTATCACATTAAATGAGCTAACGCAGCTCCCATTAATCTAAATTTGGTTTGTTTACTAAGTGTTATAGTACATAAATTCTACAGCGGTTGTTTTTAAGTACGTTTTTAGCGTGCGACTTTAAGAATACATAATTAGATGCCCTTTTATGTTCATTATGGATCTTAAGAAACGTACACTCTTGCTTTTTTAAACAATGTTTTATTAGGGTATTAAAAAAAGTTGCATTGTAAAATGCTTTTAAAAAATTGTTAAAGGTTAAATTTCTTAGAATTTCAGTTTTAAAACGTTGGTAAGATTTTTTAAAAATGTTCTTCGATGAAACCACAGAAACAGCACTTATGTGTTAAACATCGTTGGCGATCTATAAACCGAAACAATTAGTTGGGCTAATAAATACTGGATGGATCTATCAACAAGGAGCGTGCTTGTACTAAGCTAAGCACGTTACTCTCGTCTGGCATTGTGCTTCCGCTTTAAGTCTCAATAGGTAAGCACTACCATTATTCAAACTCAATGCAAATGTTTTACAATTACGCAAGGTAATTTTATTTATCGGAAAACAAAGTGGAATTGTATTCAGTTGTTTTGTATTGTGAGAATATCGACCTGAAGAAGCAAACTGAATGGCTTCCAAAAGCTATGCTCTAAATAGGTACATTTTTTTCTGCTGGGAGACTTTTTTTTTTCAATTTAATTTTATTAATTACGATGTTCTTTACTCCTAAACAATCAGTATGATTAATTTCTTTCATTACTTTATACATTCTTCTTCTTCTTGTTCTTATTATTCGCTTATTGCACTTTGAGTCGAGTCTTTTTTGGGGAAGCTCGAAGAAGCGCTATATAGATACAATAATAATAATAATAATAATAATAATAATAATAATAATAATAATAATAATAATAATAATAATAATAATAATAATAATAATACGAATAGTAGAGAGAGAGAGAGAGGGAGAGAGAGAGCGGGTTTGTGTATGTCCACTAGCGCGGGTTTAATAAAGAATTTATATGTGTGTATATTTTATATTTTAATAGGTGCCTTTTCCCGTGTGCTGTCATAAACATTTATTTACACACCCCACCCCCTCTCTCCCAATCCGCCGCCCTCGCTCCCACATTCCCAAATCTCAAAGCCACCATCCCTCTCCTCCACTATCCTTTCACATCACCCACCCTCCCTCCCTTCCTCTTATTCCCCCTCACCACCCACCCACCCCCTCCATTTCTTTGGAGATTGTAAAATAATGTGCCGTGCTAGAAAGTAAAAGCTGCAGGGAGGGATACTTTTTTGTTCCCGTTTTAGGATTTTCAGGTTTTGGGCGAAAGTGCCGCGATGAATCCCTAGTGCCAAGGGACATGATCGTTCTGAACCTGGACGACCCTAGAGATGTTTAGATGTGAAGAGATCAATTTTATTCTTTACGCTACCTGCTTATTCATGGGTCCTTTACCCTTAAAAAGGAGAAATGCCAGAGAGAGCCTTAAATAAAGATGAAATAACACACACACACATATATACACACACAAACACACACCCGCACACACACACACACCCCCCCCCACACACACACACCCACACACACCTACACACACACACACACACTGATTGATTGATTGATTGATTGTTGCTTTAGGTCCAGCGGACTCTTCCGAGCCAAATCAGGACCGGACAACCCCCAATCCGCATAAAAGATCTGCCAAAACCACCCTAGTGGGAAAATTGAATGCCCTCCACCGGCCAGTCACTTTACAATAAAGACATCCCACGCAGGGGACGGCTGAGGCTTTACCCCAACTACTCGAACCCCCGGTTACAAAAACAAAATAGAATACAAACATCATTATAAATCATCAACAAAACACATACATATAAAATGCCTATAGTGCTAAATAATACAATCATAGGAACACACACACACGAGAACGTCGTCACCACACTACTATTAGAGAGGCAAAACCTAATCCACGCACTGTGCAAATCGGAGAGTGTGTGCGTCTTACCTATAAACTATTCAAATTTCAGACTACTTTCTCTTCCCCCCTCCGCCATTCTTCCCTCCCCCCCCCACCGACCCTCATCCCAGCTTCTTCATTGAGTTAATGAATAAGGCAATAAGAAAATGTGAAGCTAGAGAGCGTACGTTATTCAATTGAAGGTGCTGTTGCATTTTGTCAACATTCATCACGCACTGGAATAAATTAAAGGAAACGGAGTTTGAGGAGAGAGGGTGGGGAGGTTCTAGGGGGAAGGGTGTGATTATGGATGGAAATTGTGTGTGTGCGTGTGTGTGTGTGTGTTTGTGGGTGTGGGTGTGGAAGTGAGGGGGGAGAGGAGTTGTGATATAGTGGTAGGCTGCTGCTAAAAAGTCGCGGGAGCTGTGGAACAAGGGATTTTTGTGCTAAATCACCTTAAATATTACGATGAGATTTAAAAATAAAACCCAAACTCTGGTGTTAAGAGCGACGAAATTTGAAGTTATTAAAAATATAATGTAATGTATTGCAGTTATGTATGAATATATGTACGTATATACGTATGTATGTATGTATATGTACGTATGTAAGTATATATGTATTTATATATGTATGTAAGTATATATGTATGGATGGATGGGTGGACGGATGGATATATGTATGTACGGATGGATGGATGGATAGGTGAATGTATGTATGTATGTATGTAAATATGTGTGTATGGATATATGTATGTATGTATATATGTAATTATGTATGAAATGCATGCTCTGTGGGTTGAATGAACATTGAGGTTTAACGTCTACACCCACCATTGGCGATATGGCAGACGGGGATAACCATCCCAGGGAAAGAGGGGTTGGGACCTGAATCAACGCTGAACCATCAGAGCAATCATAATGCTAAAATGGACAGTGAAAATGGCCACATTTTATATCGCCCACCACGGGATTCGAACCTGGGTCATCGGTGTGCCAGGCGAACGCTCTACCACTTGAGCTATGGCGATGGGCTACTCTGTGGGTTCGGGCACTGAATAGAATAGACCCAACGTTTCCCAGCTGGTCGTAAGAGGCGACTAACAAGGGTGATGTCAGCACGGTATCACTGGGCGAAAGTTTTCTACACAGAAGTCACCGGCCAGATTCAATGACCACGTGCTCGGGGCCAAGGCGAGCCACACTACTCGTGGAATTCGGCTTGCACAGACTAGACCTCGGTTTATATTCTCATCTGAAGAAGTAGGGGTGCAGTGTTTCAGGGTATTTTTTATTTTTAATTTTTTATTATTATTATTATTATTATTATTATTATTATTATTATTATTATTATTATTATTATTATTATTATTATTATTATTATTATTATTATTATTATTATTTAAAACATTTATTTTACTCCAGGCTGTCAAAGGAGTTTGAACCACTGCATGTACAGTCAACAATGTTATCCACTGCCATTTGAGCGCACTGTTTTTTCTGGTTGCAGATGTGTGGTACAATAGCACAATGAAGAGCTCCGAAGTGGGTTAGTGCCAAGATAACCGTGTCCGTCAGTGGCACTGCCAGTGTCAGTGGTGGTCGTTAGCCGTATGTGTAAGTAGTGTCAGAGCCAGTGACACTGTCAGGTGTTCGGCGTCAGTGTCAACCAGTGGCAGTGGGACAGTCAGAGCCAGTTGTCACAGAAACAGTGGAAACATGTATCTGAACGAAGTATGCTCTCCTTCGTGGAACTCTCGTGCACAACATCTGTGGCCTCCCCCCAAAAGGTGAGTCTTTCATCATTAGGCTAATTTATTTTGGTGGTTTTGTGATGCTTTGAGTATGAGTGTGTGTGTGTGTGTGCGTGCGCGCGCCTGTTTGTGCGCGTTATTGTTGTTGTTATTAATTCCCGAGATATTTATAGCTCACAGGAACTATTGTTTTCGTTGTTGTTGTTGTTCTTGAGTTTACTTTGTTTCACTTAGATAACTTTGTTCACACTATGTGAGTAATTGTTACTTTAGACTAAAATGCCGCTTCTAAACTGCTATGAAATATTCTTACGTTTAGGTAATGATTTGTGTGCAAATCGCTTTTAGTTAGCGTTATGTTTTGGTTTGCCAGGTCAACATGTCACCACGTAACAAAACACATACTATGACACCGCCCATAAGGAAGTGTGTCAAACAAGCGGAAGTCGCAAATGACTTTCCAAATGCTCAAGTGGTATTTCGTTTTCTAAACAAAGGCGAAATGCAGGCGAAACTTCGTTATGTCGACTTAGGAAAAAGCCATGCTATTGCAAACATTTTACAATGATATAAATTAAGTCTGCGATTTATTTTCCCTAGAATTATTTTCATGAACATTTTCGTCATCATTATACCTTCACTGTAAGGCAACGTGTCACTGTCAAGTAGGGACTTATTGCATTTGGCGTCCAGTGAGCAGAGGTACTATGCACGTGAAACAAATCGCGAACGCATTCATAGGCCATTGAACTAACATTCATTATTATAGCCCGGATAGTTATTAGTTTTCGTTTTCTTTGTGTGTGCTTTTCTTTTTATGCCCCACTTAGTGCTGTTATGGATTCTTGACGTTCGGCATGATGGACTAGGATAAGATCAGGTACTAAGGTACAGAGCAATCGGTCTTCATGCAGACCCACGTGCATGAGCATCATAGTACATAACAACGTCCACTAGCAAGATAGATTCCTCTTTGCAGTCTGGGAATGCTCTTCCGACTAAAAAACAATATTCCCTCGCCGCCCACTTCTACTCATCTCACGAACCGTAACCGCCCTCACCCCATCCGATATCTTTCTCTCTCCCTTTTTCTCTCTCGTCTTGACCTCCACTTATATCTTATCCTAAAACATGCATCAGCTGCCCTCTTTCTCGGACCGAACACTGCATGTCTTTCTCTTCCATTATCTGTTTCTTGTCCAAAAATCGTAAATACATGCTCTACACCCATCACGTCCTTTCTCTCTTTTTCTCCTCGCAAAACGGGCGTTTGGGTTTTGACACCTAAGTATAACGTCTCTCTCTCTCTCTCTCTCTCTCTCTCTCTCTCTCTCGATTATCTCGTTCTGCTCCAATCCCCAACCCCTCTGGCTAGAACTGACCTGGCGGTGGCCCTTTAGGGAAGGGTCATTTGAGGTCAGTGGCGCCAGAGTGCCCAACTTGCTGTATGGGTCAGTCTGCTGGAGCAACAGCAGCACCCTACAGCACAGCGCAGCATGTATTGAGGTCTATGCCGCAGCACTCATAGGACGTTTGGCCACTCGGCCAAAGAGGTGTAGATTGCACGCAGCCATATAATTATTTCAGTGTCTCTTGCCTTTCTGATGTTCAGAGATTGAGGGACTAAGGTCTCTCTCTCTCTCTCTCTCTCTCTCTCTCTCTCTCTCTCTCTCTCTCTCTCTCTCTCTCTCTCTCTCTCTCTCTCATGTGGAGAAAGACTGCCCAGTAATAATCGAATGTTCGATGTATTAAAATCTTTTAAAAGTATAGAGGAACCACAGAGTGAAAAGTCACTGGAAGACTGAAGTTTTTACACTCAAATTTCTCTACCTAAACAAAAAAATTGTACGAGAGATGTGAAGAAAATAAACGAAGTGAATGGAGATTAATGCAAATATACATTATTAAGTAAAAATATAATAAAACAAACATTGACAGGGTTTAATGACAAACATGACTAGTTTGAAATAGACTAAATAAAACAACTCTCCTTGCTCCCCGGCATTCCAAAATCAAGGACAAAACAACAAACAAACAACAACAAAACAACAACACAGGCAATTTGTAAAAATTAAAATTATTAAATAAAAATATAATAATGACAAAAGTACAGTGTTTATGTACTGAAACTGAAACTGAGACTTTTTTCGTTTATGAAATTTACATAAAAATGTGCCTTTCGGGTGCACAAACATAGTATATGTTAAATGTAGAATATTTGTAAAATAAACTAAAAAAATAAACAGTGCAACATAGAAAATATTATAAAACAACTACCATCCGACACCCCAAAACATACTTGCATCGTACATTCCTGCATACACCCCACTTCCCATACACGCATCATCATAAAAGAACGCCATCACGCACAAACATCAACCACAGGCGTACAAACATACGCAACCCATGCACAGACATGATCATCACATGTTAAGCCAAATTACAAAATAGGACTATAAAAAATTAACACGCGTGCGCGCGCACACACACACACACACACACACACCCACACACACCCACACACACACACACACACACACACAGTTTACGGAATTTATTCAGAATAACAATTTCACGTTATTAAACACAATCATGCATTTTCTGAAAAAAGATTATTAAAACATCCAAGTTCAACACACATCCATCTACGACACAAGGGAAGCAACCTTGCATTTTTTTTTTACTGTTAGCCTTTACAAAAAACAGTCAAATAGTCCAAGAGTGGAATTGTTGAACCTTATATATTGTATGCATGGACAATTATGCATATATATTAAGGAAGACAGTGAACTAACCATTATAAAGTATCATTACTATAACTGCCCAAATTCACTAGCATCATTTTTGACACGCGCACACACACTCACACACACACACACACCCCCCACACACACACCTTTTTGTAAAAATGACATTCTGATGACTGTTGTGAAAAAAACAGGGATTATTTTGACACATTTTTCATTTTCGTGACATCATTTTGACATTTTCAAATTTTTGAACCTAACACTAACCATAACCCTTAACCTAACCCTAAGCCTAAAACAGCTGTAACTCTACCGGAACCCTATTTTGACGTCAAAATAGGGCAGCCTTCCAAAAAAGTCAAAAGAAACCATGTGGAGTTCCATGAGTGTGTCACTGTAACGTCGTTTCTACACACCCACACTCACACACACACACACACACACACACATACATTGACGTGACACATACACGCATTAATGTACGCACCCACATTCGGTCAAATTAATTTTAACAGCCATCGAATAAAAATTAATGTAAATTAATTGTTGCTGAATGCTGGAGTGCACAAAATGCACAAAAACAACGGTTCAAAGTGTCTTAAGCTTGTAAATCTTGGCATCTTTTCTGCCAGACACGAGAAGAACCAATAATGGCACTTACGCTGAGACACTTAGCCAGCCATCGGGCAGTGGAATTGTTTATGCCAGTCAGTTAAAGTCCCAATGCAACTTTGCGGTGTACGTAATCTAAGCTGCCGAAGACCAGAATGACAGTCCTGCAGGCAAAGCCATAGGCAGAGATCTCCATATAAAGGGGCAGGTACTTTTTAAAATTTTGACGCATAACAACGGTCTATTAATGCGTCAAAGGACACTGGCACCTCTACAAGAAGACCTGACGGTTTCTGCGGTCGATGACTGTGATGTCTGGTCTCGTGGCAGTGGTAACAAATGTGTTTGAGTCTACATCAAACATACGTGGAGAGAGGCCTGTGTCCTTTATCACCTGCACAAACTGACTGCTCTTAGGAATGTAAGAATGTATTATTTACCTCTACAATTTTGTTGTGTCAGGCCTGATAGAGCAATTGGTAGCGTGTGCAGCCGTTTAAAATATGAGAAACAGTCTGCCTCACACACACCCTCACACATACATACACACCCGATGTCAGGAAAAAATTCTGGCTGACATGCTACTGTATGCTAATTCAATTTCATGGTTTGTATACTGAATACATTTTGCCTGGTACTGTTAGTAATAGTAATATAATGTTATTCCTGTGTTTATTGATTCCTGTGTTTATTGACTATTGCCTTAATAGGATACTCGTATTTAAGGACAAAGCACTCGGCATCTTCTTCTACATTTTATAAGGACAATACATTTATTCTGTTTCTGATTCTTGACTCAGATTCCGATTCCGATAAACCACTCCAATCAGAATACACATACATAGTATGAGTATGGTAACACATAATTTATAATTGACCGGATAATTAATCCAGATCCAGAGACCGCTGTAGGCTACAATAATACTAACTCGATAGAAACTACTGTAAGTTCTCCAATGAGCGGTACAAGCACTGCGTTGTAACTGCTTTTCGTGATCCTCTCTGCCACCTGTTGTGTCACGT
>CM072524.1:39649445-39654445 GCA_036898135.1 Oncomelania hupensis
TCTTCTTCTTCTTCTTCTTCTTCTTCTTCTTCTTCTTCTTTGCTTTAATTGTTTCACTCATTCTTTCTGTCTTGGTTTCTTTCTGTCTTGGTATAATTCTTCCTTCCTTCTGTTCTTTCTTTCTTTCTTTCTTTCTTTCTTTCTTTCTTTCTTTCTTTCTTTCTTTCTTTCTTTCTTCTTTCTTTTTTTCATTCTTCTTCTTCTTGGCGGCAGGGATAGTTCAGTGGTCAGAGCGCACGACTTGTGTGAGTGCGTCTTGGGCGACGTGGGTTCGAATCCTGACTTCAGCAAACTATTGTGTGATTGCTGGATATTACGGGCCAGCACCTTGAGAAGCTCTCTGAGCTTGTAAGTGCGCTATATAAGATAAATATTTTTCTTTCTTTCTTTCTTTCTTCTTCTTCTTCTTCTTCTTCTTCTTCTTCTTCTTCTTCTTCTTCTTCTTCCCTTCCTTTCGTTCGTTCTTTTCTTTTTTCGTTCGTTTTTCCCCGTTCTTCTTTTTATTTGTCTGTCTTTCTTTCTTTCTTTCTTTCTTTTTTTCTTTCTTTCTTTCTTTCTTTCTTTCTTTCTTTCTTTCTTTCTTTCTTTCCTAGTTTTTGTTTTGTTCTTTTCTTCTTATTCTTCTTAGTTTTTTTTTATTTCGTTCTACCTTTTCTTCTTTCGTTTTGTCTTTCTTTCTTTCTTTCTTTCTTTCTTTCTTTCTTTCTTTCTTTCTTTCTTTCTTTCTTTCTTTCTTTCTTTCGTTCTTTCCTCTTCTACTTTTTCTTTCGTTCTTCATTTTTCTTTCTTTTGTTCTTCTTGTCCTGTTTTCTTCTTCTTCTTCTTCTTCTTCTTCTTCTTCTTCTTCTTCTTCTTCTTCTTCTTCTTCTTCTTCTTCTTCTCCTCTTCCTCTTACCACACCCAACTTTTGCAATGCGACCATTGCAGCATGGCAAGAGAAGTACACGATGGCTTTGTTTAGTGTAATGGTGGTTTGTTTGATTTAGTTCGGTACAAACCGTGTCAGGTCTCACGAGCTATACTTTTCACCTCCCCTTCCCTCTCGTCCTTCATTCTTACCTTTTACCCCTCACTTACTCCCCATTCCGCCCTACCCGTCTTCTCCATCACTTCCACCCTTTTAATAAATCTTTGTTAGGTCTAATACGCGCTGCCAAATTGTCCAGTTTTTAAAAAAAGGAATGTAGTCCTTCTTTTAAAATTGATAACACGATCTTAGAATTTTTACAAACATATGCGTACACATGCATAAACATATACACACATTTATGTACTTAATAAAAAATGCTTCTTATGTCGGTATTTAAGATAATGTGGCGATTTTTCAGTTTGGACCAAGAAAGGATGAAAATTCAATCGTTTTAAAGCTGACATGTTAATGCTCATTCAAATTTTAGCGGTTTTTGATATGATTTGTATGGAAGGTTTAACACGATATTTCTTTCTTATTATTTATTTAATTTGTTTATTTTAATAGTTCTTATATAGCGCTTTTCCAGCTCAAGAGCTGCTCAAGGCGTGGGCCGATACAGGATCGAACTCAAGCCGCCCGAGGTGCCCACTCGCAACCTTTGGGCGCATAGTCCGACTCCCAGACGACTGAGAACAATCCTGAAAGACCGGGGATGGAGAAAAAGGGACCTAGTGCGTGCTGGGTGTATTTGGGTAGCTGGCACTGACCCGTCTAGGACATGGGCGTCAGGATATTTTAAAGTCCATGCGATGGAAAGCGTGCTTGCACAGACTAGACCTCGGTTTATACTCTCATCCGACGGCTGTTACTCATGTAGTATTAATTTCCCAAGTACGAGGCTTTCCTCCCAAACTTCAAACACTACAGTCGCCTTAAGGATGGAAATTCTGTTCAGATCGTCCAAAGAAAAAGTGGCAGAAGGCGAAAAAGTAGAAGAAAAAAAAAGAAGAGGAGGAGGAGGAAGTAGATAAATTCGACAGTCATGGAAAATCAGCTCAGATTATTCGAAGGAAGAGGAGGACAAGAAGAAGAAGAAGAAGAAGAAGAAGAAGAAGAAGAAGAAGAAGAAGAAGAAGAAGAAGAAGAAGAAGAAGAAGAAGAAGAATTCATGTTGTAAGACTATAGTCCACATTCTGTTCGCAACAATCAATAAGAGTTACATGAGTAACAAAACAAAAAAAGTAAATAAGCAAAAGTTCAAGTATACAATACAAATAATATACAGAGCAAACATACTAAAACAAAGAAATGGAGAACCATTTAAACCAACGAACGAGAAAGGGAAATGGAGAGAAACGAGATGTGTGTTAGTTGACGCAAAAGAAGTTACAGGTATTGGCAAAGCTGCCAAAAGACATGCATCTACCGCAGTCTTTTCGGAGTGCTGGAGAGGTTAGAATTGCTGGGAAAGCCTCAGAAGACAGTTACGTTCTACAACAGACGTAGAGGCGTAAACCAAGTTGTACAGATGAGACGTATTTGGCAAGGCTCAAAGTACCCCATGATAAACCATGCAATCAAAGAAAAGTGTTCGAGTACGGGTTAGGGTTAGGAATAGAGTTGGGGTTACGGTTAGCGTGAGGGTTAGCAAACTCAATCCCTACCCCAAACGAAATAGATTCTTTCCATAGGTTGATGTATGGTTCTTTCGAGGGAATGAATGGATCGCTTTTAGTGGGGGCTCTGCACACAGGGTCCGTCCTCTCAAACCTCAATAAGATAAAGGAATTCAACAGACAATGTCATGTTGATTTCTTTCGTAATAAAGTTCTGTCATGTTGATTTCTTTCGTCATGAAGTTCTTACGTTTTAATTCTTTGATATTCCAGCATAAGTGAACCATTTGGCGATAATTTGCATCGAAAGTCCGCGTGCTTGTTGGATTTTATTTTTTTTTAAAATTATGCCAGACCCACATACGTGATTTTATACGTTTGGTATTCAGTTAAAATGAATGATTGCCGTACTTCACTTCGATTGGTCGCTTTCTCGCAACAAGGTACAAGGATACAAAACTCGTGTTGGACTGGGCAGTATAGACCTCCCCATCTTTTAAAAATAACTAAACAAAAAAAAACAACAACAAGAGAATAAAAAAAAAGGCTATGTATAGCATGATCCGCGTTTTAAACCCATTCTTAACTCAAAACAAAGACGAGAAGAATGACGTAAATAGGTTAGTGGTGCATTTTTTGTTTCCCAGTTTCCTTCAAGCGTAATGAATTCTTGGTACTTTTTAAAACTAGAGTGCATGGCCTGAAATGTGTACCTTCTTCTTCTTCTTCTTCTTCTTCTTCTTCTATTACTGTGTAGTAGCAGCAACAGCAGCAGCAGTAATAGTAGTAGTAGTAGTAGTAGTAGTAGCAGCAGCAGCAGCAGCAGCAGCAGCAGCAGCGGAAGTAGTATTTAGATCGTCCCCTATACGCTCCATGTGTCCGGGGACGTTAATCTACCTACTAACTAAGCAGAAGTAGGCACTCTTTGATCTCGGAAGACGTGGTTTTGCGCTCTGCAGTCAGAATGTCCAGACAAGACTGGGCAGTCGTGATTTGGAAGATCAGCTGTTGCCATACGGCATGTCTTTCCTCGCCATTCCATTTGTGAAAACCAAGGGATCTTTTATATAAAGACGTAAAACAGTAAAATAAAGCAATAATACTCTTCGTCGCTGCTGTGCTCATGGCGGGATCTTCTTCTTCCTGTCATTGTAATACAATTTTCTAGCTACATTAAAGTGTTTGGCCTGGAGCTCGCATAGTAACCACAGATGGCGTTCATTCCGCCAAATCTTCCTTTTCCATTTTCTTCTCTGTAGTAAATCTCGGCGACATCTAAGTCATTGACTATGGAACCCAAAAACTTCTTAATGTGCAGAGTTTGGCTTAATATTTTTACATTGTCCAGTTTTTTTTTTATATTCAGTTTTACCGTAGAGAATTCGTACAATTTCATGCTGCAATGTGTGACCTGTTATTTAACCTTTTAAAATTTTTTTTTATTTTATTTCTTGTAGTGTTTTTTTTAACGTGTACTTGCCTTTCGACAAAGTACCATTTTTAAACTAAAGTGCGTGGCCTGCCTGTTGTACTTTGTTACTCATGTTGTAAAGTTTCATGGCTGTTTTCAAGCTGCAGTGTGTTACCGGTAATTCCTAGCAGTGCCCTCTGTCGGCACTCAACTTTTGACATGAGTGTCACGTTGCCCAACCTTCTTCAACCTTTCAACCAGTCATTCATAGTCTCTCTCTCTCTCACTCTCTCTCCCTCCCTCTTTCTCCATCTCTCTCTCTCTCTCTCTCTCTCTCTCTCTCTCTCTCTCTCTCTCTCTCTCCTGTCGCTCTCATACATTCTCTCACTCTTTCTTTCTCTTTCTGTGTGTTGGTCGGTCTCAAATTCTCAATTCTGGAACGTGGCAAGATCTAATTGGATTCCGATGGGTGTGAGCAGGTCGCTTGTGATTGGATGGTCATTAGACAGTAATTAGTCCTCTGCTGGTGCAATCAATGCACGCGAGGTTAAGGGGAGAGCGCAATGCGCAACGAGCTTTATGTGAGGGCTGCTTGTGGGATCTTCCTGTGGGATTTACCTTGCTTCCTTACAAATGCACCTTTCATTGTAACCAGAATATCCAGGCAGTGCTGGTATTCGCACAAAGTTATAATGTTAAAAACAGAATTGTTAACATTTGAACAGTTTGCCACAAGAGGTTGTCAAAGTTAAGTTGGTACCACTAACTAATTTAAGAATAGACTAGACAAATTGTTGATCAGGTTTAGTGTCCTCCACCGACTTTTGTGGGAGATTCCTTCACATCCATCACAGTAGGCAAATTCCGATGCCTGAAGACCTAACCCGGGGACGAATAATTTGAAAAAGCACGTCAACTAGAGGGCAGAAGACTGACAGCCTGCTACGCCAGCTATACTAATGCCATACTAACTTAAAACCCCACATAATTATATTAAATAGTTGCTATTCTATCATTAAATTCCAGTCATATTTTGTGAAATACTTCTAATGACTGGGAT
>CM072524.1:39659445-39661945 GCA_036898135.1 Oncomelania hupensis
CCTCTGTCTGTGTACCTGTCTGTCTCTTACTCTCTCCCTCACGCATACCCCATCCTCAAATCCCCACAAGCCCTCATCTTCCTTTCATCCTTTTCATCCCACCCCACCTTATTTTTTTCAAACTCTCCCCCCCTCCTTCTCTCCAACTCCAACGTAAAAAAAGAAAAATAAGTTTTAAAATACTTTGAGGAGAGAGGAATGTGTGCGAGGATCCATCAGCAAGGGCGGCTGTCGAGCCGTGCAGATAAAGAGCGCTATAATTCCCGCACAATACCTGGCCTAGCTGGGATACGAACCCGCGGCATGACAGAGAGACCAGATGGTTTGGTCATCAGCCCACACGGCACTGCAGGCCCCAGATAGCGCATCTCTCTTGTCATTGCCTCCTATAGCACTGATTGGCAAAACACGAACACTGGGCCACATTGTGCAGCTAGCAAAATGTGGGAATTAAACTCGTAACTTTTAAAAGGTTGAGATGTGGTAAAAGGGCTTGTCAAAGTAGATAAAATCTGGCTTTTGGAGAAAACTCCTTTTATTTAATCGTTCTTATTTAGCGCTTTTCCAGCACCTTCTGTGGACTAAGATGTTGACAGCTAAAAGGTTCGCAGCAAAATGTAGTCTGTTGGTCGCGCTTAGCAACATCGTCTTTAGGCTGCGCAAGATCGTGAGGACGTCGTTCAGATAGCGCCATCTCCTTTGTCAGTGCTTCGTACAGCCATGATTTTCCATTCTGTATAGTTAGCAAAATTAAAGTCTCGTGGCTAGATAGTATAGTTAAGAAAGTGATTGTTGGTCCCACAGTCCAGATAGCAAATTACCGGGTTCAGTAGCGTAATTGTTGGCCACACAGCGCAGAATAGCTAGATAACATGTCTTTCCGCACACTGTTACTTTTTTCTGATCATGGATGGAATGCTAAATATGTCTTTAGTTTCAAGTCTCCTCTCTGAAAATCCTTACGGGAAGAGAGGGGACTATAAACTGATAAACATAACATAAACAAACATAACATAGTTCGCGAAATTGTGTCTAAAATACTCTACAAGTATGAGCAATCATCTTTTATCTTGGTCTCAGCAATAATAAATTTATCGTCAGCAAATGCTCATAATAGCTTCTTTGCTTTTTTTTCAAACTGCATACTATTGCCTTTATTGCTAACGACTTGGTCTCTCTCTACAGGTAGAGAGCACACGATGAGACTTTGAGGGCTTTCTTCTTCTTCTTCTTCTTCTTCTTCTTCTTCTTCTTCTTCTTCTTCTTCTTCTTCTTCTTCTTCTTCTTCTTCTTCTTCTTTCGTTCTTTGTCTATTGTTACGCCGTTTGTTTATATGCCTTTGTGTATAGTAGTAGTGGTAGTAGTAGTGGTAGTAGTAGTAGTAGTAGTAGTAGTAGTAGTAGTAGTAGTAGTAGTAGAAGTATGCAGCAGCAGAAGCATCAGTAGTAGTGGGTGGGTGTAGGGGAGAAAAGAGAGAGAGAGAGAGAGAGAGAGAGAGAGAGAGAGAGAGGGGGGGGTCATAGACGGGTGCTAAACATGGAGTATGCTAATAGTGACAGTACTATATATATTATATATAATTATGTATTTATTATGTATGTATTCATTCATTCTTTTTTTTGGTTTGTTTGTTTGTTTGTTTGCTTTGTATCTTTATAGCAGTTATCAGTTTAAGTTTTTCTTAGCAGGCTAATATAGCGCGATTATGAACGGCAGACTAGGATGATTGATATTTGTGGGTGGCGTTAAACCGCAGTTTCCGACATGTGAATATTTACCCCTTGGAATATCTACATGTATTGTTTATTTTATTTAACACAACACACCCACGCACCCATTTTCGCATGCCATACCCGACCATTGTCTCTAAGCTTCTCTAGTCTATCTGCCATCAACCCTAGTCAAACCTCGGCCACTCTCGTTCAGTGTCGAGACACCAGATCCAACCAATCAGTCATCCAGTTATCTGTCTTGCTGTTGGAATTTGAGATACTGGTGTGCACTTCTATTTCTGTGGCCCCCGCCCCTTCCATCCCTCTCCACCCCTCCACCTCTGTCTGTTTCTCATCGCTTTCTGTTTATCGTCTGTCTGTCTGCCTCTATCTCTGTCTCTGTCTCTGTATCTCTCTGTCTGTCTATGTCTCTGTCAGTCTCTTTCCATCTTTCTCTTCCCTATCCTATCCTCCTTCGCTTCGCCTTTCCGTGTGTTTATGCAGCTGCGTTACCGTGTTATTCAATTGTTTTGCATGCACTCTTATAGTGTATTGTGAGGGAACCTTAACGCCTACACCAATGGTTCCAATAATATTATGAGTTAATGATAAATAAATTTAGTACTAAGTAATACGTAAGTAAATAAATTAAACACTAAATAAACCATTCTTTTTATTAATAAATAATTATCTCAATAAATAATTTAAATAAAATAATAATTAAATAAATAAATGATCTAAATTCCTACATAAGTAAACAAATTAGTTACCAGCCTAAAATTTTAAAT
>CM072524.1:39666945-39689445 GCA_036898135.1 Oncomelania hupensis
GTTGACTTTCCTTCTTCCTTCACTACTTACTTATTTAAGTATTTGTATTTACTTTCAGTTACTAATACACACAGACGCATGGACACCCAGACACATACCTCCACACACACACACACACACACACGCACACCCACCCACACACACACAAACGAAAAGACTTGTTTTCACGGCCTTATGACTTTCCTGAAACGCCACATTCGTTGTGCTGATAATGGGTCATTTTCGTCCCGTTTTAAAAAAGTACTCTTAAGTGTTCTAAAGCTAACCCTAACCCTTACCCTTACCCTAACACAGCCCTAACCCTAACGGATCATTGGCTTGACGTCAAAACAACGCGGGCTGTCAAAACAAGGTATGTAGATGTTCACTAGTTTGTCCAAATAACGCCGTGTAAACAAGTACACACACACAAACACACACACACACACACACAGTGGCAAGCACGCACGCACACACACATACTTGTATTCATGTTTAAATGGGGTCCTTTGACCTACTTCGCGCCTCTTAGGCGGCGAATTAGGTCAAATTTCTTCAAAAAAGACACCTTTTTGCCAGAAGTTTGACCTAATTCCTCGCTCCTAAGAGACGAAGTAGGTCAAGTTTCTTCAAAAAAGCACCCTTTTCGCAAAAAGTTTGACCTAATTCCTCGCCTATAAGGGACGAAGTAGGTCAAGTTTGTTCAAAAACACAGCTAGGATAAGGAACTTTCCTCGACGATTAGGGTAAGGCAGTGCCTCGACGATTAGGGTAAGGCAGTGCCTCGAAAAGGGTTAGGGTCAGGGCTAGTTGCAGCGCTGCAACTAGCCCTGACCCTAACCCTCTTCGAGGCATTGCCTTACCCTAATCGTCGAGGCACTGCCTTACCCTAATCGTCGAGGCACTGCCTTACCCTAATCGTCGAGGAAAGTTCCTTATCCTACCCGTCTGGAAGATGCACTACAACTACACCAGGTCAAGTGTACTTGTAGTGCATGTGCACTACAACTACACTTGACCTGGTGTAGTTGTAGTGCACATGCACTACAACTACTCTTGGCCAAGTGTACTTTAAGTGCATATGCACTACAACTACACATCGCGAAGTGTACTTTAAGTGCACATGCACTACAACTGCACTTCCATGCACTACAACTGCACTTGCATGCACTTAAAGAGCACTTGCGCGCACTTTGAAAAAGTGGGGCCCTGGAAAAAAGTGGGGTCCGAGCAAAAGACCCCATTTATGATTAAAAAAACAAAGTCGAGTTCCCACTTTGACATAAATACACGTTCACACAAACACACACACACACACACACACACACACACACACACACACACACACACACACACACGTACACCCACATAGTGTGCGTGTGACCCGATGATGATGATGATGATGATGATGATGATGATGATGATGATGATAAATTACATAATTGATGCGGTATACACGCCTTTCCCTAAATCACGAATCAGTCTCAAAGCGCGGCGATCTATATCGTGTTTCACTCACACACACAACATACATCTATCACTCAAACGTGTGTGGTGTAAAGACATGGAAATTGCTAAAAGAAGACGGAAAGGAGATCGAATTTTTGTTTTTGACATTTTAAATTGACTGCACCAATACCATTATTACCCCCCGTTGGGGTGCCGGGGGTTTCAGTATAAATAGTATCCCCACTTTCTGGAAATTTAGTGCTTTAAATTCCCACTGTTGCTGTCTTTCTCATTTGCTCTTTCTCATTCCTGCTCTGTTCTATCAATCTGCTATACTATCTTCTTCTTCGCTAGACCAGTCATCTACCTTTTTTCTTGAAAACTCTTCCGGGACAAGACTCCTTATTTGTGTAAGAGGTCTGTTGGATCAGCTTGGGAATATTGGACGCTTTCTGCCGGGTGGTCACTAGGGCTTCCTATGATGTTATTATTTAGCAATATAGGCATTTTATATGTATGTGTTTTGTTGATAATTTATAATGATGTTTGTATTCTATTTTGTTTTTGTAAACCCTGCGTGGGATGTCTTTATTGTAAAGTGACTGGCTGGTGGAGAGCTTTCAGTTTGACCACTAGGGTTGTTTCAGCAGATCTTTTATGCGGATCAGGGGTTGTCCGGTCCTGATTTGGCTCGAAAGAGTCCGCTGGACCTAAAGCAATAATCATGTAATGTAATGTAATACCATTATTGAATCAAAACCAGGAGAACCCTATACCCCAACCCAACCCCTAATCTTCGTCGTCGTCGTCGTCATCCCTCTTTTCTTTCTTCCCCCGTTTTTTCCTTTGTTTCGTTGTTTCTTTTTTCCCTTTATTTTCTTTGTTCCTTTCTTTCTTCTCTTTTGTTTGCTTGTTTCTTTCCTTCTTTCTTCCCCCGTTCTTTCTTTGTTTCGTTGTTTCTTTCCTTCTTTTTTTACCCCCGTTCTTTCTTTGTTTCGTTGTTTCTTTCCTTCTTTTTTTACCCCCGTTCTTTCTTTGTTTCGTTGTTTCTTTCCTTCTTTTTTTACCCCCGTTCTTTCTTTGTTTTGTTGTTTCTTTCCTTCTTTTTTTACCCCCGTTCTTTCTTTGTTTCGTTGTTTCTTTCCTTCTTTTTTTTACCCCCGTTCTTTCTTTGTTTCCTTGTTTCTTTCTTCCGTTTTCTTTCTTTCTTTCTTCTCTTTTGTTTGCTTGTTTCTTTCCTTTTTTCCCCCGTTCTTTCTTTGTTTCGTTGTTTCTTTCCTTCTTTTTTTTTTACCCCCGTTCTTTCTTTGTTTTTTTGTTTCTTTCTTCCGTTTTCTTTCTTTCTTTCTTCCCTTCCTTTTCTTTCTTTCTTTCTTTCTTTCTTTCTTTCTTTCTTTCTTTCTTTCTTTCTTTCTTTCTTTCTTTCTTTCTTTCATTCATTTTCTTTCATTCTTTCTTTCTTTCCTTTTCTTTCATTTCATCCAGGCCTGATCTCTTATACACGTGTATATAATGTGTGTGTGTGTGTGTGTGTGTGTGTGTATGTTTATGCCTGTGTATGTATATGTTTGTGAATTCTAAAATCATTGTATCAATGAAAAGACTCTAAATATTTTTTTAAATCTTGGTACGCCCACCATAAAGCATGGCAGAGACTTGTCGAGTTTTTTTTCTCTCTCAAGTCGGAAGCAGGCTTCGTGTTGTTTCTGCTAAGATTATGGGACGCCCACAGATTGCTCCAAGCAAGGTGTGTAGGCTATTGCGCCTAGCAACTGGACCTATATCTCCCCTTTCTCTCCCAATCTTCATTCTATCTAACCCCCCTCCAATCTCTCGTCCACCTCTCATCAGTTTATTTTACTTATCTTTCTTTCTTTTATTCATTCAACCATTCTTTTTTTTTTCCTTTCTTTCGTCCCTCCTTTTTCTTCATTCATTTCTGTCTGTCTTTCTTTCTTTCTTCGTTTCTTTTTTCCCTCCGTTTTGTTTCTTTCTTCCTTTCTTTCATTCTTTCTTTATTTATTTCTTTGCTTGCTTATCTTTCTTTTTTTTCTTTCTTTCTTTCTTTCTTTTTTTCTTTCTTTCTTCCTTTCTTTCATTCTTTCTTTCATTCTTTCTTTATTTCTTTGCTTCCTTATCTTTCTTTCTTTCTTTGCTTCCTTATCTTTCTTTCTTTCTTTCTTTCATTCTTTCTTTCTTCCTTTCATTCATTCCTTCTTTCTTTATTTCTTTATTTGCTTTCTTATCTTTCTTTTTTTCTTTCGTCCCTCCATTTTCTTTCATTTTTCCTTCTATTAATTTCTTTCTTTCTTTCTTCATTTCTTTCTTTCTTTCATTTTCTATATTTCTTTCCTCCCTTTTCTTTCTTTTTTCTTTCTTTCTTTGTTTCATGTTTTCTTTCTTTTGTTTCTTTGTTTGTTTCTTTCTTTCCTTTCCTTTTATTCTTCCTTTTTTTTCTTTCTTTCTCTCTTTCTTACTTTCCTTCTTTCTTTCTTCCCTTTGTTTCTTTTTTACTTTCTTTTTTTATTTTATTTTCTTTGTTTGTTTTTTCTTTCTTTCCTTCTTCCATTTCTTTCTTTCTTCCACCGTTTATTTCTTTGTTTCGTTGTTTCTTTTTTCCCTTTATTTTCTTTTGTCCTTTCTTTCTTCTCTTTTGTTTGCTTGTTTCTTTCCTTCCCCCCCCCGTTCTTTCTTTGTTTCGTTGTTTCTTTCTTCCCTTTTCTTTCTTTTTTTCTTCCCTTCCTTTTCTTTCCTTTTCTTTCATTCTTTCTTTCTTGTATCCTTTCCATTTCTTTCCTTCTTTTTTTTCTGTCTTTCTTTCTTGGTTTTTGTTTTTAATTCTGTTCGTTTTCCTTTCTTTCTTTCTTTCTTTCTTTCTTTCTTTCTTTCTTTCTTTCTTTCTTTTTTTCTTTCTTTCTTTCTCCCCCCCACCCCCACCTTCATTTCTTGCTTAATTTATGTCTTTCTATCTTTCTTTCCACACATCTTTTTTTCTTCGTTACTTGTTTATTTTTATTTTTTTTCTTAGATTGTTTTTGTCTTTTTGTTTCCTTCTTTCATTTATTCTTTATTTTGTATGTTATTTCTTGTGGGTTGTTTTCTTTGTTTCTCGTTTTCGTTCTTAAAAAAACAATTCTTTCCTTGTATCTTTGTTCGCATTTTCTTTCTTTCTTCTTTAAATTTTTGTCTTTGTTTATTTGTTTTTTTCTTTCTTACTTTTCTTTTTACTTTCAATGTCGGTCTATCGCTGTCTCTCTGTCTGTGTATCCCCCTCTCTCTCCTTCTCGGTCTCTGTCTCTATCTATCTATCTATCTATCTATCTATCTATCTATCTATCTATCTATCTATCTATCTATCTATCTATCTATCTATCTATCTATCTATCTATCTATCTATCTATCTATCTATCTATCTATCTATCTATCTATCTATCTATCTATCTATCTATCTATCTATCTATCTATCTATCTATCTATCTATCTATCTATCTATCTATCTATCTATCTATCTATCTATCTATCTATCTATCTATCTATCTATCTATCTATCTATCTATCTATCTATCTATCTATCTATCTATCTATCTATCTATCTATCTATCTATCTATCTATCTATCTATCTATCTATCTATCTATCTATCTATCTATCTATCTATCTATCTATCTATCTATCTATCTATCTATCTATCTATCTATCTATCTATCTATCTATCTATCTATCTATCTATCTATCTATCTATCTATCTATCTATCTATCTATCTATCTATCTATCTATCTATCTATCTATCTATCTATCTATCTATCTTCTCCTTCCCTCCCCCTTCATCTGGTAAAATCTTCAAAAATCAACCCCTATTGCAATAACATGAGAAGACTACAGTTTGACGTGTTTTGGGCAGTAAATCTTACACCAAAGACTCATTTTAAAAAATACTACGGATATTACGAATACAAAAACACAATTCGGCTATAAACGTTTACTACGCCTACAACGAACTTCGGGTATAACGAACGGGACAGATTTTCCCCTGGATTTCGCTGTAAGCGTGTTCGACTGTATCTATGATCCTGTTGCGAGTCCATCCCTTGAGTAGCCTGTTAGTTCCTGCTCTCCAGCTCTCATTTTATTGCGTAGTAAGCAAGGCAAGTGATTGCAGCAGCTGCTGGCTTTGTCCCTGATTGGCTGCAAAATAGCAACATTATTTTGTTCTTAAAATTTATTTTAATTTTTTTTTCTACACCTCATTTTCGTGTGTTATTTCTTCTTCTTCTTCTTCTTCTTCTTCTTCTTCTTCTTCTTCTTCTTCTTCTTCTTCTTCTTCTTCTTCTTCTTCTTCGTCCTGTCTATTGCCGTCTCTTTGTCTGTTTCTCTCTCTAGCTCTCTATTTCATCCCCTTGTCTCTGTCTCTCTCTGTCTCCGTCTGATCTTTGTTTCTCTTCCTCTTTCTCTGTCTTTTTCTATCTGTCTCTAACTGTCTCTGTCTGTCTCTCACACTCCCTCACTCTCTCCCCCATCCCAACTCTCCCCCCCTTCTAACATTCCTATCCTTCCTTGCGTCTACTCTCCCCCCTCCCCACTCCTCTACTGTTCACTACTCCAAATTCCTTATTCCTTCATTTTCCTTCGTTCCAGAATGTCCCTGGAGGATTTTCCTATTCACAGCACAGTCCAACCTCTCTTAATTTTATTACGCAGTAAGCAGTGTACACACCCAGTGCAGATTCGATTCCCGGATGTTCCAGGTGCTTTTTTTTCCTTCCCTTTTCTATCCCATCTCCCTCTTCCTCAAGAATTGTGTTTTTAGTAATGTCGTATGGTTAAATCACCCTCATGTCGCCTCCACGGAGCGTTACGGAATCCGGTCATTGCAGTAACAGTAATAATGTATTTTGTAAAGCGCAAGACCAACGCTAAAGCTTGCCCTAGGCGCTCGCACACACAGTCACACACGTACACTAACGACGATAAATATGTAAACAATATGATGCTTCCTTATGAGATAAAACACCTTAAACAGCCTAAGAAATAATAACAAACATCAAGTGTAAGTATTAAAAGACACGTTTAAAAAGAAGTACACGTACATACGCTCACACACACATACACACCCACGCACGCACGCACGCATATACTCGCACACGCTCTCCACATAAATGAAGATATCAACAATAAGAATAAATAATCAAGCTATGATAAAACAAGCTCAAAGTAATAAGTCGATACGAAACAAAAATATAAGCAATATTACAGTAGTAAAAACTATATTCAAAAACCATACAAAACATTTTGTACAGGTCACATACAGAAACAAAAAAAAACAACCAAACAACGCATAACAAAGAACAACGAATACGGCCTCTGTGCGCACTCTTGCAAGTGGGAGGGGGGGGGGGGGGCTCCGCTTTACTGTCCGCAGCATTAAGCGTTGTACCGTGCGCAGATTTGCAGCGAATGTAAGTCTTTGGCAGGCTTGAGGTCAGTCCTGAGTTGGACCAGCGCCTTGGGCAGCTCTTTGAGCTGATGAATGCGCTTTCCCTCTGTCTCTATATAAATAAGAACACGTTAGTTTTACTGACATTTTACAAGTAGCAGCAGGTGCCAGGGTTTGGGCTCTCATTGCCTGCAAAACAGCGACGTCGACGCGTCCTCTATCTTTGTGATGATGATGATGATGATGATGATGATGATGATGATGGATGATGATGATGATGATGATGATGATGATGATGATGATGATGATGATGATGATGATAAATTGCATTTACACAGCGCAATTTTCATTAGAATAACAACTCAATGCGCTTACACACATCATTCGTATGCATCATCGCATCGTTCGCACTACATCATGTCCAGCATCATTCAGAAAGTATTATTAATGTTCTTACTATTTACACAGAAAACGCCTTGCGAAACAAGTGCGTTTTTAAGCAGCGCTTGAAGGAAACAAGGTCTGTACAATGTCTTAAACCGGCCGGCAGCGCATTCCAAACCTTGGGTGCTTGAAAACTAAAAGACCACTCGCCAATTGTTTTAAGCCGATGTTTGGGCGTTTTCAAAAAATGATGATGATGTTGTTCTTCTTCTTCTTTTTCTTCTTCTTCTTTTTCTTCTTCTTCTTGATATTTGTCGTAGTTATGTTTACCATCACCACCTCCACCACCACCACCACCACCACCATCATCATCATCATCATCATCATCATCATCATCATCATCATCATCATCATCATCATCATCATCATCATCATCATCATAATGATAATGATGGTGGTGGTGATGATGATGATGATGATGATGATGATGATGATGATGATGATGATGATTATGATGATGAAACCTTACTAAAGGTTGGATATATCGGGTGACATTTAAACACCACTTATTCTCATTTATTTTAATTATTTGTTGTTGTTGTTATTTTATATCGTCATTCACTTTTAAAAAAAAAGTGTAAGTCGATGTGAAAAACGACGACACTTATAAGCTAGAAGGTTACTCCGACGAAGTGCGCTGGTCAACTCATAGGCTGGCTCCATGTTCTTACTCTCCTCCCTTCACTCTCATGTCTTATTCCCTCATCTCCCACCCCGTTCTCGCCTTCCCCACCCTGCCCCCCTCTCCTTCCACGTCCCTAGTTGCGAGTTTCTAGCCGAATGACCGAAAGCCGCAAAACCGCCTTGGGTGGAAAAGACTTGTACACGGAGTACACCTGTATGGCCCAGTTTTGATTTTGAGAAGGGTTAAAAGATACACAAAAAAGTTTCTTGTTCACGAAGTGCAGGGTGAAGGCAAGGCATCAAACGAATTCATGGACGACTGGACCGCGCTAATTCGGCAAGACAACGTCCCTTGACAACGAGAGGAAGTGACGTCAAAAACAATAGCTGTGGGGAGAGTGCGTATGCGCACGACAAGGGCTAGCTCCGCACTGTATAGGAGACTGCGAGGACAAATGTTGTCAAGGGAGGGGGATGGCAGCGGAGGGATGGGGGGTGGAAGTGAGAGAGGGATAGATAGAGAGATTTGCTCTGCGAGCTGTACAGGTCTAGCGATGCCGTCAATGTCTTCCTAGTTGTAGTCTAAAGGAGCCGATCATTTTGTGGAGGCCGAGATGACATTCTAAAATGATTATAGTTTACTCTGGAAGAGCTTTGGAGAAGTCTTGAAAGAGAGAGAGAGAGAGAGAGAGAGAGAGAGAGAGAGAGAGAGAGAGAGAGAGAGAGAGAGAGAGAGAGAGAGAGATTCAATATTATTTTTATTACCAGAAGGAAATGATTTTAGCACTATTGTGCTAATCTTACAATCAGCCGTTCTTTCAGTTTAGTTTTAATCTTAGAGAGAGAGAGAGAGAGAGAGAGAGAGAGAGAGAGAGAGAGAGAGAGAGAGAGAGAGAGAGAGAGAGAGAGAGAAAGAAAGAGAGAACACTAATAATTAGCAATTCTCTCACAACTCCACATCCCCTCCATACCCCAGTTTTAAAGCTTATTCCTCCGGTTTGGACAAACATAAAACAAATAAATAACAGGCAGGGGGTAAGGATGCATGATAGATTACATTACATCAAGACAAAATTGAGGCAGGCTCATTGATAGAAGGCGAGGCAAGAAGAAGACAAAGGAGCACAAGATGATACAAGATTCCTAATTATCAAAACTCATTACAGTGGTGTTTTTTGTTGTTAATTTTTGTTTTTTGTTTACACTAAGACATCCTACCGTGGTATGCATTACACAGGCCATGGGAATGCTGCTAGGCCTGCTAAGAGGACATAGTATACTAGACTATATTTAAAGAACCACAGTATCAACTTTTTTTGGGTCTGCTTCTGCCTTACTTGAGAAAATGCATTAAATGATGATATAATGAGTAATCGTTGGTGAAGCCGACCGTTAACCTTTGAATTTTAGACGTTCTCTTTCTTTGTTTTGTACACAAACAGCTTAGCGTAATATGCACATTTTGGCAGCAGTGTTGTTATTAATAGATTCAACCTTGATGCTATTAATAGGCACACTAACAAAGGAAATTATCGATTGATATAAAGACCATACTTTTGAAATAGGTTATTTCTTTGACTTAATCTTATTTTAGTCCCGTTGGGGCAACGCCCATAGTTGGTTTGAAAAGAATCTGTTACGTTTAAATGTGTGCTCTTTAGGCCTTTTTTTAAAAACACATATTGTATGGTTTGCATTTTTGCTATGAACACGAAGGAAGTATAATGTAAAACACGAAGGAGTAAATTATTCTCAACACCTTCATATTTATACTGATGGATCGGTTTTAGAGACAGGGGAAGCTGGAGCAGGCTATGTAATTCCAGCTCTAAAATTGCAAAAATGTTTCTCTTTGAGTAAAAATACATCTATTTTTGCGTGTGAACTTATCGCAATCCTTATGGCATTAACTAAACTTTCAGATCTTTGCTCAAACGTATTTCAAGTTGTTGTATGTGTTGATTCGATGTCAGTTTTAGATGCTTTACAATCTCATGACCATACTGAACGGTATGAAATTATTTTAAAAATTCAACATTTAGTCCACAATCTCATTATTAATGGTACAAAGGTAAGCTTCTGTTGGCTACCTTCACATTGTGGTTTTCTGTTTAATGATAGTGCAGACAAAGCAGCAAAGAATGGAGCTAAAAATATCAATGCTCAGAGTATTCAACTCAATAAATCCCCTAAGGAAATAAAACGTATGATTGAAGAGAGGTCAACGAAACATGTTGTATTTGATACACATTTTGCTGTAGACTGTAGACTTTCGAGAACAATTTTTACTATGGCTAACAGAATAATGTTGAATGCCATAAAAACAAAGTATTGTCCAGATGTCAAGTGTGTATGCAATGAGACTTTTTCATTATATCATTTACTGTTTGGCTGCCGTCATTTTCTGCCTGTACTAAATGTGCATCTGCATGACTGTAACGCATGGGTTTTCTTAAATTATACTTATATATGTGGAATTATTAAACAATTAAAGAAATGTAATAACTATTGTGTTTGCGAAGTGAGTGTGTGTCTGACTTACTCTGTATGGTGCATGCTCTCCCTGTTTACTTTGCTCTCAGACACTCATCAATCACTCACAAAACAAAACCACTCCTTTATATATGATTTCCACGCTCTCCCTATTCTATTAAATATTAACTAACTTTAAGCACATGAATTATTATCCAGGAGTCAGAATGTATCACTTCCAATCACTTGACTTACAAAATTATTCACACCAACCGCACCTCACCACAACTCATTCCAAGTCACAATTACACAAATAAATTAATTATAAACATTGTTTAACCTCCTCACCTCCAACTATCACCACTATTACACACTTCGGTTGTCTGTCTTACAACCCCACATCAGTTTAACACATATAATCTCCCCTTCTCCAACATCACCTCCAACGTCAATATAATTCCAATGTTCGTTTTGCACTGTCAATCAATTATACTTTAGAAATCTCCCCTTCCATGACACAATGCACAATACTCATATCACTCCAGTCCGCATAGTCAATCACATAAGTCCACTCTGTCAATCGTCTTTCACTTGATCAATATTGGCGACACATGTCACCATCACACTTCTTCAATCCAGAGTACCGACTATCTGTCATACCAGCTTTCAAGACTGTCATCCAAGTTATACACACATGTGTCGATGTGTATATCACACTTTCTCTAAATTAATATATATAGGTACTCACACCACGATGATTTGGCTGAAAATTAACAAGTTGTAGTCGCTGTCTTCCAGTCGACCTCATGCATCAGCATCCATTATCAGCATACAAGATGTCACCATACCACACGTCGGTATACAGTGCATCAGCAACAGCCATCACTCCATCACCGTCATTAGCATCAACATCAACATCTGGGTTGTCTTCCTTGACAGCCCCAGCTCAGCGGCTGAACATACAATAACAACATTGTCTGAGACTACTTATTTAAACTAAATATCATTCCTCTCCTCCTCTTTCTTCTGTTACCTTGTGAATAGTAATTTCTCCTTCTGCTCACCATTTTCCAATATTTCTCCACTTCCGTCACAATATACTATCCATACATCTTCGTTCAAAATTCACAATAAACAATAATAATATTTCTCTCTATCAACAACCACCATCGCACATACCTTTTCTCATTGACAAATCTTCAACCAGTACAAACCAGCAAACAGCTCACTAGTTCGTTCACATCCTTATTTCGTTCAAAATATTACAATTCTTCCTTCAAAACATTACAATGGCACATCAAAAAATTGTTTTACAAATACCTGCTTCATGCAGCAATACGAGAGAACCACATGCAGTTCGGACGATCAAACCATGCTTCTAATCCGCCATGATAGAAAACCTTGTTGAACAAGTCCACTACAATGTGTCTGCTACGTAATACAATTACACCACTGCCCTCCTCAAAACACAGAATAGGAGTGCCTAAACTAACAACATTCCCGCTCAAACACCACGTCATTTCACTGCTAGTCATTGATTGGATCAATCATACTATTTCATCCAATCATAATAAAGTTTATTTCATACTCCTTCCATACCACTAGGCCTATGCCTCTCTCTACCCAACTGCCGTTCTCTACATTACCCCCTCCTTAAAAAAAAAAGATACCGACCGAGGTTTCTTTTTACCTCACTATTACAAAATAGAACTCAGGGTAGGTATTGATCAACATCAGAACGTGACAACAAATCAGCAAGAACGTTCTGAGATCCTGGCAGAGGTTCAACGACAAATTTGTATTCTTGCAAAGACAATGCCCATCGCATGATTCTGCTATTCTTGAAGCGGCATGTCTGCAAATATGTGAGTGGCCTATGATCTGTTTGTAGTGTGAACGGAACTCCCCATAGAAAACGAGCAAACTTTGCAACAGCCCAAACAATGGCTAAACACTCTCTTTCTATGGTGCTATATCGGACCTCTCTTGGTAGCAGCTTCCTACTAGTGAAAGAAACTGGGTGCAAGACACCATTCGATTCCTGCAACAAAACAGCCCCAATCCCAGAAGCGCTAGCATCTGTCCGAAGAACAAACGGATCATTCAGTCGAGGCAACTGCAGAACAGGCGCAGTCGAAAACAAAAGCTTTATGTCCGACAATGCCCTATCGCAAGCTGATGACCATGTCACAGACCTGGACTTCGAATCTTTTGTGAGGTCTGAAATTGGGGCCAGAATAGCCGAAAAGTTAGGGATATAACAGCGATAGAAACTCAAAAGGCCCAGCAACGAACGCACTTGCTTCTTAGTGGTTGGCGTTGGGATGGCTAAGATCTTTTGAATCTTTTTTTCCTCTGGCCGTAACAAACCCTGCCCCACAACATGGCCAAGAAATTCAAGGCTTTGGAAACCAGCAGAGATTTTGGAAGGCCTAGCTGTGAGACCGAACTGTCTCAATCTCTCAAAAACACCTTTAACATCCAAAAGATGCTGCTGAAATGTCAGACTGTGTGTGAGAATGTCATCAAAAAAATTCATTGCGGAGACTTCATGCAATGCCAACATTCTCATCATTCGTGCAAAGACTGCTGGTGCGGAAACCAAGCCGAATGGCATTCTGATCCATTGGTATAGCCCTAAATGAGTGGCAAAAGCAGTTATATGGCGATACAGAGGGTTCACCACAATTTGCCAATAGCCTTTGGCTAGATCAATTCGGGTGAAGTACACGCTCGCAGCGAGTCTGGTGTACATCTCTGTAACATCAGGGATTGGTTCTGCATCAAAAACTGTAATTTTGTTTAATGCCCTGTAGTCAATGCAAAAGCGGCATGACTGATCTTTTTTCTGAACAAGTACAACAGGGGAGGAATATGCTGATTTTGATGTTTCTATGACTCCGAGGTCCAACATTGTACGAATCTCACGGGCCACTACCTGTTGAGAAGCAAAAGGTAACTCGTATGCCTTTCGACGCACCGGAATATCTGATGTCAAATGAATATCAAGCAAGACATCACCAGAAAAGGAACCAGGTTTTGCAGTGAGAATATTCGGAAACTCACTCAAAACAGAAAAGATGCTTTCATGATCAGATTTGGACAACAGTGGGTCAAAAGAGACAAAAGTGATATTTTCATCTGTCATTGATGATGCCAAAGGTAAGGTTGGTACAGGAACTACATCATCATCTTGTACAATGCCTACCGAACCTAAAACGGTATGTTCAATCTTAGATAACAAAGTAGTATCAGCATGTTTCTGAGTATAATCCCTATCCTGAAACTGACCTCTGTCACTCTGAGCCGTTTCAAAAAAATGGTGTGGAATCAACTCACTCCAACTAACAGCTGAACCTTGACAAACAACAGTAGGTAATTCCTGATCATCATCCTGCACTACAGCGATGTTAGCACGCCGAAAGTATCGTTTCAACATGTTCGCATGAAAGATTTTGTGTTTACCCTTGACCAAGATTTTGTAATCTGGATGCATGCACTGTTGTACAGTGTAGGGGCCTAACCATTGCATCAAAAGTTTGTTGGACTCTGATGGTAGAAGTACCAACACCTCGTCATGGACGGAAAATGTTCTTTGTTTAGCTGAGCGATCAAAGTACACTTTGTTCTTAGCAGATGACTGTGCTGAATTCTGTTTAGCTAATTCACATGTTTCTGCAAGTATGTTCTTGAGTTCAAAAACGTATGCATACAAATGTCGAGCATCATCATCAGTTTGCGCTTGATCATGTACCCAAGAATCTGCAAGTAATGCTATCGGCCCTCTGGGTTGTCGACCGAACACAAGTTCAAAAGGACTAAAACCTGTACTTTCAGAGGGTAACTCACGGCATGCAAACAATAGTGCTGGGAGGTATCGATGCCAAGCTCTTGGATGTGTTTGAGTGACCTTTCCGAGCATTGCCTTCAAAGTTCTATGGAAACGCTCTACAATGCCATTTGCCTGAGGATGAAAAGGAGATGTTCTAATAGCCTTAGTACCGCACAGAACATGGAATTGATGTATCAAGTCTGAGTTGAATTGAGTACCTTGATCGGACAAAACTTCTTTGGGAAAGCCCAATCTAGCAAAAATGGACAGCAAAGCTTCAGCCACATCAACAGAAGTAATGTTTTTCATAGGAACAGCCTCTGGAAAGCGCGTGGCTAAATCAACCATTGTCAGAATGTATCTATGACCCTCATCAGATGGAGGCGACAGTGGGCCAACAATGTCTATGTGCACTCTTTCAAAGGGAATTCCAGACTGAAGTACCACGGACAATGGAACTGGAGGTGCAGATCCCTTGGAAACGGATTTCTGACATAAGTCACAAGTCTTAACGTATCTGGCAACATCAGCCGATACTCCTGGCCAAAAGAATGTTGATAAGACACGTGACAAGGTTCGACGTGTACCGCAATGACCTGCAAGCAACTGATCATGAGCTGTAACTAGAACAGCAGAGCGAAGCTTGAGTGGGACAACAATTTGTTGCAGAATTTGTGTTGAATTTTCATATGAGCGAAACAGAACACCAGAATCCAGATAGAACGAATACGTATTGGCACCAACAGATTTCTTTTCTCCTGATGAAGCTAAGCCAAAACAAGGATGTATAGTAGAATCTGTTTTCTGAGAATCAATCAGTTCCTGGCGAGTTAGCCCAAAATCTGACAACACGCGAATCAGTGGCTTGTGCGGTATGTCTTGTTTCGCTGTTTGCGCGCGAGTACTGACTGCAGCGCCAATGTGTTGTCCACTATGATCAACAATCTCAGGGGGAGGAAAATTTATTTCTGAAATGTTTCCTACAATCAGATCCGCAACAGGGTCTGGGAGTACAGCACACAGCAAAGAACCTGAAAAATATGGAGTAGAAACCTGAACCTGCGCTAACCTATAGAAGGTAATCTCTCCACCAAAAGTTTTGCAACGAACCTGACCTTCTACATAATCTTGTGGACTAACTAGTCTTTGACGAACGCCACAAACAGTAGCACCTGTATCCCGAAGAACAGAACATTTTTCACCCTTCACCGATCCTAATTCTAACTTCAAGTGACCACTGGCCAAATCCAAAACAGAGCAGACAATTTCTGCAACTCCAACAGAAGCACTTTGAGTTTTCTGTGAGTCGCTCTTTAAAAAAGGACAATCTTTTCTAGCATGACCCCCTAACCCACAGGTGAAACAAGGATTGACTGGATTATTTCTGAGGGGACATCTGAAAGATCCATGACCAGTGCCTTTGCATAAATCGCATGTCATACTGTTTGTCAAAGTAGAACCACGACCGACCGCGCCACGACCTCCAGCAGTTCTATCAAAACTGTGTGACTGGTCATTGGCAGTTGACTGCCTGTTGAAATTCCACCTCCCCCGAAAATTTCCTCTTCGTTTGTCAACACGTCCACCCCTATAACCTGAATGAGTAGCAGCATTAACTTCAAAAGTATCATAAGTATCATCTGATTCTGACTGTGCAACAGAAGCAAAAGCAGTGGAAGGTGTCTTTCGAGCTAAGTTTTTTCCCGGTCTAGCAAGGCGATAACATTCTGCTGTTTTAATCATCTCATCAAGGGAGACCAAACCTCGTTCCCTAATGAATGTAGCCAAATCGGCAGAAACTGAATTCAAAAACTGTTCTCCAAGAATGAGATCGATTATTCCTTTCTTTGTTCTTTCGACTCCCGAAAGTGTCAACCATCTTTCAAAAAGCCTATTGAGTTCAATCCCAAAAGTTTGAAATGGTTCATTTCCATCTGGTTTAATAGTTCTAAACTTTTCTCTGAAGCCATCAGCTGTGCATTGAAACTTTTTCAATAAGTTTTCTTTCAATGTATCATAATCACAAAATCCCAAGGCAGACAGGCTATGATACAAATTCAAAGCACCACCATCTAGCAAAGCTGACAAATATGTCACCCACTTGTCCTCATCCCAGTTAAGAGACCTAGCATGAGTCTCAAACCGAAACAAATACGAGTCTATGTCATCAGACTTTTCTTTGAACATTGGTAGTTTTGGATAGATTGGCTTAGGACCTATGTATTGTCTTCTTCCACCATGTCCCTGTTCAATATCAGCTGGTTGTTGATCTTGTGTTGGTATTTGCATCTGTTTAGTTTTCTCTCTTTCTAGTTCAACTTGTGCATCTAATTCCTCTTTCTTTTGTTGAGCAGCTAATTCTTCCTTCTTTTGTTGAGCAGCTCTTTCCTGTTTTCTTTCAAGTCTTTCGAAACATTCTTTAACATATTTTTCTTTGTCAGAAACTCCTAAAGTAGATGCTTGTTTGAGAAAAGTTTGAAATAATTCATCATAATTATCCATGTTTGTTTTGTTTACTGAAGACTAGGATCAAAATTTTTTCAACAACAAAACAAAAAAAAAATTCCAAAAAACAAAAAAAACAAAAAAAAATTCTATGAAAACCTAATACCTAACAATATATACAATATACAACAAACCACTAGTATTAATGCACTAAGTCCCCAAAACCCGAGAAACAATGATAAAAATAAAATTTATTTTAACAAACAGCCCAAACGTTCAATCTAGAACACTCTATTTACATTATATTCAATATAACTAAACAAAATACACAAATCAACAACTAATACAACAATACCTAATAATTTCAAAACAAGTATCAAGTGTTTTTATCCCTCAGTATTCAACTTAAATTACTAACAAACTCAGTTTACAACACTAAAGATGACAAAAGGTTTAAAAAAAATAACTATTATAACAACTTCACAACTAATAGCTATTTCCAATAATCATCAATACCAAATATTAATAAATATTTTCAACACATAAAATCCACAAATCCAAGACAAATTTAATAATAAGTGGCGAATCAGTAAAAAAAAAAAATTAAGTCAAAATCATTATTATTTTTCTTTCAATATTCCAACCTCAAAATAAAAACAACTTTAACTTACTATACTAATAATACCAATTAATTATAATAATTCTATAAAATTTTCAAATTTCCTCACAATAAATACTAAATTCCCAAAACACTGCAACAAAGGGAGAGAAGAACTTTTTGGTAAACTAAGTCAACAAACAGAAACCTCACAGCAAAAACATAGACAAACTTCAAAACATTCACAAATAATTTTCAACAAAGATGCACAAATGGAACTAAAACAAACAAAAAAAATTTTTTTTTAACCATTATGCACAAATAAAACAACTAATTTCTATACGGGTAAGGTGATTACAACACAATATAATCAGGTCTAAATATAAACAAAAGTAACCAACTACAACAAAACAACAATTCTACTAAAAAAATTAATTCTAATGAAGGCTTTTGCTAACTATTCTATTTTAAAATAAGAGCGTGGAAAACTAACTCACTCCATATCCACACACACACCCACACAAAAGAATAGCCTTACCGAGTATAACAAGAGTAACTGATAATATAAGAACTGAATTAATCAAAATTTAGATAAGCGAGCAAAGAGAAGATTTAGAACCCCAAAGGAAGAAAAATGAGTCTAGGCCCTTGAGCAACTCAGAATTTCTGTACAAGAGAGCCCCACCGTGAACCTGGAGACGGTGTAATTATTTAACAACTATCCTAAGATAAATAACAACCCAAAATATATAAATTTATTTACAATGCAAGGGAGACAATCAAATTCAGACCACTTATAAATACCCAATACAAAAGACACAGGCAAGGGAAGCAATCACCATTCAACACAATAGATACAACCTTAGGTTAATTTAAACTAACACAGAGTTTTTCAGGGTCACCAGATGTAACGCATGGGTTTTCTTAAATTATACTTATATATGTGGAATTATTAAACAATTAAAGAAATGTAATAACTATTGTGTTTGCGAAGTGAGTGTGTGTCTGACTTACTCTGTATGGTGCATGCTCTCCCTGTTTACTTTGCTCTCAGACACTCATCAATCACTCACAAAACAAAACCACTCCTTTATATATGATTTCCACGCTCTCCCTATTCTATTAAATATTAACTAACTTTAAGCACATGAATTATTATCCAGGAGTCAGAATGTATCACTTCCAATCACTTGACTTACAAAATTATTCACACCAACCGCACCTCACCACAACTCATTCCAAGTCACAATTACACAAATAAATTAATTATAAACATTGTTTAACCTCCTCACCTCCAACTATCACCACTATTACACACTTCGGTTGTCTGTCTTACAACCCCACATCAGTTTAACACATATAATCTCCCCTTCTCCAACATCACCTCCAACGTCAATATAATTCCAAAGTTCGTTTTGCACTGTCACTCAATTATACTTTAGAAATCTCCCCTTCCATGACACAATGCACAATACTCATATCACTCCAGTCCGCATAGTCAATCACATAAGTCAACTCTGTCAATCGTCTTTCACTTGATCAATATTGGCGACACATGTCACCATCACACTTCTTCAATCCAGAGTACCGACTATCTGTCATACCAGCTTTCAAGACTGTCATCCAAGTTATACACACATGTGTCGATGTGTATATCACACTTTCTCTAAATATATATAGGTACTCACACCACGATGATTTGGCTGAAAATTAACAAGTTGTAGTCGCTGTCTTCCAGTCGACCTCATGCATCAGCATCCATTATCAGCATACAAGATGTCACCATACCACACGTCGGTATACAGTGCATCAGCAACAGCCATCACTCCATCACCGTCATTAGCATCAACATCAACATCTGGGTTGTCTTCCTTGACAGCCCCAGCTCAGCGGCTGAACATACAATAACAACATTGTCTGAGACTACTTATTTAAACTAAATATCATTCATCTCCTCCTCTTTCTTCTGTTACCTTATGAATAGTAATTTCTCCTTCTGCTCACCATTTTCCAATATTTCTCCACTTCCGTCACAATATACTATCCATACATCTTCGTTCAAAATTCACAATAAACAATAATAATATTTCTCTCTATCAACAACCACCATCGCACATACCTTTTCTCATTGACAAATCTTCAACCAGTACAAACCAGCAAACAGCTCACTAGTTCGTTCACATCCTTATTTCGTTCAAAATATTACAATTCTTCCTTCAAAACATTACAATGGCACATCAAAAAATTGTTTTACAAATACCTGCTTCATGCAGCAATACGAGAGAACCACATGCAGTTCGGACGATCAAACCATGCTTCTAATCCGCCATGATAGAAAACCTTGTTGAACAAGTCCACTACAATGTGTCTGCTACGTAATACAATTACACCACTGCCCTCCTCAAAACACAGAATAGGAGTGCCTAAACTAACAACATTCCCGCTCAAACACCACGTCATTTCACTGCTAGTCATTGATTGGATCAATCATACTATTTCATCCAATCATAATAAAGTTTATTTCATACTCCTTCCATACCACTAGGCCTATGCCTCTCTCTACCCAACTGCCGTTCTCTACAATGACATAAGAACATTAGATGATATTAATTTTCATCAAAGTGCATTGTTAGCAAAACGTTTGATAGATTCTCCTGTAGCTAGATTTGTGTAAATAATTTTTTATTATTTTTTTTCTCCCCCCCCCTCCCCCCGTCTTATCATCTTTGGTGGAAAAGACGTAAATAAAACAACCAAACAACGAAGGAGTAAAGTACAAATCATTTATACTGGAGTGCTAGGAAACCTGCTTCAAACGCATTTGATTTTATGCCTTGTAAAATTGACACACTGTTGCAATAGAAAAATGATCCTTTGGTGTCCCTCAAGGTTCTGTCCTCGGTCCTGTCCTCTTCATTCTGTACACTAAGCCTCTCTCTAATCTCATCTATTCTCACTCTGCCAACAGTCAGTCAATTGCAGACGACACACAACTCCACACCTCTTTCAGCTCTTCACAGGCATACGCCTCCGTCCAGTCCATGCAGGCATGCATCACTGACGTCAAACAATGGATGTCCGAAAACCGTCTAAAGCTCAATGATGACAAAACTGAAGCGCTCTTGATCAAAAAGAAATCCAACAAATCTGATTTACCAAATAGCATCACAGTAGGAACCTCATCCATTTCATTTTCTGACCATGCCCGCAACTTAGGTTTCATTCTGTCTTCTGACATATCACTTGACCAACACATTTCCAACATATGCCGCTCTGCCTATTTCGAAATTCACCGCATTGGCTCCATCCGACAATATCTTACAACCGAAACAACCAACACTCTTGTCTGTGCATTTGTTCTATCTAAACTTGACTACTGTAACTCTCTCCTCTCTGGCTCCCCTCTCTACCTTCTTGAAAAACTTCAGAAAGTCCAAAACTCTGCCGCCCCCCTTGTTCTTAAAGCTATAAAACGAGACCATGCCACCCCTCTACTCCGATCTCTTCATTGGCTCCCTGTTCGAGCTCGCATCCTGTACAAGCTCTCAACTATTGTTTTCAAATTCTTCTCTGGTTCTGCCCCCTCATACTTTACTGACCTTCTCTCTGTCTACTCTCCTGCAAGACAACTCCGCTCTTCTTCTGATACAAGACTGTTTTCTATCCCCCGTGTTCACTCAAAGACCTATGGTGAACGATCTTTCTCTTTCTCTGCTGCAACTGCCTGGAACTCACTACCGATGCAACTCCGACATGCTCCATCACTTTCTTCCTTCAAGCGCCAATTAAAGACCCGCCTTTTTAACATGCAAACTCAATAATTTTCACTCCCCCTCCCTTCCATCCCCATATGTAATCTTTTACCAAGTCACGTCATCTGTTCATGGAATGTGGCGGCACCGGCTCGGTTCTTGGTATTCATATTATCTGTTGTTTTGCATGGCCATGTTTTACTGTAATTATTTAATCATTTGATAAGTGTATACGTGTTCTGTGTGCGTGTGTGTGTGTGTGTGTGTGTGTGTGTGTGTGATTGCACGTGTGTTGTCAAGCGCGGCGAGCTCGCTTTCCTTACCGTTTGCGAGGTACCGCGCGATACAAATGTACTGTATTATTATTATTATTATTATTATTATTATTATTATTATTATTATTATTATTATTATTATTATTATTATTATTCCGTTAATTTGTACTCTGCGATTGATATTATCATTAAGGCATTGATTTGGTCAACGTAAAGTCAGAAAACAAAACCCCTAAAAAAAAAAAAAAAAAAAAGACAGTGTTACTCATGAACAAAAAAGCGACAATAATTCTACTATCTACCAAATTACTCCCGAGATGTGGACTTCTTTTTTTACCCATCGTACGACAAACAAAAACGTATTTGTCATGTCAGTCATTACTTGATAAAAGATAATTGTGGCTTTTTTCTATAAAATAACAAGTAAACAAAGTAAGTGAAAAAGTTTCTGGGGAAGGCAAAATCGTACTATGGAACACAGTCGCACACAACCAAATCACGAAAATCATAAAATCTCTACCCAATTTTAAAAATGTAAATGTGTTATATTTTCACACTGTATATTAATCTGCGCTTTCACTAAAACAAAAAAAAAAAAAATTAAAACAAAAATAAAAAAAAAACTATCAAAAAAAACTATAAAAAAAAAAATATTCCAACTAAAAAAACTAACAAGAAATAAACAAAAAATTACTAACTTAATAAAAAAAAAAACTAAAAACACAAAATCTGCCTAACATAAACTCAATGTAAAGAAATCCACAAAAAGGTCATATAGACTCACGATAAACGCCTAAAGTAAATGAAGATAAAAAAAAATGAATACAGGGGATTACAGGAAAATGAAAAAAATTAGTTAAAGGCAATTTTGTAAAAACGAAACACCCCAACATATTAAACCAATCACCCATCACCCCATCTCTGATACAGCAGAATGCATTACCGCATTACCTTTTGACCCTAAATACACTTATATAGGACAACTCAAAGATGTTATTTGAATATCATTATCTGAATTAATACACGATGATGTGTTACAGTATATAAAGGTTCTGACCGCATCTAAAATAAGTGCCTTTAGCAAAACTATCTACTAGTGAACCTAACAAAAATTTATTATTATATTTTATAATTATTTAATTATCTATAGTTTATTATCATTATTATAATTATTTTCTACAAATTATATTATTATT
>CM072524.1:39694445-39794445 GCA_036898135.1 Oncomelania hupensis
TCAATCATTGTATAGTTCCTTGATCTTTGTGGGTTTTTTTTAAAAACCATCTTCACTCTCTGTCTGTCTGTCTGTCTGTCTGTCTGTCTGTCTCTCCGTCTCTCTCTCTCTCTCTCTCACCCACCCCGTTTTCTTTTTAGAAAACTAAATATTTTATAAAAGGCCTAAGAAACTCGTTGTTTTAGTGAAGAAGTTAGCAGTCTCACACTGCATTATACTGATACTGTTAACTTTGATGGGGAATCTTCAATAGGAACATTGAGATTTTAGTTCCTTATCTGCAGCATCACCTAGGTTCGGAAATGCTAATCTTTTCTACAACTGTATCTTTCCTTTCTTTCATCTGCCACTCAATTGGTCTCCCCGTCTCCTGATGCTTCCGTTCTTTCATTTTCTCTACCCCTCTCACCTTTTTCGTGTTCTCTCTCCATTTTCTTTCTATCAACCTGTATTTCTTTGTTCTTCATTCATTAGAACGTTCTTTACTTTCTTCTATATTTTTTTTAAATTCCTGTTTCATCTGTGTACACCTCCCCCATTCCCACACACAACTCCATCTCTCCTCTTTCCGACTTCTTTCCTTGTACCCCGATTTTGAATCTAATAGCTTCTTTTTCCTTATCTTCTCTGAGTTGTCCCCCCCCCCCCTTCCTTCCCCCTTCTCTTCTCTCTTCTTTTAATCGCTACATCCCTCTCTATTTCAGCTCATTAAATAACCACCTCTCCCTCTCCCTCCCACCCACCCACAACTCCTAGCTCATTTTCTACTCCCACTTTGCTGTGTCTCCCCCTCTCCCTCCATTCTCTCACCCTCTTCTATTTTTAATCACTGTATGCAGGGTACCTTCTTGTCTTTCCTTCCACTCATGTTATCTTCTCTCCCCCGAACACTTTCTTTTCTCGTTCCTTCCACCTTTCCTGCATCCTCCCTCACGTTGTCCTGCTTTCTTCCCCCTATACCTTACTGCATCCGTCCTTGTCCCTTTGTCCCTTGATGAGCAGAGGCGACAGACAGCGGCGTGGTGTGTGGTGTACGACAACCACATACACACTTACAGACAAAGACAGAAGACGACCGAGACCCCGTACCTCACAACACCTCAAAGCCTTTGCAGCAGCCTGATCACACCGACACTCTGACTGACGCCTCTCCAAACAACAACATGTGACTTTTCTGTACCTACACCCGTCTTTGACCCCACTTCTCTATCTTTCTTTTTACTTCCTGTAAAACCTCCATAGTCCGTCACTCACTTCTTCACCCCTACTCACAGATAAATGCCTTGTATAATGCTTCACTTCACAACTTTACGTGATTAAAAAGCCCCTTCCTTTCCCTTTAATACAACAATGATAGCCACTTCATTTCCTTACCCCTCATAACTGATTTCCACAAATTAACACTCGTCACGCTGCACCCCCACCCACAACACCTACACCACCCCCCCATACACCCTTTTCCCGGTCCTTTTAACAACACTCTCACCCACTTCATCCTCTTCTAACATAATAAGCACCCATCACGTCGCCAGTGGCCAGTGACATCATCAAATGTCACCAGTTCTTCTTCTCACCACAATCGTCAGCTTGACCAAGGCCACGCAGCAACACCTTAAATGTATCATACTAACTCCTTATTATCTCCTGTATCAACTGGTTTGACGTAATCGTATTGCCGGTACTTCACGCAGACACACAAAAACGAGTTTTGCTGGATCGCCTGGTCGCGGAGAAACTGTATTCGCGGCGAGAAGATGCTTCTTTCTCTTCTGGTCACGTTGGTATCAACTGGCCTGACGTGACTTGATCAAAAGAACCGTTCTTCAAAATAAAACAGGAAAATAACAGTCTTTTTTTAATTTAAAAAAAAAAGAGAAAAGAATGTAGCTTGGGATGTAAATAACACAATTCGCTCTTGACGTATTAAGTTGGTTGTGTATGTGACTGCTCCTTACAAAACGGTGCGCGTTGATAGTGCGATAAATCTTTGTTTTGTTTCAACATGGAACTATCATGAGCACATTTTTAACCTTCCCACCCACCCTCTCCATTCTCCCTGTCTAGGTGAACACTGCTCACATGGTTTGCATACTGTAACACAGTTAACTTTGAATATTGTTTAAGTAGCTAGCTACTTTCAGTTGGCGATCTAGTGCCATTGTAAGTGAACACTGCTCACCAAGCGTGGCGGTCTGATACTGTGTTCAGTTGAAAAAATACTGGTTTACGACTGAAGGCAATTTTGATCTGGTATTATTATCTGCTCCGTAGACTATCATTTAAAGTAGTAAACGTTGATTAAAAACTTGAAGTCTGCAGATCTTGTGGCTTCGTAGTGCAGTGAACACTGTTCATTTGATCTTGTGACTTCATAGTGCCATAAATACTGCTGATCTTGTGACTTCATAGTGAAGTGATCACTGTTCAGCTGATCTTGTGACTTCATAGTGCAGTGAACACTGTTCAGCTGATCTTGTGACTTCATAGTGCAGTGAACACTGTTCACTAAGCGTGGCGGCCTGAATAGAGAAGAGACAAGTGACGAAGATGTATCGTTCTTTCGACAGCGGCGACTGGGCGTTGGGAATGGGGGAGAGACATGCACCACGTGATGATTTCGCCCTCTGGCCTCCCGCCACACCTGCTGCTGCCGCCGCACAGGTGAGTAATCTTTCACATTGTTAAATGTGTATGTTATATTGTTTTTGTTAAATATACGTTTTTGTTTTGTTTTGTTATAGGTTAAATGAGTATGTGTTTTATTTTGTTTTTGTTAAATGTACATAATTATGTTTTGTTATATGTACTTGTTTTTCCTAAAAGTATGTTTGCTTTTTGTTTTGCTAAAAGTATGTTTTATTTTGTTAAATGGGTTTTGTTAATTAATGTTTGTTTGTTTTGTTTTGTTAAATGTATGTTTGTCTAAAATTAATTTAATAAACGAATAGACTTTTAATAAAAGAATTGAACTGTTACGTGCTATTTTATTTGTTAAATGTTTGTTTTATGTAATAAAGTAAGTTTTCTTGTGCGTTAATTTTTTTAAAAGTTTGTTTTGCTTGTTAAATATATATATTTTTTAATTACTTTTTGGGGTGTTTTTGTGCCTGTGGCTTGGTTGTTATTTTTTTGTGTTAAATGTTTCCTTCAGTTTTGTTAAATAATTGTTTTGTTTATTTGTTAAATGTAGATTTATATTCGTTCATTTTTGTATAGAAATTTGCCTTTGTTTTGTGTTTATATATTTTGGTAATACTTAAAAGTGATACGTATTTTTTTTGTATATTGTATTAATATGCCTCCGTCCTGTTCACAAAGCGAGAAAATTGTTTTGCATAAAACACAGCGAGTATGTTGTCTCGCCTCAATAAATGGGACCGGAGTTAACTTTATTCCTGTTTTTTTTTAATCTTCACATAGTTTGTTTCTTTATTTCGGTATCGTCATCACAGTTTGTGAACTTTTTTGCACGACTTTATTTTCTTCTAGTTGGCATTAACAATGTTTCATGACTTGTGAACAGTCGCTTTAGTATTTTTAAAAAGTAGTTCGTGGTGTAATGTGTAATTTATAGAAATATGAAAAGAAAGCTTGTTAGTGTTTGTTGTCGTTTCTTCTTTATATGCTTTTTTCCTCTGTGTCTTTCTTTCTTTCTTTCTTTCTTTCTTTCTTTCTTTCTTTCTTTCTTTCTTTCTTTCTTTCTTTCTTTCTTTCTTTCTTTCATTCAATTTGTTTCTTTCGTGTTTTTGTATCTTTTTATTTTCTCTTCTTTTATTTAATTTTTTTCTTTTTTTCTGTTTTTTTCTTCTTTTTTTTCTTATTTTTCTTCTTTCTTTCTTCTTTTTTCTTTCTGTTTTCCTTACTTTTTTTCCCTTTATAATTTGGTTCTTTCAAAATTTTACTAACCGCTCTGTCCATGGACATTTTTTTGTTGTCCTCTGTATCGTTCCTTTCCTTGGCTTTGGTCGTTTCTGCATTCTTGTTGTTTCTTTTCTTTCTTTCTTTCTTCCTTTCGTCTTTTCTGTATGTCTGTTTATTTACTCGTTCTTGTTTAACGCTTTTGCAGCTCAAGAACTGCTCAAAGCCAACGTCCAAATAGGATCTAACTCGAGCCGTCCGAAGCACTCACTTTGTCTGGGGCGCATCGTTTGACCTGTCCCTTTCTGTCCCTAGGAAAGCTGGTTCTTTCAAAATTATATTAACCTCCGCTCTCCTTTAGCAGTTTGTGTTGTTTTCCTGTTGTTTTAGTTGTCTTGTCGGGTCGTGGTATCTTTTCCGTTCGTTATTTTTTTTCTTTATTTACTTTTTTTTTCTTCATCTTTTTTTTAATTTCTTTAATTTTTTAAATTTTTTGTTGTTTTATTATTTTATTTTTTCTTTCGTTTTGTATTTCTTTCTGTCTTCTTTTAATTTCTTGCTTTCTTTCTTTTTTTTTCCTTCTTTCTTTCTTTCCATAATTATTTCTTTTTTTTACCTTTACAAAATGTTTCTTTCTGTTTAAAAGTTCTTTCGTCCTTTCTTTTTGAAGTTCTTTGTATCTTTTATTATCTCTCTCTCCCTTCCTTTCGTCCTCCCTCTCTCTCCCTCTCTCTCCATCTTCCACGCACACTCTCTTTCCACACTCTCAGCCCCAACTGTCTCCCCAGCATTGTTGGTGTTTAAAAGTGCTAATGGTAATGTATTCCAATGCTGTGCAACTCTTTTAAAAAATGAAAATATAATAATGTTATTATTACAGTGCTGAACGCGAGTTTGACCATCCTGGTGTCCTGTGTTATCGCAGTAAGGTCCTGTGAAAATGAATGTCCATCGTATGTTTCCAAAGTTGTTACGAATTCGGTATGCTTGCATCAAGTCTCCCTAAAATAGTATATTTATCGCTATTAACAGCTCAGCGGAATAAACAGATACTAAAATTAACAGAACAAAGAATCATGCAGACACATGCCAAGGAAAATAAACAATATTGAAAGAATAAGCTTGGTACCTTAAAGAAGACTTGAAGAATTGAGATAAAAAAATTGCTTTCGAACTTTGAACTTTTTCTATTTATTACACAAAACAAGCACAATTTCAAGAAAATGTTAGACTTTTAACCCAGAGGGCATTTTAGCCGAATAGGAATATATAGATATTCAATGTTTATAGGGTCCAGCGGACTGCAAAGAGCAGAATCAGGATCACCCGAATGGGGATGGAGTTACACAAATATATATAGACACATACAAAAACTTCACTGATCAAATATGTTGCAAACAAATTACGGAAAAGTCATACACTTAAAATGGGAAAAAAGGTCACACAGATCGAATCATACAATAAGTAATATATAGAAAATAACACAAGCATGCAACTCAATCTGAATAATAGGAAGATCAGACGATTGGGAAATACTTAAAAGCACCATATTATATACAGAGTGACAATACAACTCCAATAACTCGGTTTAAATTCAACAATTTGTTCTTTGATTTGGTATTCTTCAGCTGATTAAATGTAAAAAACTTACGGATGATTCCAGAAGTATTTTGGTAGTAGTGAAGTTCTATTCTGAACAAGCACAGCATTTTTGCATGAACATAAATTTCATTCAGAGCACATAATTATCGTGCACAACCGTTCATCTCTTCGTATATTAATGTATCTTTGTGAATGAATCGGTAATTTGTGACAGCTAAACCTGAATTTCAATAAATTCCTTCTAAGCAAAGGTGCCAAACAAATTAGATAGTTTTCAAAGCATAAATCGATCTTTAAAAATTCTATATGTAATACAGATGTTATTTTTATTTACACTTTGCTGCCAGGATTGTAGAAACTTATCTTTCAGCGGTTAATGAGTTCTTTTCTTTATTTTTAAAATAAGGCAGAGAAAATGTACAGCCGTTTGTCTATATGAAAGACAGACCAAGATTATTTAATGAAGAATTTACAGCAGTCAACTGGGACAGTCCGAGTTTTAAAAAAAACAACAAAACAACAACAACAACAACAAAAACGATCATAGTCGAAACAGAAGTGCAGATAGTTGGAGTCCTTATTACAATCTATACATAATTATACCAAAAACAAAGCATATGTTGCATTAAAAGAAACTGGAAAACAATCCACCTCACCATACAAGTTGGTGTACTGGATTTTACATGTAAAATCATTTTCAAGACCTTTTATTGTAATTTATTACACATTTCTAATGAAAAAATGTAATTTATTACACATTTCTAATGAAAAATGCGTTGTATAAATGCATTTTTAAAAATATTATTATTATTATTATTATTATTATTATTATTATTATTATTATTATTATTATTATTATTATTATTATTATTACCAAACCGCCATATGCCCATACTTTACAATTTTACAATGAAATATTTTGATACATTTTTTGTCAAGTTGATCATAAAGGGATGAATCCAACTTCCTACATTTCTTTAGAAGTGCATACATTGCTCTTTTAGCTGACAACCTCTGGGCTTTCACTGCTTTAACAATTTTATTATTATAATTAAAAAGAGTACCTAAATATCTGTATTCCCGAACAATCTCAACAAAGTCTCCTTTAAATTTAAAACTTGGCAATCGTCTAAGAACCACTCCTTCATTGGGCAGTGATGATGAGGTAAAAGGATTTGGAAGCGAACCAATATTGGGAATACTAAAGATAAATAGGTATATAAAAAATTAAAAAATAAATGTAAAAAAATAAAAAAAATAAAAAAAAATAATTAAAAGTAAAGAAATATATAAAATCAATAAATAAAATTATTTCAAAGTACATACATAGGTAACCTAATTCAAGAAATAACTCAATAAATAAAAGTAAATAAAGAACCATGTAGAGAACGGCAGTTGGGTAGAGAGAGGCATAGGCCTAGTGGTATGGAAGGAGTATGAAATAAACTTTATTATGATTGGATGAAATAGTATGATTGATCCAATCAATGACTAGCAGTGAAATGACGTGGTGTTTGAGCGGGAATGTTGTTAGTTTAGGCACTCCTATTCTGTGTTTTGAGGAGGGCAGTGGTGTAATTGTATTACGTAGCAGACACATTGTAGTGGACTTGTTCAACAAGGTTTTCTATCATGGCGGATTAGAAGCATGGTTTGATCGTCCGAACTGCATGTGGTTCTCTCGTATTGCTGCATGAAGCAGGTATTTGTAAAACAATTTTTTGATGTGCCATTGTAATGTTTTGAAGGAAGAATTGTAATATTTTGAACGAAATAAGGATGTGAACGAACTAGTGAGCTGTTTGTACTGGTTGAAGATTTGTCAATGAGAAAAGGTATGTGCGAGGGTGGTTGTTGATAGAGAGAAATATTATTATTGTTTATTGTGAATTTTGAACGAAGGTGTATGGATAGTATATTGTGACGGAAGTGGAAAAATATTGGAAAATGGTGAGCAGAAGGAGAAATTACTATTCACAAGGTAACAGAAGAAAGAGGAGGAGAGGAATGATATTTAGTTTAAATAAGTAGTCTCAGACAATGTTGTTATTGTATGTTCAGCCGCTGAGCTGGGGCTGTCAAGGAAGACAACCCAGATGTTGATGTTGATGCTAATGACGATGATGGAGTGATGGCTGTTGCTGATGCACTGTATACCGACGTATGGTATGGTGACATCTTGTATGCTGATAATGGATGCTGATGCATGAGGTCGACTGGAAGACAGCGACTACAACTTGTTAATTTTCAGCCAAATCATCGTGGTGTGAGTACCTATATATATTTAGAGAAAGTGTGATATACACATCGACACATGTGTGTATAACTTGGATTACAGTCTTGAAGGCTGGTATCACAGATAGTCGGTACTCTGGATTGAAGAAGTGTGATGGTGACATGTGTTGCCAATATTGATCAAGTGAAAGACGATTGACAGAGTGGACTTATGTGATTGACTATGCGGACTGGAGTGATAAGAGTATTGTGCATTGTGTCATGGAAGGGGAGATTTCTAAAGTATAATTGAGTGACAGTGCGAAACGAACATTGGAATTATACTGACGTTGGAGGTGATGTTGGAGAAGGGGAGATTATATGTGTTAAACTGATGTGGGGTTGTAAGACAGACAACCGAAGTGTGTAATAGTGGTGATAGTTGGAGGTGAGGAGGTTAAACAATGTTTATAATTAATTTATTTGTGTAATTGTGACTTGGAATGAGTTGTGGTGAGGTGCGGTTGGTGTGAATAATTTTGTAAGTCAAGTGATTGGAAGTGATACATTCTGACTCCTGGATAATAATTCATGTGCTTAAAGTTAATTAATATTTAATAGAATAGGGAGAGCGTGGAAATCATATATAAAGGAGTGGTTTTGTTTTGTGAGTGATTGAGGAGTGTCTGAGAGCAAAGTAAACAGAGAGAGCATGCACCATACAGAGTAAGTCAGACACACACTCACTTCGCAAACACAATAGTTATTACATTTCTTCAATTGTTTAATAATTCCACATATATAAGTATAATTTAAGAAAACCCATGCGTTACATCTGGTGACCCTGAAAAACTCTGTGTTAGTTTAAATTAATGTAAGGTTGTATCTATTGTGTTGAATGGTGATTGCTTCCCTTGCCTGTGTCTTTTGTATTGGGTATTTATAAGTGGTCTGAATTTGATTGTCTCCCTTGCATTGTAAATAAATTTATATTTTTTGTGTTGTTATTTATCTTAGGATAGTTGTTAAAGAATTACACCGTCTCCAGGTTCACGGTGGGGCTCTCTTGTACAGAAATTCTGAGTTGCTCAAGGGCCTAGACTCATTTTTCTTCCTTTGGGGTTCTAAATCTTCTCTTTGCTCGCTTATCTAAATTTTGATTAATTCAGTTCTTATATTATCAGTTACTCTTGTTATACTCGGTAGGGCTATTCTTTTGTGTGGGTGTGTGTGTGGATATGGAGTGAGTTAGTTTTCCACGCTCTTATTTTAAAATAGAATAGTTAGCAAAAGCCTTCATTAGAATTAATTTTTTTAGTAGAATTGTTGTTTTGTTGTAGTTGGTTACTTTTGTTTATATTTAGACCTGATTATATTGTGTTGTAATCACCTTACCCTTGTTTAAATTAAGTTGATTTTATTATTTTATAGAAATTAGTTGTTTTATTTGTGCATATTGGTTAAAAAAAAATTTTCTTGTTTGTTTTAGTTCCATTTGTGCATCTTTGTTGAAAATTATTTGTGAATGTTTTGAAGTTTGTCTATGTTTTTGCTGTGAGGTTTCTGTTTGTTGACTTAGTTTACCAAAAAGTTCTTCTCTCCCTTTGTTGCAGTGTTTTGGGAATTTAGTATTTATTGTGAGGAAATTTGAAAATTTTATAGAATTATTATAATTAATTGGTATTATTAGTATAGTAAGTTAAGGTTGTTTTTATTTTGAGGTTGGAATATTGAAAGAAAAATAATAATGATTTTGACTTAATTTTTTTTTTTTTTTTTTGCTGATTCGCCACTTATTATTGAATTTGTCTTGGATTTGTGGATTTTGTGTGTTGAAAATATTTATTAATATTTGGTATTGATGATTATTGGAAATAGCTATTAGTTGTAAAGTTGTTATAATAATTATTTTTTTTAAAACCTTTTGTCATCTTTAGTGTTGTAAAATGAGTTTGTTAGTAATTTAAGTTGAATACTGAGGGATAAAAACACTTGATACTTGTTTTGAAATTATTAAGTATTGTTGTATTAGTTGTTGATTTGTGTATTTTGTTTAGTTATATTGAATATAATGTAAATAGAGTGTTCTAGATTGAACGTTTGGGCTGTTTGTTAAAATAAATTTTATTTTTATCATTGTTTCTCGGGTTTTGGGGACTTAGTGCATTAATACTAGTGGTTTGTTGTATATTGTATATATTGTTAGGTATTAGGTTTTCATAGAATTTTTTTTTTGTTTGTTTTTTTTGTTTTTTGGAATTTTTTTTTTTGTTGTTGAAAAAATTTTGATCCTAGTCTTCAGTAAACAAAACAAACATGGATAATTATGATGAATTATTTCAAACTTTTCTCAAACAAGCATCTACTTTAGGAGTTTCTGACAAAGAAAAATATGTTAAAGAATGTTTCGAAAGACTTGAAAGAAAACAGGAAAGAGAATTAGCTGCTCAACAAAAGAAAGAGGAATTAGATGCACAAGTTGAACTAGAAAGAGAGAAAACTAAACAGATGCAAATACCAACACAAGATCAGCAACCAGCTGATATTGAACAGGGACATGGTGGAAGAAGACAATACATAGGTCCTAAGCCAATCTATCCAAAACTACCAATGTTCAAAGAAAAGTCTGATGACATAGACTCGTATTTGTTTCGGTTTGAGACTCATGCTAGGTCTCTTAACTGGGATGAGGCCAAGTGGGTGACATATTTGTCAGCTTTGCTAGATGGTGGTGCTTTGAATTTGTATCATAGCCTGTCTGCCTTGGGATTTTGTAATTATAATACATTGAAAGAAAACTTATTGAAAAAGTTTCAATGCACAGCTGATGGCTTCAGAGAAAAGTTTAGAACTATTAAACCAGATGGAAATGAACCATTTCAAACTTTTGGGATTGAACTCAATAGGCTTTTTGAAAGATGGTTGACACTTTCGGGAGTCGAAAGAACAAAGAAAGGAATAATCGATCTCATTCTTGGAGAACAGTTTTTGAATTCAGTTTCTGCCGATTTGGCTACATTCATTAGGGAACGAGGTTTGGTCTCCCTTGATGAGATGATTAAAACAGCAGAATGTTATCGCCTTGCTAGACCGGGAAAAAACTTAGCTCGAAAGACACCTTCCACTGCTTTTGCTTCTGTTGCCCAGTCAGAATCAGATGATACTTATGATACTTTTGAAAGCTAATGCTGCTACTCATTCAGGTTATAGGGGTGGACGTGTTGACAAACGAAGAGGAAATTTTCGGGGGAGGTGGAATTTCAACAGGCAGTCAACTGCCAATGACCAGTCACACAGTTTTGATAGAACTGCTGGAAGTCGTGGCGCGGTCGGTCGTGGTTCTACTTCGACAAACAGTATGACATGCGATTTATGCAAAGGCACTGGTCATGGATCTTTCAGATGTCCCCTCAGAAATAATCCAGTCAATCCTTGTTTCACCTGTGGGTTAGGGGGTCATGCTAGAAAAGATTGTCCTTTTTTAAAGAGCGACTCACAGAAAACTCAAAGTGCTTCTGTTGGAGTTGCAGAAATTGTCTGCTCTGTGTTGGATTTGGCCAGTGGTCACTTGAAGTTAGAATTAGGATCGGTGAAGGGTGAAAAATGTTCTGTTCTTCGGGATACAAGTGCTACTGTTTGTGGCGTTCGTCAAAGACTAGTTAGTCCACAAGATTATGTAGAAGGTCAGGTTCGTTGCAAAACTTTTGGTGGAGAGATTACCTTCTATAGGTTAGCGCAGGTTCAGGTTTCTACTCCATATTTTTCAGGTTCTTTGCTGTGTGCTGTACTCCCAGACCCTGTTGCGGATCTGATTGTAGGAAACATTTCAGAAATAAATTTTCCTCACCCTGAGATTGTTGATCATAGTGGACAACACATTGGCGCTGCAGTCAGTACTCGCGCGCAAACAGCGAAACAAGACATACCGCACAAGCCACTGATTCGCGTGTTGTCAGATTTTGGGCTAACTCGCCAGGAACTGATTGATTTTCAGAAAACAGATTCTACTATACATCCTTGTTTTGGCTTAGCTTCATCAGGAGAAAAGAAATCTGTTGGTGCCAATACGTATTCGTTCTATCTGGATTCTGGTGTTCTGTTTCGCTCATATGAAAATTCAACACAAATTCTGCAACAAATTGTTGTCCCACTCAAGCTTCGCTCTGCTGTTCTAGTTACAGCTCATGATCAGTTGCTTGCAGGTCATTGCGGTACACGTCGAACCTTGTCACGTGTCTTATCAAAATTCTTTTGGCCAGGAGTATCGGCTGATGTTGCCAGATACGTTAAGACTTGTGACTTATGTCAGAAATCCGTTTCCAAGGGATCTGCACCTCCAGTTCCATTGTCCGTGGTACCTCAGTCTGGAATTCCCTTTGAAAGAGTGCACATAGACATTGTTGGCCCACTGTCGCCTCCATCTGATGAGGGTCATAGATACATTCTGACAATGGTTGATTTAGCCACGCGCTTTCCAGAGGCTGTTCCTATGAAAACCATTACTTCTGTTGATGTGGCTGAAGCTTTGCTGTCCATTTTTGCTAGATTGGGCTTTCCCAAAGAAGTTTTGTCCGATCAAGGTACTCAATTCAACTCAGACTTGATACATCAATTCCATGTTCTGTGCGGTACTAAGGCTATTAGAACATCTCCTTTTCATCCTCAGGCAAATGGCATTGTAGAGCGTTTCCATAGAACTTTGAAGGCAATGCTCGGAAAGGTCACTCAAACACATCCAAGGGCTTGGCATCGATACCTCCCAGCACTATTGTTTGCATGCCGTGAGTTACCCTCTGAAAGTACAGGTTTTAGTCCTTTTGAACTTGTGTTCGGTCGACAACCCAGAGGGCCGATAGCATTACTTGCAGATTCTTGGGTACATGATCAAGCGCAAACTGATGATGATGCTCGACATTTGTATGCATACGTTTTTGAACTCAAGAACATACTCGCAGAAACATGTGAATTAACAGAATTCAGCACAGTCATCTGCTAAGAACAAAGTGTACTTTGATCGCTCAGCTAAACAAAGAACATTTTCCGTCCATGACGAGGTGTTGGTACTTCTGCCATCAGAGTCCAACAAACTTTTGATGCAATGGTTAGGCCCCTACACTGTACAACAGTGCATGCATCCAGATTACAAAATCTTGGTCAAGGGTAAACACAAAATCTTTCATGCGAACATGTTGAAACGATACTTTCGGCGTGCTAACATCGCTGTAGTGCAGGATGATGATCAGGAATTACCTACTGTTGTTTGTCAAGGTTCAGCTGTTAGTTGGAGTGAGTTGATTCCACACCATTTTTTTGAAACGGCTCAGAGTGACAGAGGTCAGTTTCAGGATAGGGATTATACTCAGAAACATGCTGATACTACTTTGTTATCTAAGATTGAACATACCGTTTTAGGTTCGGTAGGCATTGTACAAGATGATGATGATGTAGGTCCTGTACCAACCTTACCTTTGGCATCATCAATGACAGATGAAAATATCACTTTTGTCTCTTTTGACCCACTGTTGTCCAAATCTGATCATGAAAGCATCTTTTCGGTTTTGAGTGAGTTTCCGAATATTCTCACTGCAAAACCTGGTTCCTTTTCTGATGATGTATTGCTTGATATTCATTTGACATCAGATATTCCGGTGCGTCGTAAGGCATACGAGTTACCTTTTGCTTCTCAACAGGTAGTGGCCCGTGAGATTCGTACAATGTTGAACCTCTGCCAGGATCTCAGAACGTTCTTGCTGATTTGTTGTCACGTTCTGATGTTGATCAATACCTACCCTGAGTTCTATTTTGTAATAGTGAGGTAAAAAGAAACCTCGGTCGGTATCTTTTTTTTTGAAGGAGGGGGTAATGTAGAGAACGGCAGTTGGGTAGAGAGAGGCATAGGCCTAGTGGTATGGAAGGAGTATGAAATAAACTTTATTATGATTGGATGAAATAGTATGATTGATCCAATCAATGACTAGCAGTGAAATGACGTGGTGTTTGAGCGGGAATGTTGTTAGTTTAGGCACTCCTATTCTGTGTTTTGAGGAGGGCAGTGGTGTAATTGTATTACGTAGCAGACACATTGTAGTGGACTTGTTCAACAAGGTTTCTATCATGGCGGATTAGAAGCATGGTTTGATCGTCCGAACTGCATGTGGTTCTCTCGTATTGCTGCATGAAGCAGGTATTTGTAAAACAATTTTTTGATGTGCCATTGTAATGTTTTGAAGGAAGAATTGTAATATTTTGAACGAAATAAGGATGTGAACGAACTAGTGAGCTGTTTGTACTGGTTGAAGATTTGTCAATGAGAAAAGGTATGTGCGAGGGTGGTTGTTGATAGAGAGAAATATTATTATTGTTTATTGTGAATTTTGAACGAAGGTGTATGGATAGTATATTGTGACGGAAGTGGAAAAATATTGGAAAATGGTGAGCAGAAGGAGAAATTACTATTCACAAGGTAACAGAAGAAAGAGGAGGAGAGGAATGATATTTAGTTTAAATAAGTAGTCTCAGACAATGTTGTTATTGTATGTTCAGCCGCTGAGCTGGGGCTGTCAAGGAAGACAACCCAGATGTTGATGTTGATGCTAATGACGATGATGGAGTGATGGCTGTTGCTGATGCACTGTATACCGACGTATGGTATGGTGACATCTTGTATGCTGATAATGGATGCTGATGCATGAGGTCGACTGGAAGACAGCGACTACAACTTGTTAATTTTCAGCCAAATCATCGTGGTGTGAGTACCTATATATATTTAGAGAAAGTGTGATATACACATCGACACATGTGTGTATAACTTGGATTACAGTCTTGAAGGCTGGTATCACAGATAGTCGGTACTCTGGATTGAAGAAGTGTGATGGTGACATGTGTTGCCAATATTGATCAAGTGAAAGACGATTGACAGAGTGGACTTATGTGATTGACTATGCGGACTGGAGTGATAAGAGTATTGTGCATTGTGTCATGGAAGGGGAGATTTCTAAAGTATAATTGAGTGACAGTGCGAAACGAACATTGGAATTATACTGACGTTGGAGGTGATGTTGGAGAAGGGGAGATTATATGTGTTAAACTGATGTGGGGTTGTAAGACAGACAACCGAAGTGTGTAATAGTGGTGATAGTTGGAGGTGAGGAGGTTAAACAATGTTTATAATTAATTTATTTGTGTAATTGTGACTTGGAATGAGTTGTGGTGAGTGCGGTTGGTGTGAATAATTTTGTAAGTCAAGTGATTGGAAGTGATACATTCTGACTCCTGGATAATAATTCATGTGCTTAAAGTTAATTAATATTTAATAGAATAGGGAGAGCGTGGAAATCATATATAAAGGAGTGGTTTTGTTTTGTGAGTGATTGAGGAGTGTCTGAGAGCAAAGTAAACAGAGAGAGCATGCACCATACAGAGTAAGTCAGACACACACTCACTTCGCAAACACAATAGTTATTACATTTCTTCAATTGTTTAATAATTCCACATATATAAGTATAATTTAAGAAAACCCATGCGTTACAAACCACATAATAAATCAACCAATAAGAAATAAATAAATAAACAATATTGTAATTAATAAATAAATAAACTCATAAATAAGCAGATAACAGGCTTAAGCAAGCACGCAAACATTTTAAGGCTCAACACACTGACTCAGTTGCCCGTGGCGTGTGAAAGTACGCTTGGTGCTGCTAATTTGCTGTATGGGTTGTGGTATTAGATCCAGAGTTCTGCCAGCACCTTGCGCAAATTTTGTACTGCTAAGCGAGCTATATAAGAACAACTGAAGAAGAGGAAGCAGAAGAAGAAGAACTACTTAATTCGTTGCCACTACTTAACTGTCAGTCCCCACCACACTTGCTTCAAACAGTAAGAAAGAGTTTGTGACAAGAGTGAAGGGGATAACATAAAATAAACTAGGAATGAGGCAAGAAACGTACAGTGACATAGGTTTTACTTCGTGTTTTTTTTTTTTTTAAAATATATGTTGGCATTTTGAAGGATTTTCTATTCATCTGTCTATTCAGCAACTTTTTCTATTCATCTGTCTATTCAGTAACTTTTTCTATTCATCTGTCTATTCAGTAACTTTTTCTTTCTTTCCTACTCATCTCGGACTTTCAAACTTTACTTCCAACTCTCTTCTTCCTTACCACCCTCCCCAACCCCAGCCCCACACCACTAACCCAAACTCCTCACCACCTTTCTCAATAGTTACACCTCATTCTGTCTATCCCTCCTCTCTCTCCTCTTCTCCCTCCCCTCTCTCTCTCTCTCTCTCTCTCACACACACTTTCTCTCTGTCTCTGTCTCTATCTCTCTTCCGACTCCCTCTCCCCATCTTACTTCAACACCCCATCCTTTTTTCTATCACTCCAGAGGGTGAAGAACAAGGACCCTATACTAAATTCTGTGGTACAGAGAGAGAGAGAGAGAGAGAGAGAGAGAGAGAGAGGGAGGGAGAGAGAGAGAGAGTGTGTGTGTGTGTGTGTGTGTGTCACGTAGAATGGGCGCAAGTATCCCCCCAGTTACCGTAACCTGTAATTGGCGGCAAATTGCACGGGCAGGATGACGAGCGCTGATGATTTGCATATGATGCATGCTGTTACTTTCTCAAAGCATCCAGGCCATTCGTGCTACACGCAGACCACGCATTGGCACTTGTTGCGATGAAGACAGTATTATATAGTTTGAAGTAAATATTAAAAAATTATTGCTGCGGACACCATGTTAAACGCGTAGTTTAGATTTCAAATAAAAATGGGTGGGCTGGAATGGATTTTTTAAAGTATTTTATTTTGATGTGGGGATGGTTAAGTAAATAGGCTTATGCATGGGGGCCTATTTCAAGATTTCAAGATCAGAAAGTACTCCGTGGAACCTGTTTATGATTGGTCATCTTCATTGTTCCTGTTCTAATCTTTTCCATAATTTTATTTCTTTCTTTCCACAGACACTTTTTTTGGTGTTGAAATATTTCCTTCATTCGTTCTCTCTCTCTCTCTCTCTCTCTCTCTCTCTCTCTCTCTCTCTCTCTCTCTCTCTCTCTCTCTCTCTCTCTCTCTCTCTCTTACTTATATTGTTTTTCTCCTTGTAGTGTGGTTGTTTTACTTTCTTTACTTTCTCTTTGTCACCAGCCCTTTGTGTTAACTTCATTTTAACCTTTCTTTGTTCCCCAACGTTTATTTTATTATGTTTTTAAACAGTTTTTTTAAATTCTAATAATTTTGTGTGCGTATGTCCTTTTCCTTTGTGAAGTTAATTACATTTTAGAACAAATAAGTGTACTATTACTATTTAGTATCTTCGATTAGTAATCGATGGGTTATGTAGGTTGCTGTTGGTATAAAGAAAACTGGTTTTATTATTTGTGCAAAGAAGGCGCCTTATTGAGAAGTCTATTGAAAATATGTATATTATTTAGAATTTAGTTTTTGTAAAGCCTGTATTCAAAATGTCTTAGTTTAAAGTAATGTGTATTATTAATAGGTCATTTTTAAGCATGTGTGCAAAGACAACAACAACAATAATAATAATAATAATAATAATAATAATAATAATAATAATAATAATAATAATAATAATAATAATAATCTGTTGAATCATCGCTTTCCTTTCGCTCTGGACTGAAAACACACATTTTCGATAGTGTCTATCCTTAGATCTCGTCCTGAACTTTTCTTCGTCAAATACTTAAAACACAATCTTAGTCATTGTGTGTGTGTGTGTGACTGTGCGGAGGTATAAGCCTTGAAATGGGTGACTAACCTTGCTTTTTATGCAGGAAATGGGTGTGTGTATTAGCCACCCAGTGTTTTCCAGCCACCCACTTTTTTCTAAGTACACAGGAGTGCTCGTTTAGTGCATGGGAGCGCAGTTGTAGTGCATGAGAGTGTTTTAAGTACAAGGGAGTGCTCTATCCGGGACGGAGAAAATCCAGTCAAGTTTCGGGAAATTTTGCAAGAAAGTTCGACCTATTTCGTCGCCTATAGGAGACGAACTAGGTCAATTTTTGAGACTGTAAGAGCCAATTTTGCATTAGATTCTTACATTTCTAGAAGAAGTTTGCATTCTTTCCGTAAAAAAAAAAAAAAATCACTTTCCGATTCTTACATTCTTAGTAAAACCCAGTCTTGGTGATCTACATACTTGTGTGTGTGTGTGTGTGTGTGTGTGTGTGTGTGTGTGTTTATGTTCTGATTAAATCTTTCATGTTTTTATTTCGTTTCGTTTAATTATTTATTTATGTATTTATTTATTATTTATTAATTTTTCTCCTGTAAAGCGCTATGAGCTCTAGTGAGGAAGGGCGCTGTACAAATGTTAATAAATAATAATAATAATAATAATAATAATAATAATAATAATAATAATAATAATAATAATAATAATAACAATAACAAAGAACAAGAAGAAGAAGAAGAAGTAGTAGTAGTAGTAGTAGTAGAAAAGCAATAGTAATAGTACTACTACTACTACTACTACTACTACTACTACTACTACTACTACTACTACTGAATGCTATATACTCGCTTTTTCCCAGTTAACCAATCAGGCTGAAAGCGCGGCGATCTGTACCACTATGTACGGCCCATAATATGATACACACATTCACATTAACAACAAACTCACATTCAGCAGTCAAACGTTATTGCGTTGTGTTTATGTAAGGGGCGTTTACATTTACACACACATTTATTTAGATTTCATTGAAACTGCGCACATTCTCTCGAAATTGTGAGATTATTACAAGTACTCAAATATATGTTAATGTTGATTCGCTACAAAGTTATCAAATAATGATAGAACTGATTGAGGGGAACAAATCTACAAAAGGTGGTCTGTCGCTTGAAATACAATTGAAAATTCCACAATATTAACATACATAAACAAAATTTTCGTATTTGTTTCATATTTTTGTAGCCGCGCCTAAAACAAAAAGCTTTGAAAAAAAAGACTTAAGGTAATTTCAACTCAATTAAATTCATTTCTTTTAGTTTACGTCTGTTCACTGAAAGTGATATTATACAACTAAAATTTAAAAAAATGAATAAAATATAAACAATTACATAAACATTATAATAATATGTACAATTCTGTGTTCAGAATATTAATACTAGCAATATAAACTATAACAGCACTGCAAAATGTTTTTATCTATCTGATATCCTCAGATCCTTGAACAATGCTGTTATAATTGTACAATCGAAAAGTATTTGGTGAACTGCAATATTTTCCGTTTTAAAAAAAACCACAAAAACTTTATGTTCCACCAATTTAACCGTGGTTTATACCTTTATCTAGTTTATACATTAATTGGCTCAATTTGAGTACCATTCGCTAGAAAGAAATATAAACATTTTCTCTATAAATAAAGTATGCATTGTTAATTGCTCAAGGGCTTTTGTTGTTGTAACGCTTTATTGTCCCTTTTTATTGGGAAATTCTGGGCCGCTGTGACGGTGGGTCTATTGTTGCTGGGCTCTGCACTATGGAATGCTATTACCCACTCGTCTTTCGTCTGCGGGGCACGGCTAGTATAATCACTCTGTGACTAAACTTAATATATTTATATGTTTAGCCCGGTCTGTGTCCGGATAGGGTTATAGAGATAGGGAGAAAATGGTAAAAGATTCACTGACACACTAGCTCTCGAACGGCTATGAAACATAGGTAGTCCAGCCACTTGTTAACAGTAAATATCACACATTTATTTTCTCTACTCTATACATAATTCTCTAAACACTCTATTAACTTAAATGTCCAAATTCACTTCGAATAGTTCGCTCCTTGATGGGTCTATGCTGCTACTGTTCTTGATATTTGCTACTGTCTCATCATTGGGCTATTTGTTCTGGTTTGCCTAATGTTCATTTCAGGAGAGTGGACTACCGCACAGTCCTTCTAGATCAGTGTTAGTGTATTTCTTCGCAAACACTTAGCTGATTCGTTGAGGTGTGATGATGGTGTCTCCTCCTTGGTTGTTGACTATTGGTCTATCGGAGCTCAGTGCTCGATGTTCCCCTGCAGGCCGAATGTCAGGGTTGACTCTTAGTGGTCTCTCTCCTGCATCGGACCAACAAGCCTGCTCGTCTGCAAAACATAAGACTAGTTTCTGCAACACCTTGTTTACTAAGTAACTGTAGGTTATAGTCACACGACACCGAAGAGTATTGGCGACTACTAGTCACATTATTCTGACACCAGCGAACCAGTTGAAGGTAAGGGGAAAATAATATGGTCACACATTGGCCAATCCGGGATTCGAACCAGGTACCTTTCGGTTACTAGTAAGACGCTCTACCAACTGAGCTACCCGGCCCCACTCAGTTGTTTACTAAGTGTGACGGTGGGTCTATTGTTGCTGGGCTCTGCACAATGGAATGCTATTACCCACTCATCCTTCGTCAATGGGGATTGCTAGTAAATCTCCCTGTGACTCAACTTAATACATTTATAAGTTTAGCTCGGTCTTTGTTTAGGCTGGGTTTACAGAGATAGAAAGAAAAATGGTAAGAATTTCACTGTCACACTAGCTCTCACGCGGCTATGAAACATAGGTAGTCCAGCCACTTGTTAACAGTAAATATCACACATTTATTTCCTCTACTCTATACAAGATCTGCTAAGTACGATACTAACTTAAAAGTTCAAATGTCTCTTTAAATGGTTTGCTCCTTGATAGTTCTATGCAGCTACTGTATCATCATCGGGCACTTGATGCGTTCTGCCCAAAGGGTCAGAGTTCTGGAAGAGTGGACTATTGATGTCCTTAGCTAACAGATTTGGTGCACTGGTGCCAAAGTCACTTAGCTATTGTTCGATGAGCTGTGTTGGGGTTGATTCTTTGACGAGCTGTGTTGTTGTGGATTCTTCTCCTTGTTGACAGACTGGTGGGCTCTCGTCGCGCAGTGCTTGAAAAGCCTATGCAGGCTGACTGTCAGTGAAGACTTTTTCTTGTCTTTCGTCTGGTCGGGCCCACGATGCCTGCTTCGTCTGCAAAATATGAGACGAAATTCTGCACCACCGTGTATACTAGGTATGTGCAGAGCGTCTCACTGAAGGCAGAAATAGCCCTCAGTGATTAGCTCCACATATCTATATATATAAGCGACGAACATTCTGCTAAGTCCGTGGTCCACTGGAATCTCCACTCTAATTTCCTATACATAAATAAATATAAATCATGGCTAACTATACACAAATAGAGAAATAATTACTATTATACACATTCTCTGGTACAGCCACTGGTCTGCAAGCATACATATAGGCTAAACAACAGTGGGTCCGTAGGGAATTCATCATGGTGTCGAACAGGTCGGGTTCGCCACGTGGTCACGCAACGTTGGACTAACAATCACAATTCTAAACGTGGCAAATTTCACAAACATAATTCAACAATAATATCAATACGTCACGATGAAACAAAAGTTAGTTCATTTACCTTTTTGACAATGTCAGGCCGTGGCTAACTTGGTTGAATCGAATTTCAACAGTTCCTTCTATTCGTTGTCAGTGGAGAGATCTCTTAGAGCGTAGCTCTATCTTGCTTGCAGTCTACAACACGAATGAAACTACCTAGGCTGTCTGCCTAAACCGGGTAGAACTGGTAAACCTAAGCGCCCTCTGTCCGGATTGGCCGTACTACTGCTATACGTAAGCTGGATGAGGTCACTACCTACTGCGCGAGCGTCAGCATAGAAAAGTGTAGCCCACAGTAAACTTCTGTCGTCTTCTGCAGAGTAACATTACTGTACTAAGGTTACAGCTGACTAAGTAAGGCGAGAAGCTATAGTGCTGGGGTAAATCTAGTCTCTTATCACACTAAGGGTGTGCAGAGCGTCTCACTGATGGCAGAAACAGCCTTCAGTGATAGCGTCCACTTATACAAACAAGAGACGATCAACTTCTATGTCCATGGTCCACTGGAATCTCCAACATACTTCCTATACATATACCTACATCATGGCTAAACTAAACACATGGAGAAGTAATTAACAATATACACGTTCTCCGGTACAGCCACTGGTCTGCAATAATACACATAGGAGAAACAACAGTTGGACAGTAGAGGCTACCTCATGGTTTTGAAAACCGGTCGCGGGTCAGCCACGTGGTCAAGCAAAGTTTGACTAACATTCACAAAGATAAAACATGGCAAGACTTCACAAACATAATCCAACAATATTATTAATAATTCGCGATGAAACAAAAGATTGATCATTTACCTTTTGGACAATGTCAGGCTGTGGCTATACTGCGATGAATTGAATTTCACACGTCACCTGTGTAATCTACTGAGAGAGATCTTTCAGAACGTTGCTCCTTCTCGTATGAGGTTCAGACAAAGAATGACTCTACCTAGCCTTGTGGTCAGCCAAAGCCCGCGAAATCTCGTGAGATACCTGTAGCGCCTATAGCGGGGGGTTCTGGCTATACGTCAGCTGGATGAGGTCACTGCCTACCTTAGCGAGAGTTAGCTTACACATGCTTAGCACATCCTGACTTGTGTCGTCTTCTAGACCTCGACTTTAAGTCACAAAGGCTACAGCAGGATGAACTATTTGAGGCGTGAAGCCTTAGTGATGGGTCCAAACTAGCCTTCTGTGACAGCCGCCTACCCTGGGGAAGGCATAGTATAGCAGCCTGTGGCGCCCCCAAACCCAACCTACCTAATATTAGTTGTGTTTTTGAAATTTTGCTGGGGGAGCAAACCGGAGTACCCGGAGAAAACCCCCGAGACGTTGCCCGAGTCGAAACTAAATAATATTCGGAGACACATAACGCCAAGATGCTGGATCGATCCCACACCTGTCAGGCGCCATTGGTTTCTGGCCTGTGGACAAGGCAAGTTAGTCCCGCCTTAGACCATTTGGCCACAACGCTCGCTTGTATTTTGCGACTTAAGATAAGCCTGCGGACTCCAGTGCCTCTGACTACCTTAAGGGTGCGGTGCAAGACACGCAGAATTATCGCTCCAGACCCTATGCTTTTCGTATTACGTGCTGTTCTTTACGGCTTGAAATGACGCACACGTCCTACCACGCCCCTTCAAGCCTGTGTTATCTTTGTCTGTTGTCAGATACCGGGATATCTTATGTTTAGAACATTTTATATCTCGTATTAACTAGTGTTCAGTATTGTTGTATCTATATAACGATCACCGTGCTTTTACACCATATGTTTGTTGTTAATTTTATTGTCACGTTTTTGTTCTTACTCTGGGGTGTAAATGAATGACAATTGCGCATTGAGACGAGTCTTTCGCGGACGAGCACTATATAAATACGCTTCTTCTTCTTCTTCTTCTTCTTCTTCTTCTTCTTCTTCTTCTTCTTCTTCTTCTTCTTCTTCTTCTTCTTCTTCTGATCATCATCATCATCATCATCATCATCATCATCATCATCATCATCATCATCATCATCATCATCATCATCATCATCATCATCATCATCATCATCACACGTTTGAGTGAGGTTTGTTGTGTATGTGTGCATATAATATGTGAGCGTATATATTGGTACAGATCGCTGCGCTTTGAGCTTTATTGGTGAATTGGAAAAAAAAAAAAGATTTTGAAGCATCCTTTATTATTATTATTATTATTATTATTATTATTATTATTATTATTATTATTATTATTATTATTATTATTATTAATAGTAGTAGTAGTAGTAGTAGTAGTAGTAGTAGTAGTAGTAATAGTAGTAGTAGTAGTAGTAGTAGTAGTGGTAGTAGTAGTAGAGTAGTAGTATGCAACATAATAAACAAATTAAAATTAAAACAAATTCCTTCGTTCATTTAAGTTGTATAAAGATAACGTTTATGTAAAGACTTAAAAACTCTTTCTTTCTTTCCATCCTTTTCTAGTATTATTTCGTTCTGTCCTTTTTGTTTGTTTTTTGTTTCTCCTTTACTTTTTTCTTTATTTCTCCTTTAATTTTCTTTCTTTATTTCTCCTGTACTTTTCTTTCTTTATTTCTACTTTATTTTTATTTTTTTTATTTCTCTTTTATTTTTCTTTCTTTATTTCTCTTTTTCTTTTAGAAGTGATTAGTGATTTGACATTTCTTTCATGTAAAAAAATTCAAATGTACATATCTTTATTAGAATAAATGGAATTCTACACAGCTGTCTTGATCGCATTTGAATAAATAAATCGCGTGCCAAATAAACGACATTTCTTAATATATCATTTGGATATATAATAAAATCTAGATATCCATTCGTTTTTCTTACCCACAGACCTCTCTATCACACATGCATACCATAATAAAAAAAAAAAGAAACAGAAAACCTCCATTAAAACAGACTTCGTTATTAATAAATTCATTAATACACAATACCAGAAAAACATCGATTATTGCACAACAAAATATTAAAGCGATATCAGTTAATAAAATAGTACAACCAAAGCAAAGGGAAACAATTCAGTATAAAGCGCAAACCAGCCCAAGGGAGGCAACAATCTTTTTTTTTCTTTATTTCGGGTGATTTTATTTTGTGAACTTGATCACAACTTTACATTATTTTTGTTAATGTATTAATTTATTCAGAGTTATTGCAGTTTGGCTGGTATTTTATTATTTGAAGTTAGTTAGTCATTTACTATGTAAACGTTACATGCAAAAATATCAGTCTGTGGCCTATTAATCCATAGTTTCACTGGAAAAGCATTCGTGGTTCTTAAAACATGTGTTTGTAGTGTTTTATCTCTTCATTTCTTGCTTTCCTTCCATCTTTGTTTGTACCCCCGTTGGGGTGCCGGGGGATTCAGTATAAATAGTATCCCCACTTTCTGGAAATTTAGTGCTTTAAATTCCCGCTGTCGCTGTCTTTCCCATTTGCTCTTTCTCATTCCTGCTCTGTTCTATCAATTTGATATAATATCTTCTTCTTCGCTAGACCAGTCACCTACCTTTTTTCTTGAAAACTCTTCCGGGACAAGACTCCTTATTTATGTATGAGGTCTGCTGGATCAGCTTGGAAATATTGGACGCGTTCTGCCAGGTGGTCACTAGGGCTTCCTATGATGTTATTATATAGCAATGTAGACATTTTATATGTATGTGTTTTGTTGATAATTTATAATGATGTTTGTATTCTATTTTGTTTTTGTAAACGGGGGTTCGATAAATTAGAGTACAGCCTCAGCGTCCCCTGCGTGGGATGTCTTTATTGTAAAGTGACTGGCTGGTGGAGAGCTTTTAGTTTTACCACTAGGGTTGTTTAAGCAGATCTTTTATGCGGATCGGGGGTTGTCCGGTCCTGATTTGGCTCGGAAGAGTCCGCTGGACCTAAAGCAATAATCATGTAATGTAATGTAATCTTTGTTTGTATGTTTCTGTCTTTTAAAATCTAAGTTACTGTCTCATCTTCTTAATCTCTTTCTGCCTTTTGTCTTGTTAGATATGTTACGCTCAATGTGGACAATTGCCTAATGTGAACATTAGGCAGCAAACTACATAATGTGAACATTAGGTAGATGATATGCCCAATGTTAAAAGTTGTCAATGTCATGCAGAAAATTACCAAATGTTCACATTATGCAGCGCCGTTTTGCCTGATATGAACAGGTTTGCCTAAAGTTAACAATCATGTTTTGGAGAGACAGAGAGAGAAGAGAGAGAGAGAGAGAGAGAGACAGAGAGAGAGAGAGAGAGAGAGAGAGAGAGAGAGAGAGAGAGAGAGAGGTGAATAAAGTAGACGTGGAAGCAGAAAGAAGACTAGTAGAGTTATCTCAATGGAATAACAATGTACTCAAAAGAGAAGATAACAAATGTAAAAACAATAACTACTAACTGAAATGCAAAGAATAGAAAAAAATCAGCAGATAAATGTAGAAATAAATTAATTTTATCATAATGACTCATTTATAAGCCTCATAAAACACATCAGAGAGCTTTAAAGATAAATTTTGAACTGTCAAAGAAACAATGATATATGTGGCGTATTGCTGACAAATAGAAATAAGGACAAATGTAAAAGATAAATGTGAGAAGAGATGTGAAGAGAAGGGAACCTGAAATATCACACTGTAAAATAAAATGTGAACATATTCATTGTGAAAATCATGGCTAATGTGAACATTAAGCAAGAAATGACGCAATTTGCAGGCATAATGTTTACATTAGGCCATTGTCCATTTCTTAATGTATAATGTAACTAACTGTCTAATGTATATATTATTTTTTTCTTTCTTTTTTCCCTTTCTTTCTTTCTTCCTTCCTTCGTTCTCGTGGTGTAAGAAAATTAAGTTCGTGATGCCAGTTTACCTGAAGAAACGTTGGGATCGTCAATAATAATCTATGCGGTGCAAGTAATTTTTAAAGAAATATATATAAAGAAAGAAACAAAATAAAAGAAAGAAAGAAAAAAAAACAAATAAAAGAAAGAAAGACAAGAAAAAATACATACAAAAGACAGAAATAAAGAAAGAAAGAAAGAAAGACAGAAAGAAAAGTCAATAAAAGAAAAAGGAAAGAAAGAAGAACAGACAGATAAAAAGAAAGAAAGATCGTCAAGCAAAAACAGGCACACAGTCAAGACACGAAGAAATAAAGCAAGAAGACAAGAAACGAGGAACGAAAGAAAGGAAAAAAGGAACAAGGAAAACCGTTCAAGAACGAAAGCACTAGTGCAAAATATAAAAGAGATAATTTTATATACACGGGAATGAATAATTAATGATTTCGCTTTAATAATAATCGGTTTCCTTCTACAATGATGGTTTTGGCAAACAAAATCAAAAATTGTGGAGCGATTTCTAGACATAATACAGGACTAGTGTCACCTGCAGGTTATGGTGACATTACCAGTTCATACTCACCGTCATTACCATTAATTTCCTAAAGAAGTTTTACACACACACACCCCACCCCCCACGCCCCTCCCCACACACACTCACAAAGTCGGTAGTAGTTGTAAGTCATTATTTTATTTAGGTTCCTTCGATTTCATTTCATTTTATTTTTTAACATTTTCTTCTTTCTTTCTTTCTTTCTTTTTTTCTTCTATTTTATTTTATTTTGTTATTTGCTTTTTTTTAAATTTTATTTTATGAAGTATTCTATTATATTGTAATCTATTCTGTTCTAATCTATTCTTCTCTATTCTATTCTGTTCTATTGCAATTTATTCTTGCTGTTATAACCTTTCCCCACCCCCTCCCCGTCCTCCTTCTAAAAATATAATAAAATATAATAATAAAAACGGAACTCCATCTCAGTGTCTCATATCTCCTATTACAGAGTTCCCATTGAAATACGACAGGACCTTCATTAGGAAATCTTCATTGACAAGACTTATTTCCATGCCTTTTGTGTACATGTCAATCCACTGTTCAAGTAGCGAACCTTTTCCTAGAACTTGCTAATATCAATTGCAAATTTATAACTTTCGTTCATAGTTTTTATGATTTCATTTTCATTTTATTTCCTTGTTTCTGGTTTCCATTTGGTTATTTTTTCTTTACACTTTCAAATGTTATTTTAGTTATTTTTTTAATCATAAATGTAAAAGTCGAATTCGCTTTATACGAGTACAACTTGTTTTCTTTGTTTTACTCGTTGCGATAAGTTCTGTTGCACTATTTTAAAATGTCCATCTTTGTACGGTTACCAGGTTGATTTGACATTTACATTTGTTTACAAACGGAGTTTGAAATTCGTTAACAGTTTCCATGCTTTTTTAGTTTAAACGATTTCTCGCGTTTGTTTTCATCTTTTAATTTTTTTGGTGTGTGTATTATTAAACGTGAATCTTTCTTGTACTTTATTTTGTTCTTCTTTCACTAAAAATAAGTGGCGAAATAATTTTTAATTGAAATTTTTTATTTGAAAATTTAAAAGCAAAATCTTTTTCATCATCATCATCATCATCATCATCATCATCATCATCATCATCATCATCATCATCATCATCATCATCATCATCATCATCATCATCTTCTTCTTCTTCTTCTTCTTCTTCTTTTTAGTTTATAGAAATCAGAAACAAAATACACAAAAAACACCAAGAAAAATATAAAAGCAAAGACTTTCGGGCTACGCCCTTCTTCAGTGATGAAAAATAAATAAAACATGAGGTCAGTGAAGATGACTTCTTTTTAGTTTGTGATATTATTATTATTATTATTATTATTATTATTATTATTATTATTATTATTATTATTATTATTATCTGTACTTTCCACCTCACCTTCACACTTCTTTTTTTCTGTGTTTATTTTATTTTTTTGTTTTTGTTGCTTCTACTTTAATCTGTCTTTCTGCAATTTTTTGTATTTGATCTCTTTGCCTTTTTTCTTTGTTTTTTTTTCCTTTCTGCCTCGTCGTATCGCTTTCCTTTCAGTCCTCAGTACTTTCTTATCTATCTCCAACGTCTTGATTTCATCAGTACAACTTTAGTTACCAAGAGGAATACAAATGGATGCAACAACCACTATCTCCAACATATATTCTGTTAAAAAATACACGTTAATGTTATCTTGTCGAACCTTTTTTCAGAAGAGAATCAGTTTCACAATATTATGTTTAAAAGAAGAAAAAGTGGCCTCCACTGACTAAAGTTATCACGTGGAGCTCTCTTTCTTTTGTCTCTGTTCCTTTCCCTGTAATTTTCCCTTGCACGGATTACATAGCGTAGCTTTATAGAAGAAAGGCTAGGGGTGTCATTACCCACTAACATCTCAATGCTTGGCCGTACAGCATCAGCAATTGAACATTTCAACTGATCCTGCTCGCAGCGCCAGTGCAATGAAAGTTGTTCTGTTGAGCCGTTCTACTGAAGGTAACATTTGTATTGAATTGTCATACTGGCAGCACTACTGTTCGTACGAATTAGACGGACGCAGTGTGTCATTACCCACCAGCGTCTCAATGGTTGGCCAATGAAATGTTCACCCTTTCCCGCTCTGCTACGCCAATGCACCGAAAGTTATCTGCTGTTGTCAACCTTCACACCAGTGAGAAAGTTGGGGTGTGATGCCATGCTGGCAAAACTAAAGTTTTATTAGCTGTCTACTCAGAGTTGTGTGAAAGTGCTCGTGAAGAAATGTATCCAGTTTTGTCCGTTGTGCCGTTATTGTCAACCCTTATTAAAAATGTATTCCGAAACAATTGCGTGCAGGTAACAATATTATTTTAAATATTAAGAAGTGAGAAATACACCAAAATCATAGTCTCATGTTCTCTTTTACTTTTCCTGTATTCATTTCTCTTCCACTATAAACTGTATCGACTGTATACAATAAATGGGGCAAAAAAGAAGGTATTTAACATTTAACAGAAAGAGGGTAACATAAGAGGCCGTCTTCCGAAGTGTCCTTGGCTCAAGCCAGTAAGTAAGATTGGGGGAAAAAAAAAAAAGGTAAAGGTAGTCCCATAGCCTTGTGGCCGTAGGGGAGCGTGATGTTGGAGATCACACTTATCTTGGGCCAGCGTAATGAGGGTGATGCCCAACTCTCTCCCTCGCTGCTTTACCTTCCCCACCCTCAAGAGAGTAGGTACTCAATCACAGTTGAGTCAACTGGGGGCGTTGTTGTTTGTCGCTTCACACCTTAGCGGTCACCCATCCAAGTGCTAAGCGCACCGGACGGTGCTTCACTTTCGACACAGTACTCCAACCACTGCACTATCCGACAAGATTGGGGAGGCGGTCGTAAAACGTAGAAAACTGAGTACATTACTTGACATGTATTGTATTTAAGCCTGGCTTAAGAAGGCATAGATTGGGGAAGAAAGGCGAACAAATAAAAGGCGGGCTTAAGAAACAACATATAAGATGAAGGGGCGGCATATAAGATGAAGGGCGGCATATAAGATGAAGGGCGGCATATAAGATGAAGAGCCGCATATAAGATTAAGAGGCTAGCTTAAAAACCCCATAGACTGGAGAGAAAAGTTGAATTATAAATTTAAGAGACGCCTTAAATGGAGAAAGGAATGTGAAGGCATTTAAAATTAAGGGGCGGGCTTGAGAAACATAGATGATAGAAAAGGGAGGTAAATTATAAATGTAAGAGACGACCTAACAAAGGTGAAAGGAAGGGGAGAGAAAAACGTGGCTGTTGACGGGGCATGATTTAAGGTTGTATCCTGTACACGCAAAATGCCCTTCATTTGTCCATCTGCCCAGCTAGGGCAGGTTGTTCCCAATAACAAAGAGTCCACATAAAAACATGATATAATCACAGCAGCGCCAAGAACACCAAAAAGAAGAACGAGAAGAAGTGAACATCTTTGTGTCCAGTCATGACATTTTTGGCTTGAAATTTTAAAAGACAAAGGATTTTTTGTTTGAAAAGAATCCAAAGACAGCGAAGAGAGCGTTCCTTTTTCTGTCTCCATCTTTCCTACTGTTGCATACGTCTTTCTTTTTTTTCCTTTTTTTGTAACCACATTTTAAAAATCTTTCCTTTTCCTATTCTTTTTCCTGTTTTGGAAGAAAGTGCTTTTAAGAGCTGGTTTGCGAGGTGGTCGCAAGGAAAAAAAAGACTTGTCAGACCCGCCATTTTTTCAGTGCCTGCACATGCCAACCAATCAGCTGTGAGATTAGGCTGCCTGGCCAAATGGTGCGACACCTAGCAACGCCTGTTGTTCAGTGCTGTTCCTGTCTATGTAGAGAGATTTGTGTTAAAAACGCATGATGATTATGACGACGACGCCGACGACGATGATCATCATGATCATGCTGCTGCTGCTGCTGATGATGATGATATCAGTGGTGGTGGTGATTGTAAATCTAAATACGTTTGTATAGGCGTGTGATACATTTTGATTGTAATGTACAACATCCAAGTTGTTTTGTGTAATTTACACAGTCATGTATATGTAAGTAATCTAAACTCCCAATCCTTCAGAAATTGTAATGGGGTTTTGGGTAATGTGGAACATTCAGTCTGCATTTTGAAAAGATCATTATTGTTCGTATACAGCTCACAGGAACGAATCTAAGGTTACAATATTATGCGCACAAACACACATAAACACGAACTCAAACTCAAGATCATACTCACCGACACATACATAAAGACGCTAACACACACACACCCACACCCGCACACACGCACACATACACATACACAAACACACACACACACACACACACACACACTTACATTTCTAGTCATACTATGATTATGCACGTAATGCAGTAAATAATTATTATGATGATATTAATACTAACAACAGCAACAACAACAACAACAACAACAACAATAATAATAATAATAATAATAATAATAATAATAATAATAATAATAATAATAAAATTAATAATAATAATAATAATAATAATAATAATAATAATAATAATAATAATAATAATAATAATAATAATAAAGTGTAAAAGGGGAACAAGTGTTTAAAAGGACCCGATAGATTATTATTATTATTATTATTATTATGTGACTGTGAATATATTATTTTATTATTATTATTATTATTTGTAAGATATATATAGGAGCGCATCACGGCGGGAGTATTCAAAGAGACTTTATGGGGTGCCCTTTTTCCTCCCTAGAATGTGTTTTCTAAACCACTTATAAAATCGATTCTATTTCAGTTGTTTAGATAGTTGATATTTATACATCAATTTGGCCTATTAACTTAATGTGTGTTTTCCTTTTCCACTCAAATGGATGAACTGTAAACGAACTTACACAATGTTAGTTACCCCCTTCGGTACCCCCCCCTCCCTTCAACAACAATCTGTCAAAACTTACAAAATTAAATTAAATATAATATCTAATATTATTTTTTAACACCATAAGTGATTTTTGTGTATTGTTGTAACCTTTAGTTACCCCCATTTGAGTCATTATGGACATTATTATTATTATTATACCCATTATTACTTATTATTATTAATTATATTATTATTATTATTATTATATTATTATTATTATTATTAACATTATTAAGTTCTTATTACCTAAATGGTTTGTGTGTTGTTATTTTAAACTAGAAAATTTCTATTTTATACTGTCTTAGAATGGCGTGCGAGTGTTTGCGGTGTAATAGGCAGTTGAAGTTCTTGGAAAAGAGAGGTTGCATTTTAGCACCTGACACATTAAGCGCTGTGGGACGGTTGATGTGTTCCACCTCTCAACACTCACACTGTGCAAGACCAGACTAGGCTGTGTGTTCTCACCCTCTCCCTCGGAAAAGAAGTAGGCATGGCCCCACAGCAGATGATCCTCGAACCAAACTGACAGTAGTTATATCCCGAAGAGAATATCCTATCCTGTGCTATCCTTATTAACTCGATGGGTACTCGAAAGTCGTTGGTCGTTTTAAACCAGAGTACTCCTGTGTGGTCCTGTGGCTTCGTTCAGTGTCAAGCCAGTCATTCTAGAATGTTGTCTTCCCAACTCTTTTTTTCTTTCTACCTCTTCTTCTGCCTCCTTGCACCGGGTCTTGCGGGATGGTCCTTGTATGATCTGGTGACGTGGCCATACCATCGGAGTGTCCGTTTCTTCACCACTGTGAACATGTCAACGTGATGTCCAAAGGCTTCTTTGATGGTCTGTGGAACTTCAGAGGATATGCAGTGATATGTATTTGCAGTATGTTTGCTTCTGACATTTTATGAAAAGATATAACATTATCCGTGTTTGTGTGTATGTGTGTGTGTGTGTGTGTGTGTGTGAGTGAGTGAGTGATTATTTTTTAATGTGTATGTGATCATAATTTATCATCAAGTAATATTAATTTAAGAACAATAGATACCGGAATTTGTCAGTACAATCTATCTTACACAATGCATGTTCTAAATTGACACTGCATCCATCAGTTGTATAACAAATATAATAAGAAAAGATTGTTCCGAAAAATGAAAACGATCACCAGCAATGTATTTAGACTTCCAGGGGAAAATGGTCGGGGTGGAGAATGCGTAGGCGGTGGGGGAAAAGAGTAAAAGAGTTTCTTGGGGACAGTGGTGGAGATTTGGGGGGGGGGGGGGGGTGGTCGTGGTGGTGCTGAAGAGTCCTGGTCTCCATTCGATGTTCCTGTCTTTCTTTATCATTTTCCTTCCCTCCCTCCAGCCCTTCATCTCTGTTTCGCCCACTGAGTTCCCAACCTTCTCTTCTTCATGTAACTGATGTTCCGCCACTCCCTCCCTACTTCTTGTCTTGTGTCCAATAATGTCCCTATACTTTCTTACGCCACTGATAGTTGATCTCTCTCTCTCTCTCTCTCTCTCTCTCTCTCTCTCTCTCTCTCTCTCTCTCTCTCTCTCTCTCTCTCCATTCCCCGCCTATCAAATTTTAATTTCTCTCACTCTCCCTCCCTTCCTCCTTCGCTTGTTTTCCAACCCCTCACGCCCACTGATTGTTAATTCCCTCTTTCTCTCTCTCTCTCTCTCTCTCTCTCTCTCTCTCTCTCTCTCTTCTCCTCACCTTTCCCCCTTATCAAATTTTAATTTCTGCTTACTATCCCTCCCTCCTTACCTCGTGTCCAACCCCTCACGCCCACTGATTGTGTTAATTCACATCTCTTCCCCCCCCCCTCTTTCTCTCTCTCTCTCTCTCTCTCTCTCTCTCGTCATTACATTCCCTCTGTCACACCTACCAACTTTCGCTTCTCTTCACTTACAGCTCTCTCCATCCCTTATTTTCTTACTCAAAACTAACGTTCATCTCATTCCCTCATCCCCACCACACTGTTTCTTTCTCTCTCTCTCTCTCTCTCTCTCCCTCTCTCTCTCTCTCTCTCTCTCTCTCCTCTCTCTCTCTCTCTTTCTCTCACCTTTCCCCGCTTATCAAATTTTAATTTCTCTTACTATCCCTCCCTCCTTACCTCGTGTCCAACCCCTCACGCCCACTGATTGTTAATTCACATCTCTTCCCCCCCCCTCTTTCTCTCTCTCTCTCTCTCTCTCTCTCTCTCTCTCTCGTCATTACATTCCCTCTGTCACACCTACCAACTTTCGCTTCTCTTCACTTACAGCTCTCTCCATCCCTTATTTTCTTACTCAAAACTAACGTTCATCTCATTCCCTCATCCCACCACCCCACTGTTTTCTCTCTCGCTCTCTCTCTCTCTCTCTCTCTCTCTCTCTCTCTCTCTCTCTCTCTCTCTCTCTCTTCTCTCTCTCTCTCTCTCTCTCTTTCCTCTCTCACCTTTCCCCGCTTATCAAATTTTAATTTTTCTTACTATCCCCCCCTCCTTACCTCGTTCCAACCCCCTCACGCCCACTGATTGTTAATTCACATCTCTCCCCCCCCCCCCCCCTCTTTCTCTCTCTCTCTCTCTCGTCATTACATTCCCTCTGTCACACCTACCAACTTTCGCTTCTCTTCACTTACAGCTCTCTCCATCCCTTATTTTCTTACTCCAACTAACGTTCATCTCACTCCCTCATCCCCACCACACTGTTTCTCTCTCTCTCTCTCTCTCTCTCTCTCTCTCTCTCTCTCTCTCTCTCTCTCTCTCTCTCTCACTGAATTGAAGTTTAACGTCTACACCCACCATTGGCAATATGGCAGACGGGAATAACCATCCCATGGAAAAAGAGGCTAGGGACCTAAATCAACACTGAACCATCAGAGCAGTCATATGGTAACATGGACAGTAAAAAATGGCCACTTTTATCTTGCCCATCACGGGATTCCAACCTGGGCCATCGGAGTGCTAGGCGAACGCTCTACCACTTGAGCTACGGCGGTGGGACTACACTTACTTATATTGTTGTTAAATAGCGCTGTACCAGCTCCAGAGCTGCTGAAGAAGCTGGCCCTACACTTTGGTAAGGTTTAACGTCCCCGGACACATGAGCGTAATCGAGACGAGGTTAAGGCCCTACACTTACTTATATTGTTCTTAAATAGCGCTGTACCAGCTTCAGAGCTGCTGAAGAAGCTGGCCCTACACTTACTTATATTGTTGTTAAATAGCGCTGTTAACGTTACGTGATTATTGCTTTAGGTCCAGCTCCAGAGCTGCTGAAGAAGCTGGCCGGTGCAAGATCTAACTCAGCCACCTGGGCTTTAACTTGCTGTCTTAGGCGTATCATCTAACGCCCACGACAACTGAGCACAATCAGGGGAAACCAGTGTTGAGTTGGTGTGTGTAAACTGGCACTCACCCGTCTAGGACATGAGCGTCAGGGTCTTTAAAGTCCGTGCGATGAAATGCGTGTTTGATAAACAAGAATGTCAACTTTCCTTGTGTAAACATTGTGACAATAAATCATCTTGTATATTATACCTCGGTGTATGCTCTCAATTAAAGGGGTAGATGAACTGATAAGCTTCATATCTTTAAAAACAAAAATTCCGCCTCCCCCCCCACCCCTATCCCCTCCATCCTGCGGGGATTGAACCCACGCCCGTTCGTTCAGCAGTGAAAACTTCGGCACTGGAAACCATAACTCTGCATCGACACTAATGTTAACAGGTACACACATTCCCCCAACGCTCTCGCCCACCTAATTTTAATCTCTCTCTCTCTCTCTCTCTCTCTCTCTCTCTCTCTCTCTCTCTCTCGCTCTCAGTTTAGTTTGCATCTCTCTCTCCTCTTTTTGATTCCCCTCTCTCACGTGTACTGATTTTTAATTTCTACATCTAACTCCACTTCCCTCACGCTAGAATTTTAATATCCCTCCTCCCTTCCACTCCACCCCACACCCCAACTGACCGCTGCGTGCACCCTTTCACTGATTGCACATGGTGTCATCATCATTTGCAGCTCTCCAACTCTGCCTCAGCTGTCGTTGTCGCTTCTTCATGGCAACACAAAGGCTACTGTCACATCACAGATCCGTATAGCGTAACTGAGACTTGTCGGCTAACAGGGAGGAGGCTTCAATGGCTCAGCTACGTTGTATGATCACAGACCTACTCAGACATATGATACATCACTTAGCCGACGTGTATGCACAATCACGTTCATACACTTTATTTTATTCCCATTTTAACGTCACGTTATTATTGTTTATAGCGTGTCTCCTGTATATGGTTTTGTGAATACAAGAGTGATTGCCTTGTAGGTGAGACTTCATAGGCCCAATACACGATATAAAACCCACACGATACAAGATGCTTATTATTGTTTTTATTCACATTAGCAAATTTGATTTCCGTTAGTTATCGAAATGGCTAACGTGCATTTCTAAGCGAGCCTTCTAAAATTAAAAGAAAAATCACGCGCGTTTTGCCTTAAGAATGGCCCTTGGGAAAAGCGACAGACGTACCTTTTCCCCCTTTTTTTGACGTTTAGAACGGGACAAGTGATGCGCATTCTGGACTGAGGGAATGAGAAGTCAAGGGCCTTAACTGACGGCTTGGAGTGGCGGCCATCTTGGCCTTAAGGCAATTAGTCTGGGTTGGAATAAGGGATGGTGTGTGACATGCCATCACGTGGGTCTCTGCGCATCTTGCCTTTCTCTTGACAATGGAGCCGACTTCCTTTTTAACCCTTTCCCTGCCAGATAAATGTGTCAATTTGGTGCAGACTAGTACATATTCATGGTGAGCTTACGGCCTTGCACGGCCTTGTTGACATCGTTCCCCCTCCAGGTTTGTGCCAGCCAGTTCCAGCAGAGGACACCAACAGAAGCTCCAGCTCCGCCACTGCTGGACCTACACCCATCTGCACTCATTTCCCCCCTCCGCAATCAGGGTGTGGAACAAACTTAATGACGATGCCGCCAATGCTTCCACCCTTCCAGCATTTAGAACGTCCGTTATGAATTAACTGAGGACCAATTAGAAACCAGTGATTGTCAGACCTTATACACAGTTTTTAAAGCTTTTTTAATAACTCCAAACTGGTTCACACAGTTTAGGTAGTATCTTCCCAAAGTTGTGGCGACCATTTCTTTGTCCCGGCGGAGTATCCGGTTTCTTGAAGAAGAAGACGAACAACAAGAACAAGAAGAAGAACAAGAAGAACAAATATTTTGCCTTAAGGAAAGGTATGGAGGTGTTTCAGCTATATGGCGGTGGTTTGAAACGTATTATCATTGTTTGATGTCCTAAAGTATAAGAAGAAGTGCTACTTCAGGACGTCAGTGGATGAGCTGTTTAGTCAGGGAATGGTTCCTATCCTATCCTTTCATATCCCGTAACTCGGAGGTCGTGGGGGCACCACAGATGATCGCTTAACCAGCGTACTCCATCTTTCCCTGTCCTCAGCAACCCTGATTGTTTCGCTCAGAGTCAAACCAGTCCATTCTCGAATGTTGTCCTCCCACCTCTTTTTCGGTCTTCCTCTTCTTCTACCTCCTTGCACTGTGCCCAGGGAAAGGTTAAGGGCAGATATTGCCTTGTGTCAAAAGGTTGGGCGAGGAGCTGAGATGATCAATCTCTTGGGAGATGTTCAATCGATGTACCTTAATCTAGAACTCTCGTGTATGTGAGGACAGCACGTGTCCCCGCTGGAAGAGGTAGTTCATTCCCGCTCCTCCCTCTCAACGCCTGATCGTTGATAACCGCATATTAGGATTTTGGATCGACACGAAGTATCACAATTTGCTAAAAAGAAGTCTCGCATTTATTTTACAGATTCGAATGACTTTAGATACGAACTACGATACATACAGTATAACACAACACAACACAATAAAGAGCGTTTCTTTGGGTTGCCGTTGATATATGCATTTGCTATAGTTTTAGTGTTATAATTAATTTGTGATTTTTGTAAATCATGTTTAGTTGTAAATTTGCTGGCATTTGCACTTTTTATTCTGTGTTTTGATTTTGGCTTTGCGAATTTAGCCCAAGAGATCGCTGAAAAAAGACTGAAGTACTCTCACTTTGTACTCTTAGTCCCTTTCCCTTGTGAACACACGCATACACACATACACACACTCTCATACACATAAACACACAAACGCGCGCACACCTGCCTGCAATGTCCTCACTTCGGCCTCTATCTCTCTGAAATTCCCTCACTTCAAACACCTGCACCTAACTTAAATTCCGTCACTCTCTCACCCACCTCTCGTCACTCTCTCACGCACCTCTCCTCACTCTCTCACCCACCTCTCGGAAACTCTCTCACTCCCGCTCCCACCTTTTGAAATTCTCTCACTTGCTCCGAAAACCTTTCACCTCAAGCACCCCTCTGAACTTCTCTCATTCCCACCCACACACACCTATCTCTGAAATTTTCTCTCTCCCACCCCAAACACTCCAATTCTCTCACTTCTCTCAAATAATAATACACTTTCCGCATCGTACTCGCACTCCCTTTTAATCATCGTGCACAAGGTTTTCTCTCTTCCCATGCTTCCCTCTTCCCTCCCCATCCCCCTTACCCCCGATCATTGCAGAAAGGTCGCTGTGACAAAGTGTGAGAGGCCAATTTCGTCTTTAGCACGATATATCAATTATAGAACATCATCCACTTTTTTCTCCCCCCTTTTCCAAAATCGCTGCTTCTTCGTCTCCTTTATTTCTGCATCTTTCTCTTCTTTTACTCTCGATCTCTCTTCTTTCCCTGCTTCCAATTTTTCGTCTCTTCTTCTCTTTTCTCTCCTCTCCTTCCCCCCCCCCCCCCCCCGCCATCCCATCCCTCACGCCCCCCATTCTCTGTTTCCTCTCTCCAACCTCTCCCTGTCACGGCCTCTCTCTCTCCATCTCTGTCTCTGTTTGTCTGTCTCCCTCTCTCTCCCTCCGATTTCCTCACATCTTTTATCTCCATCTCCACTTGCCGTTCGTTTCCATCTTCCCCGTAGGTTATCATATTACCTCCCTTGCTCACCCCATCCCTTTACTTATTATCTCCCTCTCTCTCCCTCTCTCTCTCTTTCTCTCTCTCCCTCTCTTTCTCTCTCTCCCTCTCTTTCTCTCTCCCTCCCCCTCTCTCTCTAGTTTACCACCGCTTAGCTACCCCCGTTGGGGTGCCGGGGGTTTCAGTATAAATAGTATCCCCACTATCTGGAATTTTTTTTAAAATTTTTACTAAAAAAAAAATCGTCCCCTATACGCTTATGTCTCCGGGGACGTAAATCTATTTAACTAACTAACTAACTGGAAATTTAGTGCTTTAAATTCCTACTGTCGCTGTCATTCTCATGTGCTCTTTCTCATTCCTGATCTGTTCTATCAATCTGCTATACTATCTTCTTCTTCGCTAGACCAGTCACCTACCTTTTTTCTTGAAAACTCTTCCGGGACAAGACTCCCTTTTTGTGCATGAGGTCTGTTGGATCAGCTTTGGAATATTGGACGCTTTCTGCCAGGTGGTCACTAGGGCTTCCAATGATGTTATTATTTAGCAATGCAGGCATTTTAAATGTATGTGTTTTGTTGATATTTTATAATAATGTTTGTATTCTATTTTGTTTTTATAAACATGGGTTCGATAAATTAGAGTACAGCCTCAGCGTCCCCTGCGTGGGATGTCTTTATTGTAAAGTGACTGGCTGGTGGAGAGCTTTCAGTTTTACCACTAGGGTTGTTTCGGCAGATCTTTTATGCAGATCAGGGGTTGTCCGGTCCTGATTTGGCTCGGAAGAGTTCGCTGGACCTAAAGCAATAATAATGTAATGTAATGTAATGTAAGCGCTGTAGCTCGGTGGTGGAGCGCTGTCCTGGCACAGGTTCGAATTCCGTGGTTGGCAACATAAAAAAGGGGTAATTTTCTTACTTTCTGTCTCAGCAGTATGGTTGCTCTGGTGGTTCAGTGTTGATTTAGGCCTTTGTCCTATCTTCCCTGGGATGTTTATCCCCGTCTGCAAGATCGCCAATGGTGGGAGTAAACGTTAAACTTCAATTTGCGAAATTTGAATATAAAAACATGTCCGAGCCTCCGAAAGTTAATCTGTTATTAGTATATAGTAATAGGTGTTAAAGCAGTAATTGCTTATCTCCCTTAGAATTCAGGCACAAGGGGAACCAACTCCCAAACGCATTAGGGCGTAGCCGGCCAACAAGCCCAAAGCATTGCCGTAGGTTAGCTTGCGGGAAACAATGCTGTGTTTGGTATTGACGCTTCATGACTGCATAAGAGAACCAGCTGCTAGTGACCTTATTAGGACCTCAATGATTCAAAAACTGCTTACATACCCATCAGAGATCTTTCACCTTCATAATGTGGATGAATAAACTTTTCTATGATCATATTAGCTAGTGTAAATATTTGAGAGATTTAAAAAAATCACATCAAACTCACTTTTACTTAGAATGTACTTTTATGTTTATGTGGTATTGTCTTGAATAATTACGTTTTTGTTGTTGTTGTTGTTGTTGTTGTTGTTATTATTATTATTATTATTATTATTATTATTATTATTATTATTATTATTATTATTATTATTATTATTACGTTTTATTATTAGTCTGTCTTATCTTCTCTCTTTAAACATTTTGCCTCGATCTCCTCTCTCCAAAACTCTCCTTCAAATTCCCTTTTCTTTCTCTCTTCAGAGTCTTTCTTTTTCCGTTTCGTTTCACTTCTCGATAATTATCCACTCCTGACTTTGTGTGGTCTTGTCTTTTATTTGCTATTGTCGTGCTCTGTCTCATCCCCTTCTTTCTTTTTCATCCTTCTTTCTTCTTCCATTTGAACTTCTTTCCCACTTGTCATATTATTTTTCCTCTCTCTCTCTCTCTCTCTCTCTCTCTCTCTCTCTCTCTCTCTCTCTCTCTCTCTCTCTCTCTCTCTCTCTCTCCCTCCCCCCCCTCTCTCACTCTCTCTCTCTCTCTCTCTCTCTCTCTCTCTCTCTCTCTCTCTCTCTCTCCCTCCCGTTTGGGGATTTTCTGTATAAATAGTATCCTCACTTTGTGAAAATTTAGTGCTTTAAATTACCACTGTTTCTGTCATTCTCATGTGATCTTTCTCGTTCCTAATCTGTTCTATCAATCTAGTATCTTCTTCGCTAGACTAGTCGCCTACCTTTTTTCTTGAAAACTCTCCCAAAGCTCCTCATTTGTGTATGGGGTCTGTTGGTTCAGGTTAGGGATATTGGACGCTTTCTGCCAAATGGTCATTAGGGACTTCTATGGTATGGATATTTAGCAATGTAGGCATTTTATATGCATGTGTTTTGTTAATATTTTATAATGATGTAAACATTCTATTTTGTTATTGTTAACGGGGGTTCAATAAATTAGAGGACAGCCACAGCGTCGCCTGCATGGGATGCATTTATTGTAAAGTGACCGGCTGGTGGAGTGCCCTCAGTGTTACCATTAGGGTTGTTTCAGCAGATCTTTTATACGGATAAGAGGTGAGCCTTTTTTTCAAATAAGTTGCGGTCCTGATTCGGCTCTTTGCAGTCCGCTGGACCCTATAAACAATGACTAACTAACTAATATATTATTTCCCTTTCTTATTTTTTATCGATTAAAAATATAAGTCTATGCTTATTCTGTCTATTTTGCCTTTGTTTTGCTTCTTGTTCAACCCTGATTTCTTTTATAGATTCTGTCATCTTTCCAATCATACGACGTAATAAAGAGGCAGTTCTACTCCAACATACTGGAATCATGTCTTCTTTTTTTTCTTAAAATATGGGCTTTTTGATTACTTTAAACCACGACTCTACATCACTTTTAAAACCCATATCTGTTATTTACTTTTCATCACAAATACAGAGAAAGAGACAAAGATAGAAAGAGAAAGAAAGAGAATGTGGGAATTAGTATAAAAAAAGCACTTGCCAAGCCAATTGTAAATTTATTGGCTGTCTGTCCAACACAGTGGAAACCAAGCCTTGGACAATCCATGTATTCTCCTTTTGTAGGCATGGGCACTAAAGCTGGTTTTTAATAGTACACATATACTACTGTGTTTACTATCCACAGCTAATATTTTCTTATTCACTTGCTCTCAAACTTTTTGTTACGTTGAAACGCGAAGGATAGTATGTCTGAAGCGCGCACGATAGATCTAATCGTTTCGTTTTGCAAAGTATTCAATAATAGAGTTTATTTACCTTTGATTTGAGTTTGCATTGTTGTTAGAAGAAGCTTTGTATAACGTTGATAATTTTCGTTGGTCGATATTATTGAAGAATTCTCTAGATTTGCCTGTTTACTGTCAATAGAAGCTTTGCGAGAAGGCGTAGAAATTTTGAGAACATGCTTGGACAGAAAGGAAAGAAGTATGACGTAAGACAGTGATGACGAAGTTAGAAGCGATTGGTTAAATTGCGTCATACTCGATTGATCCAGGGTGTTCGGGAGAAGAGAGAGGCTGTATATGTGCCGCACTTTTTTGAGAGAGTGTTGTGTTGTGTTGTTGTAAAAGTGAAAAGGCGATTGTATGCAGATGTTGATGTGTGCTGAATAAAAGTGGAAAACTTTATACGAAGACTCAGTGACTTGTATGCTGATTGAACGGGTTGCGTGGATAATCGAATCCGAACTTACACTCATCAGGAGAATTCACGCATTGGGGCTGAATCTACTACTGATAGAAAACACCACCATCAAACGGAGTGTAACATTTTGGGGGCCAAGTCGTCGATTCACGCCATAGCCAAGGGTTCAACTGCGACAACAAGCGAGTCAACGTTACGAGAGGCAGTCATCGAGGATAGTCGCCAACGAGTTGCGTCGGGAAGGGCCAACATACTGGGACTACATCCGATAGATTCGGGTTGACTGCAAGGGCGTGTAGTCGCCGAAGAGTTGCTTCGTGAGCGAACAACAGACCGGGACTACGTGGCTGCCGCAAGACTACGTCGAGGGACAGTCTCGGAGCTACATCGCCAGTATTAGAGAGAGCGACGAGCGGACGTCGCGTCTACTCAGCACAGGAGCGTGTACATCAACACCAGCGTGGTGCAGCGTCGCATACGACGAGGACAGCGGGGTCTGCGTCAGCGAAAGCGACTAGTGGCAAGCATCAGCGCTACTGCAGAAAGCGTGCTGTTCTAGAACAGTTTAGAAAGGTACAGCACAGTCAAGAACTTTCTAGAAAAAGAACTTTCCAGAAAAGAACTTTCTAGAAAAAGATCTTTCCAGAAAAGCATCAAGATGGCTGATTTCTGGCAGAAAGGAATTGAAATGAATCTAAAAGGCAAGCAGCTGACGGAGTACGTCAAGTCTCAGGAGAGAATACAAGAAAGAGAAATTGAACTGCAGCGTCAAGAAAGAGAAGAACAACGTCGCCGTGAAGAACGAGAATTAGAAGAGCGACGGCAAGAAAAAGAAGAGCAACGTCGTCGAGAAGAGAGAGAAATAGAAGAACAGCGTCGCCGAGAAGACAGAGAATCAGAAGAGCAGCGACGCCTAGAAGAAAGAGAGATGGAAGAGAGACGACTTCAGTACCAGCTAGAGTTGGCGCGTATCCAAAACAATCAGCATGCGCCACAAGTTATCAGTGACAACAAAGCTCCAAAATTGCCAGCGTTTGTCGACGGGAAGGACCAGATCGACAGTTATTTGGCGAGATTTGAAAGGTTTGCCAAAAGCTCTAACTGGCAACCTCAAGACTGGGCGATTCGACTAAGTGCACTTCTGACGGGGCAAGCACTCGACGTCTACACCAGATTGTCGGACGATGACGCTAAAGACTACGACGTCTTGAAAGAGGCCCTATTGCAGTGCTACAACTTTACAGAGAAGGGCTACCGTAAACGCTTCCGTGAATGCCGGCCTAAGTCAGACGAGACGCCAAAGCAGTTTGTGGAGCGCCTGTCGTCATATCTACACAAGTGGGTGGAATTATCAGGCGAAAGGAAGTCTTACGACAGTCTCCATGACCTGATCGTGAAGGAACAATTTCACAATGCCTGTCACAAGGACCTAGCGACCCACTTAGAATTACAAAAGCTGCAGACGCTTAAAGATGTGACTGAGGCTGCTGAAAGATATCTCATCGCTCATGGGAAGACCCTGGGGCCACCCAGCGTGACGAAACATTTTCAGAAGACTGGAAACCATGGGAACCAGATCCAGGGAAGTCAGACGAGCCAGAGACAGACGGATTCCACGCCACCTCCCAGGGAAGGGCATTCAAGAGGCTGTTTTATCTGCAACGCTACAGACCACAGAGCGGCTAACTGTCCTCAAAACAAAAGTAGCGGACAGCGGAGCAGTACGGACAATGCAGCGGCGGGCAACCGGCAGAGGCGGTTCTCCAATCAACGGCAAACCAGTAGATCTGACCATCAAAGGTGCGGCGGGAGCGTCATTCTTCCGAGTGAGACCAAGCGCACAGCTACTCCTGCGGACGTGCAAGAGTGCATGACCGATGGCCAACTTCTCCTTGCCAACGGAAAATTCATCCCCGTCGTCGCCAGCGCAGCTGTGACCGTCCAGAACATGCTTGTTTCAAAGGGACGCGTCGGAAATCATGAAGTGACTGTTCTAAGAGACTGTGGCTGCAGTGGGGTCATCGTCAAAGAAGACCTAATCGCTAAAGAACAGTTCACTGGCGACTTTAAATGGACACTCATGGCCGACAGCAAATGTGTGAAAGCGCCAGTTGCAAAGATTCAAGTCAGCACCCCTTTCTACAAAGGCGAAGTAGAAGCGGATTGCCTGAAGAAGCCGCTATACGATTTGATGATCGGGAACATCGACGGCGCGAGACGACCCGACGACCCCGATCCAGAGTGGAGTCCTGCCTCAACCCAACGCGTCGAAGTTGTGGAGGAGGATCCATTGCCATTTCCCGATGGAAACCTTACAGAGCTGCTACGGGACAATGTGGCTACTCCGGCTCAGCCCTGCCGACCAGAGATCGTCGGTGCCGCTACTACTAGGGCCCAGGCCAAGAGAGACAAGACGTCTACGCCACTGAAGGTCGCCGACAGCTCCAAAGCTGCCATCGTGGACAGAGATAAGCTGATCCAGCTCCAGGAAGCTGATGGTACTTTAAACAAGTACAGGAACCGGCAAGACCACGTGACCAAGGGCAATGGCACGGTCTATTTCGAGGTGAAAGCCAAGATCCTGTACAGATTCTTCCAGCACCCGAGGGTCAACGGCGGGAAACCACTACGTCAAGTCTTGGTACCGTTACCCATAAGGCGAAAAGTGATGAAAGTAGCACATGACTCAATCATGGGAGGTCACCTAGGCATCAAGAAGACGTCAGACAGAATCCAGGCGGTGTTCTACTGGCCAGGACTTCATGCGGACGTCAGCCGATTCTGCCGATCATGTGACATTTGCCAGAAGACCATACCTCGAGGAAGGGTCCCGAAAGTGCCTATGCAGAGGATGCCTTTGATCGACCGACCTTTCAAGAGGGTGGCCTTAGACTTAATCGGCGAAATAAAACCTCCGAGTGAAGAAGGTCACCGGTGGGTACTGACTTTAGTGGACTATGCGACTCGGTACCCAGAAGCAGTGCCACTGAAGAAGATTGACACTGAAACCGTAGCAGAGGCGCTGGTGGACATGTTCAGTAGAACTGGCGTGCCTGAAGAGATCCTGACAGACCTCGGGACACAGTTCGTTTCTGACTGTATGAAGGAAGTCAACAGACTGCTGAGCATTCGGCATTTGACTACGACACCCTACCACCCGATGTGCAATGGGCTTGTCGAAAAGTTCAATGCTACGCTGAAGTCCACCCTGAAGAAACTATGCAGCGAGCAGCCCAGACAATGGCATCGCTACATCAACGCCTTACTGTTCGCCTACAGAGAAGTGCCGCAGGAGTCCACCGGTTTTTCTCCGTTCGAGCTGCTGTACGGAAGAACCATCCGAGGGCCGATGCACATCCTGTAAGAACTGTGGACGAAAGAAGTAGACACCCCAGAGGTGAAGAACAGTTACCAGTACGTGTTTGAGCTACGTGAGAAGCTTGAGCAGACTCTTGAGAAAGCCAGAGGAAACCTGAAGAAGTCCCAGGACTGTGGAAAGCACTACTATGACCGTAGGGCTGTGAACAGGAAGTTCAAACCTGGCAACAAGTGCTGGTGCTGCTACCTACCGATCATAATAAGTTGGTGATGCAGTGGAAAGGCCCGTATGAAGTGGAGACCGTGGTGGGAATCAACGACTACAAGGTGAAGGTCGGCCAGCATTCCAAGATATACCACGCGAACCTCCTTAAGCTGTACGTGGAAAGGCCATCAGGGACTGTACACGCAGCAACAGCAGCTGAGATCGACGACAGCTTTGACAGCGAGGAACTGTTGGAACTGGGAGATTTCCATAGCAAAGAAGGCATCGGTGATGTTAAGCTAGGACCAAGCTTGACGGAAGGTCAAAAGATGGAGCTCAAGGACCTTATGGGCGAGTTTCCCCGTAACTTCAGCGATGTCCCAGGCTCTACGACTTTGGTCGAACATGAAGTCCACCTCACTTCAAATACTCCCGTTCGATCCAAACCCTTTCCGATCCCTTTCAAAGCCCGCGAATCCTTGAAGAAAGACATCGATGAGATGCTGAAGATGGGCATCATCAGGGAGTCCAGTTCCCCATACGCATCCCCTGTCGTGGTCGTGAAGAAGAAGGACGGGAGCAATAGAGAATGCATCGACTACAGGAAGGTTAATAAAATCACTGTCTTCGACCCTGAGCCGATGCCTACTGCAGCAGACCTGTTCCGCCAATTATCGGGGAGTAAAATCTTCTCAAAGATTGACCTCAGCAAGGGTTATTGGCAAGTCCCCGTGCGTCAACAGGACATACCAAAGACTGCTTTCATAACTCCTGATGGGACGTACGAGTGCCTAAAGATGCCCTTTGGCGTGGTCAACAGCGGAGCTACCCTGAAGAGAGGAATGAGGAAGATGCTCAAAGGGATGGACAACGTCGTGTGTTACTGGGACGACCTGCTAGTCCACACCCACACCTGGGAAGAGCATTTGCAGACCTTGAGGGAGCTGTTTCACCGTCTAACACAAGCTAACCTGACCGTGAGACCCAGTAAGTGCATTCCATCACAGCACCTTTGTCGGACCTGGTACGGAAAGGCTGTCCGAACCAAGTGCAGTGGGGACCGTCTCAGGAGAAGGCATACCAGACTGTGCGCGACCTCCTTTCGAATGATCCGGTGCTACGACTGCCCGACACTTCGAAGGAATTCGTCTTAAGAACAGACGCAGCGGACGAAGGCGTCGGTGCCATACTGATGCAAGAATACGAAGGGAAACTATTTCCTGTCAGTTACGCCAGCAAGAAGCTGCCCAGGGCTGAGAAAAATTACTCGACCATGGAGAAAGAGTGCCTTGCCATCATATGGGGAATCCGGAAGTTCGAACTGTACCTTCAAGGAGTGAAGTTCGTGCTACAGACTGATCACAAGCCGCTAACCTACTTGAACTCTGCCAAGTTTGTGAACAGTCACATCATGAGATGGGCTATGTACTTGCAGAACTTTAACATGCGAGTAGAATCTATTAAAGGATCAGACAATGTTGGTGCGGACTTTCTCAGCAGAGTGTGTGAGTAAAGAACATTGATTGTGTGGATGAACTGAAAACATTGACAATATCCAGACAGTCTTGCAGATGAAAAACATGGACTCTGTGTATATAAACTGAGAACATTGACAGTATCCAGACAGTCTGAAATAAGTTTTAATTCTGTACTTTGCTTGTGCATTACGTTTCAACGTTGTTGAAAGAAATTGGGTAAATTTCTTCCTGAGTGGGGGGTTATGTTACGTTGAAACGCGAAGGATAGTATGTCTGAAGCGCGCACGATAGATCTAATCGTTTCGTTTTGCAAAGTATTCAATAATAGAGTTTATTTACCTTTGATTTGAGTTTGCATTGTTGTTAGAAGAAGCTTTGTATAACGTTGATAATTTTCGTTGGTCGATATTATTGGAGAATTTTCTAGATTTGCCTGTTTACTGTCAATAGAAGCTTCGCGAGAAGGCGTAGAAATTTTGAGAACATGCTTGGACAGAAAGGAAAGATGTATGACGTAAGACAGTGATGACGAAGTTAGAAGGGATTGGTTAAATTGCGTCATACTCGATTGATCCAGGGTGTTCGGGAGAAGAGAGAGGCTATATATGTGCCGCACTGTTTTGAGAGAGTGTTGTGTTGTGTTGTTGTAAAAGTGAAAAGGCGATTGTATGCAGATGTTGATGTGTGCTGAATAAAAGTGGAAAACTTTATACGAAGACTCAGTGACTTGTATGCTGATTGAACGGGTTGCGTGGATAATCGAATCCGAACTTACACTCATCAGGAGAATTCACGCATTGGGGCTGAATCTACTACTGATAGAAAATACCACCATCAAACGGAGTGTAACACTTTTCTACCAAGATGTGAGCAGGTGTACTTACTTTAAACTAAATACAATATGGGGTTTCCTAAATATTATTCATTCAGACACACAAACATATTTTTTTCACTCACTCAGGTAATCTTAACATTCATTCACTTTTTCGTGTAACACTATAAATGTTCTGGGTTTTTTTCTACTTTATATACTATGCACACAAACAACACTCATGCACACACACTTACAAGTAATTTAATTTTATAACGTTAAAAAAACATTGGTGGAAACACAGAATTAAACCCACAACTTCTCAGCTCAAAAAATTTGTGAGTCAAAGTTCTTAACCATTCGTCTATTACTGCTGATAATCATATACCCCCATTGACTCTGTGCTGATTCTTGGATAGAAACCACCCTTCTGGAAAATTTTCTTTTCACTTCCTTGTTTAGTGGGGGCTTAGCAACTACCAAAACATTAAGCTATTGAGTGCTTCATTTCTTTCACTCAGGAGCTTTTGAGAGCCCTGTGTATATTTTAATTTAATGTCTCATAGGAATGATTAGGCAAAATGTATTTGAAATGGCTTATTCTCGTGTGACTAAAACAATTGACTCAAGTCTTGAATTATTAAATGACCTTGTTGATTTGACTTTAGATGATGAAAAGTGAACACAGTGAAAAAATTGTACCTGTTAAACCAGAACCTGATAATGCTAGTGAAGACAGTGCAGTTGAATCTGATTTAGAAAAAAACAACAACATTATTGATGCTAACAGTGAGTACTATACTAGAAATCTACAATATTACAAAAACTTACGACAGACCTTTAGAGAAAAGGGATATTTAGTTTTTGGGTTTGAAACAACAGAAGAAAACAAATTATCCAAGAAACCAAAAGAAGTACACTTTATTCAATCTGCAAAACCAGCTACAAAACCAAAAGTGACTGAAAAAGATTTGTCAGAGTTTTCTGATTTAACAAAAGTCACCTGAGCTCGTATGCAGATTTTCACGGGTGGTTTAACAGAAATAAAGCTATCCTCCACAATTGTTTTAGTTATCCTTAATAGATTTAAGAATATTTTGTCTTAAAGAAATTATAAGAGTTAAGGTCTTTAAAACATCGTTTTGTATCTGTCATTTTTAATTGAATCCGAATTCCTAAATAGAATTTTAAAAATAAAAAAGAACTAAACCACACTCTAAACTTCATAGCCATCACAATTGCAACAATAGATGCAGCCAACCGCACAGTCATGATCACAGTTGTATTCTTCCTCTCAATCACAAACAGCTTGTTTGACTAAATGTGGGTTTATTTTAGGGACTTCCCTAATAAATCTTACTATAAACAATCAAAGTAAATGTGTATGAGTTTAAGACACGTCTTTTATACTTCTCTTCTGTTCTATCCTATCCTATCCTATTCTATTCTGTAACGTAGGGGCACCACAGATGATCGTTTAACCAGCATACCTAATCTTTCTCTGTCCTCAGCAACCCTCATGGCTTTGCTCAGTGTCAAGCCAGTCCATTCTCAAATGTTGTCTTCTTACCTCTTTTTCTGTCTCCCTCTTCTTTTGCCTCCTTTCACCATGCCTTGCAGGATGGTCTTTGCAAGGACTGATGCTATGATGATGTGGCCATACCATCGGAGTTTCCGTTTCTTCACCACTGTGAGCATGTCATCGTGTTGTCCAATGGCTTGTGTGATGGTCTTTCGGATTTCGTGGTTGTTGATGTGCTGGGTATAGGAAATTCCCAGAAGTCTTTTGTAGCACATCATCTCTATGCTTTGTATTCTTTGTTGTAGATCTGCTGTGAGGGTCCATGTTTCGCAAGCATATAGGAAGATGGAGATGACAAGGGTGCTCAGCAGCCTTACCTTGGAATGTAAACTGATGGTCCTGTCTTTCCAAATAGGCTTAAACCCTGTCTGGGCAACAGTTGTTTATGCTATCTTGGAGAGGACCTCCTGTCGGGACCCATTGTCTAATACAATGGCTCCTAAATATTTGAAGCTATACACTGTGTTGAGAGATTGGCCTTGGGCTTTGTTGTCCATGTTGATGCCATTGATGTTGTTGGTCATCATGTTGGTCTTCTTTGCACTTATTTCCATTCCATAGTTTCTGGAGGTGGTGTCAAACCTCTGTACCAGCTGTTCAGGTTCTTGTTCCTCTTCAACCAATCCATCAATGTCATCCACAAAACGGAGGCTGGAGATTGCTCTATCCCCATATGCTGACTGTGCCTTTTTGATCTGCAGGGCATCTGACATGATGCATTCTAAGAAGATGTTAAATCATCAATCATCTATTCTCCTTCTGCTTGAAGCAATCCCGCGGGTATGTTGTCCACTCCCACTGACTTCCTCTTATTAAGCGAATGCACTGCTGCCTCAACCTTTTCTCAGAGAATTGGGAGGATTTCTTCTTCTTTGTTCTGGGGACATGCTAGAACTGATGGGTCTTCGTTTGGTGTGTGGTTGTAAATGTCAGAGCAGTACTCTGTCCCTCTATCCAAGACTTCTTGTTCTTCTGTAAGGCATATGCCGAACTTGCTTTGGATCGTGGAAACCTCGGGCTGTTTAATACTTGTCAGCCACATCACAGTCTGGTAGGCCTTCTTGCTGTTGTTCTTGTTCAGACTGTTCTCTATTTCCTAGCATTGATCTTCTATCCAGTTCTCCGTTGCTGTGCTTATGCCTTTTCAGATTTCATTGTTGATTTTTCAGTAGGCATCAGCTTCCTGTGAGGTGTTCTTGTTCTTTTTCATCTCTCTTCGTTTATCACACAGACCAAAAAGTTCAGATGTGATCCACGGTTTCTTTTTTGGGTGGTGCTTGCCAAGGATCTCAGTGGCTGCATCTGTCACAGCTGAGTTGAAGGTGGTGGTCATAGTGTCGATATCTACTTCACTGTTACGTTGAAACGCGCACGATAGTACGTGTGAGACGCGCACGATAGATCCGATCGTTTTGTTTTGCAAAGCATGCAATAATAATAGAGTGTATTTACCTTTGATTTGATTTTGCATTGTTGTTAGAAAAAGCTTGGTATAATGTTGATAATTTTTGTTGGTTGATATTATTGGAGAGTTTTCTAGAATTGCTTGTTTACTATTGATCGAAGCATGTGGATAGATCTGGTAGTAGCTGGGAGATGACGAACTTTATGCTTGATCTGAAACGTGTCTTGACCATGATGTAGTCGATCTGGTTATGATGTTTATGAAGGGGAGAAGCATCATAACAAATAAATCCTCTTCTGTAAATTTCTTAAAAACTCCTTTGAAGGCTCTTTAGCATAGAAATTGGCAATCTTCATCAATTTCATATTGTTCAGTGAAGCAATTCTAAATATAAATATCTGGTTCATAAAGCATGCGTTCGAAAAAGATTTTCCAGTGTTTGTCTTCTAACATGGTCATGTGTGGGCTAGCAAAATATTCCATCAAAATACTTTCCAAGCTCCTTAATGTGTGGGTCATTTTTATTCTGAAGTATTTTTTTTTAAAATGGGAAGTTTCAATGGCACAGTGTCATTAGAAACTGTCTGTAAGTCCTCTTATACCAAGTTTCTTTGAGGTGTTCTGCGATCATTTCTTTAACTTTGTCTTAAATATTAGACTGGGGGATTGGTAGACGTCGCTCTGTCAACTTCGTAAATACTTTGTGACCACGCAGCATCAGTAGCTCTTTTTTTTAAACCTCATTGGCAATTTCCCCAGGCTGATATAAATATCTCACCTTTGCATTTAGCAAACCTAAATCGGTGCAATCTTCACCTAACTTAGGAGTATTGATCTGTTTAAGTTTAATAGCTTCAGCTGGTTTTAACATAGTTTGTGTGTCAGAATTCATTTCTCTCAAAACTCGAGGTAGTCTAGTTACCCATTCTGTATTAGTGGTATCAGTAAACAACTCCTTAGAATATTCATAAGTAAACAGTCTCTCTGCTAATTGGCAATTTTTTATACAAGTTTTCTACAAGACCTTGAGATCTATCTAACCCAGGAATTTCTCTTCGTATTGTAACATTATGTTTTAATAACAATTGATTCACTGCACCCTTGAATTCTGACCCATCATCACATTGAATTAATTTAGGAAATCTAAGAGGGCCTCTAGAATAAATTGCATCTAATGCAAGAGAAACCTCTAATGCACTTTTGGTTGTAAGACGTTCGGCATCTTTATCAATAACCATTGGGGCATACTTGAATTTCTTTCTTTGTATTCTGGCGTGAGGAAGATACAGAAAGTCCATTTGATGAGTGTCGTTGCACTTACCATTTCCAAATTTAGGCCTTACTATTTTCTTCTGGGGAGGGAGATAAATTTGCCAAACCACTTGTTTAGCTAACCATTGTTTAACAATCTTTTCTGGCAGTCCTGTTTTTTCTGTTAGTTTATCAACAGCAATTTTTTCCCTTCCAATACCCTGATTCAGAATAATATACTTTAGACAAAGAAGCAGACATTAGTTTTATTTAGTAGATTTTTTAAAACAAGATAATAAACTATTACTGTTTTCAAATACATTTGAGAAAATGAATAAAATATACACGCAAGACTTTTAAAGTGACTGACTGTTAATGTTGGCACACAATAGCTTAATGTTTTGGTAGCTGCTAAGCCCTCACTAAACAATGAAGTGAAAAGAAAATTCCCAGTAGGGTGGTTTCTGTTCATGCCTATCCATGAATCAGCTCAGAGTCAATGGGGTATATGATTTTTATTGTTCACTGAAAGATTAACTAGCAGTGATTGTTAAGTGGTTAACAACTGTGACTCACAATTCTGTAGAGCTGAGGAGTTGTGGGTTTGATTCTGTGTTTCCACCAATGTTTTTTTATGTCATACAATTAATTTATTTGTAAGTGTGTGTGCGCAAATGTTGTTTGTGTATCTGTTGCATAGTATATATAGTAGGGAAAACCCAGATTATTATAGTGTTACAGGAGTGCCACATCTCGGAAAAAAAAAGAATGAATGTTAAGGTTACCTGAGTGAGTAACAAAAGATGTTTGCATGTCTGAATGAATAATATTTAGGAAATCCCAGATTATATTTGTAGACTCTGTGATGATATCAAGATACGCTTATCTTACAAGGGGAGTAAGATGTGTAGATAAATGGGGCGTTAAGCTACCTCTATCAGACTTTCTTTTAACAAAATTCTAAAGCAATGTGAGAGACTAATCACGGTGCTTGGTCACATAAAATTTATATTTGTTCTCATCTTTGGTGCCCCTACAACCTTCAAGTTACGGGATAGGATAGGATAGGATAGATTATATTTAGTTTAAAGTGAGTACTCATGCTCACATCACAGTAGAAAAGTTTGTGTCAAGGCTTTCTGAGTGCGTGAGAAAATATTAGCTGGGGTAAACACAGAAGTATATGTGTACTATTAAAACCAGCTTAGTGCCCATGCCTACAAAAGGAGAAGAATACATGGATTGTCCAAGGCTTGGTTTCTACTGCGTTGGACAGACAGATGATAAATTTACAATTGGCTTGGCAAGTGGCTCTTTTTTATATTCCCACATTCTCTTTCTATCTTTTTATCTTTCTCTGTATTTGTGAGGAAAAGTAAAATTTAAAAAAAAGTGTTTTAAAAGTGATGGAGTGGCGTGGTTAAAACTAATCAAAAAGCCCATATTTTATAAGAAACGTAACATGATTCCAGAATGTTGGAGTAGAACTGTCTCTTTATTACTCGCTATCATCAGTACCGCTCTTTATTCTTTTATCCTTCGTACTTCTTACCGGGTGGCTTAAAAAGGAACTTCTTGTTACAAATTGCTTACAGTTTGTGTAAATAGTACAGTGGAACCTTTGGCATGCGTCACTCTTGTATACGACTCCCTCGGTTATGTGACCTGAACACTTCTGACAGACTCACTTCCAATAATAAATTACCTCTGGTATGCGACAACCTCGTTTATGCGACCAGCGACCGTGTCTTAAGCCCTTTATACGACCGTCTTAGGCAATTTAAAAGAAATATCAGTTAATTTATTGACTGGACCTTTCGTTTTTTCTCTCAAGTTTAGTGTACGCCTGCCGTTGTCTGCCATTTCCGGTTCGCAAGTAAGGGACATTACTCTCCTACACTGGCTTGTCAAAATGGCGTCGCGCAAGAGGCGCAAGAGGAAAGTTTTGAGTTTGGCAGAGAGAATAAAAGTGATTGATAGAAGTGAAAAGGGGGATAGTTGTTTGTCTATTGCTAGAAGTTTAGACGTTGGAAAGACCTAAATTCAGCTTATCATAAAGGATACAAAATTATCACTACATACCCCTCCAACCCTGACCCCTCCCCTTCTTCCCCCCTTATTTCCGGTATAAGACCACCTCTATTATAATACCGTTTCTTCTCAGATTTTGGACGGTCTTATACCGGAGGTTCCACTGTACTGCAATTGCATGAAACACATCTGTTGGGATCATTACAGTGGTTGAGCAGGCCTTTCATATGATTCTTGGTCTTATTGCCTTGGTACGTCTTACGGCAGCTAGTGTCGAGCTTGCTCAAGCGGTGTCAGGCGACGGACCATGGCTGCTATCGTCACTATACTATGACGTCAATAGGGAGATACTTTTCAACCATCCTATTGATAGGAAATAACTCCTGTTGGTTTCATTTATCTTTGAGTCGTGTATTCTTTAGTCTCGTCTCGTCTCTCTCTCTCTTGCTGTCTCTCTCTATCTTTCTGTCTCCCTCTTTCTCTCTGTCGCTCTCTCTCTTCCTTACATATCTCTTGTCTTCATGACAAGTCAAATCAAGACACTTTATTACCCAATGAATTAAAAATACATAGCATTTTATTTTGGTGATGCGATAAAACATTCAGTCACTCTAAAACAACAAACATGCTTCCACTGGACATTAAGACATTGAATGATATAAGAGAAAGAGTTGTTTTAAGAATTAAACCCGGCACTCCCCCACGCATACGCACACACACACACACGCACACACACACACACACCTACACACACCCACACACACACACACGCGCGCGCGCTCTCGTACATAATTCTACATGGGTATATAAGTTGATGGATAAACATCCTATAATGAGCATTAAAACATCAAGAAATTGTGCAAAACTCATGATTTGTGAACTGAGGTCACTGGTACTGAGAGGGCAACCTCTGGAAAGAAGCTGTGTCTAAACCGTCTGGTTCTAACTTTTAATGCTGTGAAGCGTTGGCCTAACTGGAGGAATTCGAACAGGTGGTTTGCTGGATGAGATAGATCGCCCATGATGCAACTCTCTCTGTCGTTCAAAAGATATAGATGAACGAATAATTTATCAACAAAACTCAAGACAACCATTTGATGTTGTCCATATATTACGTAACGCACAAGTTTGACGAAACGCATGACGTATTTATGTCCTAACTGTTGTCATAAGTCTACTTCCTTTCTTTTTTCAGCTTCCATTTTTGATGAAAATCTAATCTTGTCTAGTGTTACCTTGTGTTGACCTGTTTGTTTGTATGTAGATTATAGTCACACGACACTTTCGCATATAGGTGACTACTGGACCGATTTATACTGACACCAGCGGGCCAGTTGTTGGTAAAGGGGAAAATAATATGATCACACGTTGACCAATCCGGGATTCGAACCAGCGACCGTTCGGTTACTAGCAAGACGCTCTTACCAACTGAGCTACCCGGCCCCTCTCTTTGACCTGTCTTTGTGTTCTCTTCTTCCACTCCTCTCTTCTTTTCTTCTCGTTATTGACATACGAATCTAGTCTTGTCTTCTCACTTTTGTTTATTTTACCATTGATCTATCTTTGTGTCTTCTTTAAAATTTCTTTACACTAACTTACGTCGTCTTTGTGTCATCTTTTCCGTTTCTTTACATTGCTTTCCATCGTCTTTGTGTATGTACACGGGGTCTTGCTTTGTTTAGTGGTTTCCTGTCTTTGTTTTATGTGCTGTTTGTTTCTTTTCGAAGACTCGCATTGTCCTGTCTTTCAAGCTTGTCTTTTCCTTGATGTTGCGTCTATGTTGAAGGTTCTCTTGCCTTTACCGTCTTTGTCTTCTTCTGTCGTTTAAAAGGGTTGTTCGTACTTATTTTTCCTAACCTGTGTGTGACGTATCAGGGCTTCCGTGTCTTGCGTTAGGTGTTGAATGGATGTGTTTCGTTGTTAATGATTTGTTTTGTTTTGAGTTGGGTCGTAGTTGTGCCGTATTTTATTTAACAATAATTACTGATCTTGAAAAGCAATAATTCTTGGACTTCAGATTTGCAGGTCGTTTTGTAAATCGATGTTTAGATAACCTCTTGGTACATTCCAGTTTTCAGACATGAAAGAAGATTTGCTTCATTAAATGGTAAACTATCGACTTAGGAATTAGATGCTTCTGGTGATGACGCTTTGCTTTTTCAACTGCCCTATCGTGCTCTGGGTGACGCCGCCCTACGACAGCCATGCTTTTGCTGAAGAAAGCGGCTACCCGAGTGGTTCACCCTCGCGGGTGACAAGTGACGTGCATTTCCCCTAAGCCCCGAACTTCCCACTCGTCCCTTTCCTCTCACCCCTCCCCTCGTGTTAAAGAGATGGACCTGAAGATCAGTCTCTCCCGTCTTACTTCCCCCATCTAGCATCTCTCTCTCTCTTCTCTCCCCTCTCCAACTTCTGTACACTGTCCCCTCTGCCTATTTTCTCTCCCTTCTCCCTCCCGCAACTGTAACTTTCTCACTCCCCACCAAAAAATAATTCGAAGGTCGCAGTGACTCTCGTATCCTAAGGAGGTGCAATAAGCTGAAATCTAGGCTACATCTTCTATTAGAATGCACCTCAATGTACTCGTGCGCAGGCGAAGTGTTCAATCTGAGCGTCGCCCGCGGCTGGTGCTTCACGTGCATGTCCATCTAGTGCCGTGTTCAGCTGCCTGCATGCCCGCGAGTCACAGGCGTCAAGGCAGGCAAAAGACACACAACTTCCCTACCCCATTGTTTCACTTTCTTCTCTATTTGGTAGCTTTTTTGTTGCTTTAAAGTGATTAGAGCATTGCCTATGTTTTGTTTACTTTTCTGTATTTTACACTTTAGGAAACCTTTTGATTGTAGAATCAGGGAGAGAGAGAGAGAGAGAGAGAGAGAGAGAGAGAGAGAGAGAGAGAGAGAGAGAGAGAGAGAGAGAGAGAGAGAAATAGGCAAGGAGAGACGAACCTGCTGATACTCTTCCCCTCATGTATCTCGGTCAGCGGCCTCTTGCCTTTTGGACAGCAGGTCTGGCATAACATGTGAGCCTATGATACTGTATTGTCACCATAGACACGGATGCCCATTATTCCTTGGTGTTCTGCAACAAGCCACAGGCTGTTGTGCTTTGGATAGAATGACCAAAGGTATGTCAGTATCTTCCTTTTGAAGATTCCAACAAGGCTTTGGAACCCTCGTAGTGGGCTATTTTCAAAGCTCTATACTGTGCACACATGTATTTCAATGCTCCCAGTAGAAATTCCTCAGGTCTATATATTCGAAGGCCTGAGTCATTTTGTTTTTTGCCTCAGCAAGCACGGTTCATATCCTTTTGCATAACGCTTGATATTTATTTATTCATTTTTATTGTCATTCGTTCTTATACAGCACTTTTCCAACTCAAGGGCTACTCAAGGCGCTGTCTTATACAAGATGTAACGCAAGCCGCCCGATGTGACCGCTGGCGGCATTAGGCGCATCGTCTGGCTCCCAAAAGAACTGAACACAATCTTGAGCGACCGAGAAATGGGGGAACGGGACCTAGTGCTTTGCTGAAAGTGTCTTTATTTAGCTGGCACATGGCCGTCTATTGCATGAGCGTCCAGATCCTTAAAATCCGTGCGATGGAATGAAAATGCCTGCGTTCACGTACTAGACCTCGGTTTGTACTCTTATCCGAAGATATAGTTTGATCTTAACATTCCCCGAGTGCGATGCCCAATAGAGGCTTTAAGGTTAAGCCGGAGACATACAAGACGCTAAGATGTTAAGGCCATGACACACAAGACATGACTGTTGGCCTTTTTTTTGTGTGTTGAATGTTGAAGCGTTGCCTACCTAATGGAGCAGAAAGAGGCAAGCACGTTATTAGCACTCGCAAAGCTGTTGCAGGGCACAGGCGTGATAATCCGTAAAGCTCAGAGCATTATGAAGAGTGGTTCCCTCCCCTTTTAGCAGCAAGAAAAAAAACAAAAACAAGAATTGCCCTGGTCGCCCCTCTTTGTCACATGAGTTTGAAAGGAGGGGCGAGGGGTGTGGTGCGGGGGAGAGAAAGAAACGACGGTGGAGGGAGGGATGGTGTGTGTGTGTGTGTGTGTGTGTGTGTGTGTGTGTATGGTGGAGTGGAACTTAGCAACTGATGAGAGGGGGAGGGAGAGAGAGAGAGGGAGGGAGAGAGAGAGAGGGAGGGAGTGGGTAAGGGAGAGGAAGGGAGGTGGGGTGGGTGTTAAGGGAGGGCAAGAGGGAGGTTGTGTGAGTGGCTCTTCATTTAACATAAAAACCGTGATCATGCCTGCCTGTTAAGAGTAAATTATTCACCGGAATAATCACTACTTTGATCATCACATCTTCAGCACCGGGTCAGCCTGCCCTACTTCGTAACATGTACAAAAAGACTTCTCTTCACTTATTTATACATGTACTTTTTTAAAATTCTATTTTTATTTTTTATAAAGGCTAACTGTATTTATTATTTTGTTGTTAGTTTTGTTATTTTGTTTCATTTTATGTTATTTCTTTTAGTTTACTTTATTTTGTTATTTTATTTATTTATGTTATATTAAATTATATTATTTTAGTTATCTTATATGAAATTTTAAACAAATATTTTATTTTGTTTTACTTGTTTATTTCATTTATTTTGATTTTTTTTATCTATTAATACATTTTTAAATATTTATTTTATATTTTATATATATTTGAAATTTTATTAACTTATTTATTTATCTATCTATTTATTTAAAATGCTTTGTATGTTATTATTTTTTTGAAAATATATTTTTGTTTGGAGGACTGATTTAAAAGAGTCATTGGTTTAAACAAATGTTTTATTCAAGGAAAAACATATAATTACAAACAATGATTTACAGGATAGGCAACAAGCGAGCTTATATAAGCCCACCCTGTATGGAGTAATTGAAGAAGCAGCTCAAAACCTTCCTACCTCAGTACTGATTTCTGACACTTGTTACCTGTCATTAGGTTTATGTCGATGTCTGTTTTTTTTAGCGCAATGAGCCATGCGCTATGCAAGTGTTTCAGTGAATTTTTAAAAAAAATAATGGTACAGGCTGCAGTCAATATAAAAATTTCAAAAATAAAAATTCGATTTTCTTCCGTCTTCTAATAGCGATCTCCCTGCCTTTACACCACCTGTTTGAGTGATGTATGTGTATTTGGTGTGTGTGAGGGTAAATGAGACAGGTGAGCGTGTATGTTGGTATAGATCGCCGCGCTTTGAGCCTTGGGGAAAGGCGCGTACATAGCATCCTGTATTATTATTATTATTATTATTATTATTATTATTATTATTATTATTATTATTATTATTATTATTATTATTATTATTAATTTCACATCTTCTACAGTGCTTAATTTTAGCCATTGGCTTAAAGTTAGACAAGAATGTATTTTTCATTCTTTTTAAAATGGCATTCTCTCTGTCTCTGTCACGTCTGTCTTCGGCTGTTTGTCTCTGTCTGTCTGTCTGTTTGTCTGTCTGTCTGTCTGTCTGTCTGTCTGTCTGTCTCTCTCTCTCTCTCTCTCTCTCTCTCTCTCTCTCTCTCTCTTTCTCGTATTTAAAAAAATATGGTCGTTTCTGTGTTTCTTAGTTTAAAAACAAACAAGATTTTTTTTTGTCTTTTCTGTTAAATTTCATCAGCTAAGGAACTTTAAATAAATATAAAATTAAAAGGAAAAGGAAAAATGCGCATGGACAGAGCCAAAACCAATCTTTCCCTAACTATCGCTCGGAAACTATAAGCTAGCGCCTACCAGCAATAATTTGAAAATATTTGGGAAATATAACTATCATCCACTAAGCTTCCTCGGTTCTGAACACCAGGACAGCTGAGAATGACGTGTAAGCATAACACATAGTAATAGTGACCAAAAAAAACAAACAAAAAAAACCACACCCAAATAATGTGAATTAAAAAAAAAGTTTATTTATTTATTTATTTACTTTAATTTTTTGTTGCTGTTCTTGACGTAAGGAACTGTGTCACTTTTCTTCATGTTAGCAGAGATTTTATAAGGTGAGATGGGACACTCCTCCTTACGTCATAATGTGGTCAATGACTTGGATTATCCTTCCCGACTCCGTGATCTCCTTCTTTCAGACCCTATACACAGTGCAATTTGATCATCAGTGCAATATGATCTTACGTTTTCTCCCAAACTACTGATCGGATTATTGTGAAACTTGGTGTGTAGGTGGGGAATGATGAGTTTTAAGTGAAAATAAGATCCATAACCCTCATTTCGTAATTGTCCTCTCAGACAGTTTCTTTGTATTTAATTTTTCTTCAGGCGAGTGATCACTATAACAATTTCACATGGAATTATGGATTCCCCCCCCACTCCCCCCAGGTAGTGAACATTTATGTAGCCAAAGATTATTTATGTATGCAGCTGTTTGGAGTGGGGATTGTTGGGGCGGGATTGGGTGAGCGTTGGGCGAAAATTTATTATGGTTACAACTGAACCATGTGTATTCTCAGCAAGAAATTCCTAGCATGCTGCTTTGTCTACCACCTGAGGTACCCCCCGTGGGGGTGCCGGAGGTTTCAGTATAAACAGTATCCCCACTTTCTGGAAATTTAGTGCTTAAAATTCCCACTGTCGCTGTCTTTCTCCCTTGTTCTTTCTCATTCCTATTCTGTTCTATCAGTCTACTATACTATCTTCTTCGCAAGACCAGTCACCTACCTTTTTTCTTGAAAACTCTTCCGGGACAAAACTCCTCATTTGTGTATGAGGTCTGTAGGATCAGCTTGGGAATATTGGACATTTTGTGCCAAATGGTCACTGGGTCTTCCTATGATATTATTATTTGGCAATGTAGGCATGATATCTATGTGTTTTGTTGATATTTTATAATGATGTTTGTATTCTATTTTGTTTTTGTAAACGGGGGTTCGATAAATTAGAGTATTCACACTTTTCTGCTATCCTATGCACCAACGGGAATCCCCTTAATGAAACATACTTCCGGTTTCTTTCTCCGCGTGTTTTAGTGAGTTATTTCCAAATATTCAAGAATAACAACATGTGTCACTGGCCACCAGTATCGTACCCTCACATTTTTTTTAGCTGCAGTTTATTATCCCTTTCTATCGCCAGTGGCGCGCCTAAACCCTACCTATCTAACATTATTTGTGAATTATTGAAAAATATTCGGAAAAACATAACGCCCAGTTGCTGGCTCGAACCCACACCTGTCAGGCGCCATTGGTTTCTGGCTTGTGGACAAGGCAAGTTAGTCCCGCCTTAGCCCACTTGGCCACAACGCTCGCCTAACATAGTCAACTACTTCGTGTTTTGTGAAGGTTGCGACGGCGAAGCTATGGAAAACTACAAGAGTCTTCAGTTTCACTTTCTGTCGATGATCGACGCACCTCCGAAGTCGCCACAAATACAGGCCTCTACGATTGTTTTTTGCATCCTTTCACTGAGCATGTACTTCCTCCACCGTTTTTATACTTATCCCACTCGTTTTCTGGCTCTAACAATCGTCGTTTTCGGCAATTTGCCATATTTAAAAGTCACGCATCAAGCTTTGATAAAAGCAAAACAAGCCAAACCGGAACTTGGTTTCATTCTAACCTCGTTTTAATTTATAATGGCGATACCCACGAGTTTTTATGAGAGGTGCCGGAAAGTTGTGAATAGACCCACGTCCCCTGCGTGGGATGCTTTTATTGTAAAATGACCAGCTGGTGGAGTGCCTTCAGTGTTACCACTATGGTTGTTTCGGCAGATCTTTTATGCGGATGAGGGGCGAGTCCTCTTTCAGCCAAGTTGTGGCCTTGATTTTGTGGTCCTGCTTCGGTCCTTTACAGTCTGCTGGACCCTGTAGGCAATGAATAACTGTCACCCGCGGTGAGACAGAGAGAGAGAGAGAGAGAGAGAGAGAGAGAGAGGAGAGAGAGAGAGAAAGAGAGAGAGAGAGAGAGAGAGTTATTAAGAAATAAAAACAAAAGGCACTGAGAATTACACAAAGATTTTAGTTGTTCACTCCTTGTATTCTACATGCACGTTTGAATTCATTGTAATGTTAAGTTCAAAACATATCATTTCTTTAATACAGCGGTGCACCTAAACAATACGGCCAACAAAAGGTGCGTTCAGCTCCTCCACAGTTATCATCTCCTCGCAGTCTTTCCGCCTTCAAAACTGTTTCCATACTGTGTCCCTACATTACACTGCCCACAGAATGAATTAACACGAAACAATTTCAGCTGGTAAAAGCGCTATATGAGAACGATAAAATATAAATATGATATAAATACGGAAGTATGTGAAAGTCTCCTAAGCCCCAGTCAGACCTACCGATTCTCATAAAAATTACCCGTTCACACGCTGCAGTAAGCTGTACAACAAGTTTACGATAAAATCTAATGCGAATCCATCGTAGATTCAGAGGATAGAACATGTTCTAATTCTTGCGATGAAATCATCAGTCCAGACACGTGGTCCAGACCAACCGGAGCGTGCTGTGGCGTCCTTGACAATGCGACTGAAAAAAAAATGGCCGACACCACAACACAAAGGTTGTCATCGGATCAAAGAGCAGAATTAGCCCCGAGTGTCTCCCTCCTCCCGATCCATGGCCATACCAACGATAACAAAAGTTTCCTCATCATGTTCTACTAAAACTGCTAAATATGGCAAACAATCTTCTCTCTTACTCTCCCAACTGCACGAAGTAACCGGTCACACGCTAAAATTTATTCATAGCTTTTACACATAGCATGCAAGCACTACGGGATCAAGGAAAGAAACCTCTTTCTGAATGAATGTCGTCTCCTCTGTCAAATTTCCTCCTCATCTGCTCATCTGGGTAAGAAAAATCCTATATATGACTATTTGATGAAGACAAAGTGACGATTGACCATAATAGTGAGGAAAAAGATTTGGGGGTTACTTTTGATACGAAACTAAACTTTGATAAACACACAACAATGCGATTTCCAAGGCTAATAAAATGCTCGGTATCATACGCCGATCTTTTACTTACTCGGATCGTGATACCTTAACCCGCCTGTATAAATCGCATGTAAGGCCACATCTTGAGTAAGCGAATGCGATTTGGTTTCAGTATCTTTAGAAGCAGTCGTCTGCCTTGGAGAGAGTACAAAGAAGAGCGATTGAGAGGTGACCTGATCCAAACTTAAAGGTTTTTAATGGGATTGACAACATCGATGTTAACATTTTGTTTTAGTTGAATACCAACTATAGAACAAGAAATTCACTGGACAATACTCTTATAAGACATTGCCACACAAACAAAAGAAAATATTCATTCTCACACAGAGTTGCGCCAGTGTGGAATAAATTGCCAGTTGATACTAAAAGAGCTAACAACCTGGACACCTTTAAAAATCTTCTGGAAAAGGTAATTTTCATACAGGAATCCAAATTTGAATATGACGACTAATTAGCATACTATCTTTAGTATTCCCCGAACAACCGCAAATGGAACCGGACAAGTAAAAATGCCAAAAAACGAAAGGGACATTCAAAAGCCGTGAGGCCTATATAAGTCACTCTCGACTAAACTAATACAGTTAAATATGGCAAACAGTCTTCTCTCTCACTATTCTCCGAACTGCTCGAACTCGAACTCTAATTGTTGGCCATAGCTTTCACAAATACGTATCAACAAGGGAGAAGGAGGAATGAATAACGAAGCTTAAGGTCCTATTGCGTTAGCGTTAAGGACGAATCACCACGTCGCCACCTTGGCAACAATGATCCTCATCATAACACAAGGGAGAGGTTGGTTGGTGGTTAGATTAACGTCCCCGTACACATTATCGTATAGGGGACTAACAAAGGGAGAGTTCAGTTATATAAATTTATAGTCCCCGACACATTTAGCATATAGGAGACTGTAACAAGGGAGAGTTGTATAGATTAACGTCCCTGGACACAAAGCATATAGGGGACAGATTCAAGGGAGAGTAAAATTTACGTCCCCGGACACATTAAGCGTATAGGGAAGTTTAAGGGAGAGTTAGTTAGTTAGTTAAATAGATTAACGTCCCCGGACACATAAGGGAGATGTTGTTGTTTGTAGATTATAGTCACACGACACTTTCGCATATAGGTGACTACTGGACCGATTTATACTGACACCAGCGGGCCAGTTGTTGGTAAAGGGGAAAATAATATGATCACACGTTGACCAATCCGGGATTCGAACCAGCGACCTTTCGGTTACTAGCAAGACGCTCTTGCCAACTGAGCTACCCGGCCCCTCTACACATAAGGGAGAGTTAGTTAGTTAGTTAAAATAGATTAACGTCCCCGGACACATAAGCGTATAGGGGACGATAAGGGAGGAGGAGGAAAACGATGCTTAACGTCCTATTGCATGAGCGTTAAGGACGATCACCACGTCGCCACCCTGACAACAATGACCATCATCATCATATCAAAAATGAGATCCAACGGATCTTCAAGAGTTTAGTTTAGTAGATTAAAGTCCCTGGACACATTAGCGTATAAGGGACTGGGGAAGGGGGGGAAGAGGGGGATCATTCATTCATTACAAAGCTGCGTGTGTGTGTATCAGTTTATAGTCCCCTCTCTTCCCGATAAGGATTTTCAGAGAGGAGACTACTGTTTTTGTTTTGTTTGTATGTAGATTATAGTCACACGACACTTTCGCATATAGGTGACTACTGGACCGATTTATACTGACACCAGCGGGCCAGTTGTTGGTAAAGGGGAAAATAATATGATCACACGTTGACCAATCCGGGATTCGAACCAGCGACCTTTCGGTTACTAGCAAGACGCTCTTACCAACTGAGCTACCCGGCAGGAATAAGTAAAGAGGGATAGGAGCGAGCCGCAACGAAAACCAACTTCCGCCTCGGCTATATGGAATTAATTATAGCGTTTGACCGTTTGCTTCGTGCGAGCAGTCCTATTATTAAATCGCATGGAACAAATTGTAGGATTTAATCGGTAGGTCTGACTGTGGCTTTACTTATTAGCCAGAAGTAGTCGTTTGCTTAGCGGGCGCGGCTACGTTTTGTGAACACAGAACATCATCCATCATTATCCTCCTCTTCCTCTTCTTCTTCGTCGTCGTCGTCGTCATCATCATCATCATCATCAGCAGCAGCAGCAGCAACAACGACTCACTCCTCTTTCATTTTGCATATTGTTTGCGGCCACCTGTTTCACCCTCTAGACTTTGAACATCCAGCACCCCTTAATCTGCACTTACCAAAGTATTCATGTTAAAGCCCCTTCTTCCCCCCCCCTCCTCCCCTGACTTTGAGCTCCAAGCATACTTTAAGCAGCACTTTCCCAAGTCATCTCTGCTCAAAGTCACCTGTCCTATCCTCTAAACTGTAAGCATTCAGTACCTCTTGACCAGCAGTTTCCAAAGTCCTCTCTGCTCAGTCACCTGTCATATCCTCTAAACTTTAAGCATTCAGTACCCCTTGACCAGCACTTTCCAACGTAGTTTTTTTTGCTTATATAGCGCTTTACTAGCGTAAAGATCTGCTCAAGATGCCAGTCGAATCTATCTCGAGCCGCTCAAGGCGCCCACTTAGTGCTTGATGCGCTCGGTATAACTCCCCGGGCAATTGAACGACCAAGCTGGCTGTGTTAACATTTATGGTGCTCGCCCGTCTAGGACATGAGCATCCTGATCTTCAAATGGAATGCATACGTGCGCAAACTAGATCTCAGTTTATATTCTCGTCCGAAGTATTGCCGCCCCAAGTTTCCCTTCGCGTCGCTAGCTGCAGACCTGTTCCATATGCAGGGGACATCGGTGATGTCAGGACTTTTTTTTTTCTCCACCTCTGTCCAAATAATTAATTCTTATTTCATTGCAGTTCTTCCCCATTTCGGCGCTGTTCGACACTGAACGGGAAAAATGTGCAGCCTCTGCTTCTTAATGAAGTCGCCAACTGGAATTCATTAGATTTACGATGAGAGGGGAACAGGGGAGAAAGACTTGCTAAAATACAATTAACTTTCAAGAGATTCTCTCCAACTTTTTGTTCCGTATACATTTTTTCTTCTTCTGGGCATTGTCTCTCTTTCCTTGATAGAGACGCCGTCAGAGGGCGGCACCGGCAGCGGTCAAAGGTCGCGATTCTCAAATTGAGGCTGCAAGTTCCAATCCAGGATGCGGAAGAAGGTTGGGAGGAATAGGGGTAGCCCCATATTGCGTATCTAAGACTGACAACGCTTCCTCACCCCCCACCCCCTCCCCATCTCTCTTTCCCTGTGATCAGTAGTCTCGTCAAATTTCAGTTTAGCTGCATGAGTATTGTAGCGCGAGGAAATTCGAGTTCAACTGATCAAAGGTCTCGTGTTATTGACTCAACCCTTGACACTACATGTATTGTGTGTTTTAATGCGCCCATCTTGTTCGCTTTGCCTGTTGCGCAGTTGATGTGAGAAAGCTTTAGCTTTTGAAGCTTTGGAACTTTTGCCCTTTTATTTTACATAACATGATGTAACATACAAAACAATGACAAGAGGCTCATAGTCCTGGGGGCTGTATAGTCTAATGAAAGATCAGTTCAAAGCGCAGTGAGACTGTGTATGTTATTGATGGTGTCTCCAGGTGCTACAGGTTCCCCCTTCCTTTAATAATGGTATTAAATGCAGTCAGTGTACATTTGAAAAAATTGCAAATGTAGTTATTTATTGATTGAGCGTTGTTATATAGCGCTTTTCCAGCTCAAAAGCTGCTCAAGGCGCTGGTCCACACAGGATCTAACTCAAGCCGCCCGAGGCTCAAACTTCTCTTGGGTGGCCTCGTGGCGCAGTGGATAAGTCGCCGGTTTCCTATGCCGAAGGTCGCGGGTTCGATTCCCGCAAGGGGCGAACGTATGTGACTTAGGTACGAGACTATTGAGGTCACCGAGGGTTTTCTCCGGGCACTCCGGTTTCCTCCCTCCCTTCAATAATGGTCACTCCGGTTTCCTCCCTGCCTTCAATAATGGTACAGGAGGCAGTCAATATAAAAATTTCAATAATAAAAATTCGGTTTTCTTTCCGTCTTCTAATAGCGATCTCCCTGCCTTTGTATTTCGTGTGTGTGAGGGTGGATGAGACAGGTGAGCGTGTATGTTGGTATAGATCGCCGCGCTTTGAGCCTGATTGATTTGGGGAAAGGCGCGTATATAGCATCCCGTATTCTTCTTCTTCTTCTTCTTCTTTTTCTTCTTCTTCTTCTTCTTCTTCTTCTTCTTCTTCTTCTTCTTCTTCTTCTTCTTCTTCTTCTTCTTCTTCTTCTTCTTCTTCTTCTTCTTATTATTATTATTATTGTCAGTCGAGTCTTCTGTAATAACGATTTCTTCAGATCTCCGCGTTCTTGTGTTCCATTTTAAAAAGTGCGTGTGTGTGGTGTCGTATATAAATATTATGAATCTTTTCTGTGGGTGCCTGTTTTTAAGAAACGTATGCTTAAACCAGCAGGAAGCATTGTCGAGTTGTAGTAGTGCAGACATTCTGAACGCAATCATTCATTGTAACTTTCGCCATACAGTAGGCTTAATGTTGTTTGCCCGTTAAAATGTAGTCTCCCTGACCAACCACACGGGAACGACCTTGAGTTGGATTTTATGACTGCAGAGAAAACGTAACGTAAGATTTGTTGATCCCTGACATTCCCTTTTTCCCCCCCTGACATCACGACCTTCCTTGTGCACTGCGCCTTCGCTCAAATTATGCCCCCTAAAAACGTGATCAGTCCGCGTGTTTTAATTTGATTGGGTTTTAACTTGATTCCCTGTGCAAAGCTGCTAGCTGCGTGCTCGTGTTCTGCGGTGACGTCACAACGCCATGACGAAAGCGGTAATTGCGCGCTGATTGGGCCATGATCGTAGAAATAATTGATCAAGCTTTAAACCTGTGTTCTCTTCCAGAGTTGCTGGAATCCAAGGTTTCTCGGCGTATAGGAACAGGAACGAGACTACGTATTTTCACGATCCCACATAAATGACACTAATTAGAACAGACAACGATTTTCTGTCACATGTGGGCCTACATTAGAACAACAAGTAGCGAAAGTTTGACAGCGATGACCCTTTTCAATGCAATTTGCCACAGTTAACCCTAAAACTAACCCTAAACTAACCTTAATCCACATTCTAACTCTAATCCTAACGCTAAATACCAAAATTTGCCTTTGACATGTTATTTCTTATCTTTGTGTTCATGCTCCTAATATCACCAGATTTGGGGCTTTTCCATGGTACCGCTCCCTGCGCTTTTGGGAAAATGTCCTCTCTTACTGCAGAGTGCATACATTGTAATGATATCTTGCACTGCTTTCTGGGCGAATTCTTCGTTTCACGTCCAACTTTAGCTCCCGTCTGCCTTGCATCTTCAGTTTACACATAGTTTACGCTATCGCGTTCTGCCCATTTCTTGATGGGTATCTTTGCCTGAATAGTATTTTTTTTTCAGTTTAAAGTAATGATTATTCTAGTACTTCCTCCGTGAGGGGGCCGGAGGGTTCTGTATAAATAGTATCCCCACTTTCTGGAAATTTAGTGATTTAAAATCCCACTGTCGCTGTCATTCTCATTTGTTCTTTCTCATTCCTACTGTGTTCTATCAATCTTTTTTTTTTCTTGAAAACTCTCCCCAAACTCCAAATTTGTGTATGAGATCTGTTGAGTCAGCTTGGGGATATTAGACGCTTTCTGCCAAATGGTCACTAGGGTTTTCTATTATATTAATAATTTAGCAATGGAGGCATTTTATATGTATGTGTTTTGTTAATATTTTATAATGATGTTTATATTCTATTTTATTTTTATAAACGAGGGTTAGCGTCCCCTGCACGGGATGCCTTTATTGTAAAGTGACCGTCTGGTGGAGTGCCTTCAATATTACCATTAGGTTTGTTTCAGCAGATCTTTTATAGGGATGGGCGGGACGGGGCGGCGGGGGTGGGGGGGTGGAGGTGAGTCCTCTTTCAACCAAGATGTGGTCCTCATTCGTCTCTTTGAAGTCCGCTGGATCCTATAAGCAATGACTAACTAACTAATTAACTAACTTACTAATTCTACTATCACTACTGCTTGATGATCACTCTTTACTATTTGTCGAATGAAAGGGTTTGAAAGCGCATGCAAGTTTGGCAAGTATAGTTCTTTGTAGACCTAGCAATCTTGTGCAAAATCATGTTTGTTTGTCTGTGCTATTTTATTGTGTGCTGTTGCGGGATGTTTCTTAAAATGTAATTTTCGAATACATGAATTCTGTAGTCAATTACTTATGACCAAACACTGAAGGGTAATGTAGGAAAAAAAGGACTATAAGTTTGACTATACATTGAATCTTCATTGACAACACTAATGGTTCCTTTTTCTACATAATCCTAATGTGTGGACACGATGCTTACATAAATATTATGTCAGTTAATATAAAGCGAACCTGAGAATTTTTATTTTTTTAAAACAAAACTTTTACATAAGCTAGTATGATTATAAATCCACATTTATTCAGATGAAAGCTCTCAAATAAGTGTTTACGCAGCTTTAAAAAAAATTTAGAAAAAAGACATTTAGTCCCTTTTTAACGTCACCTCGAGAGTTTCCCACTGCAAAGCATTACGCGCCAACCGATACAACAGGCCGAGAGCCAGTCGCATAGAAACAGCCACAGCAAAGCCATACAGGGCACGCTGATAGCATTGAGTCACGGCCGGTAAGCGCTGATAGCGTTGAGTCAAGACAGGTAACTCCATGTGTGTGTGTGTGTGTGTGTGTGTGTGTGTGTGTGTGTTTGTGTGTTTCCTTCTGTATAAGTATTCTTAGGGAGGTAAAGTCACCCAGTACCCATGATCAAAATAAGAAAACGAGAAGATAAAAATCAAAGTCAAACTCTCAAACAACAAGTTTGTTTTAAAACGTCAATATTTCGTTATTGAAAACTTTCCTCAATACCTATATTCAGCCTCCAGCGCCTGTACCTGACGACCTTTTGATTGGTCGAACAAGTCAATTTAATTCAATTCAACAAATCTTTATTACCATCAGAGGAATTATGTATAGCCATTGACACTCACAGCAGATCTACAACGAAAAATACAAAGCATGGAGATGAGATTCTACAGAAGACTTCTGGGCATTTCCTATACCCAGCCCATCACCAACAACGAAGTCCGACAGACCATCACACAAGCCATTGGAAAACACGAGGACATGCCCACAGTGGTGAAGAAACGGAAACTTCGATGGTATGGCCACGTCACCAGGCCTTGCAAAAACCATCCTGTAAGGCGCGGTGCAAGGAGGCAGAAGAAGAGGGAAGCAGAAAAAGAGGTGAGAGGACAACATTCGAGAATGGACCGGCTTGACACTGAGCGATGCCATTAAGGTTGCTGAGGACAGAGAAAGATGGAGTACGCTGGTTAAACGATCACCCGTGGTGCCCCAGCGACCTTCGAGGTACGGGGTAGGATAGGATAGGATAGGATAGGATAGGATAGGATTGGTGTCGCATGTGAATACATAAAAGCATGCAAAATAAAAAAATTCTTAAAAACTAACATATGAAATATTTTAGAGATTAGGTCTTTTTTTTTAAAACCCACACGCACCTCATATACCCCTATTACACATGTATGCCATAATAAAACCATGAAAACAACTTCATTATAAATACATTCATTAATACACAATGTTAGGAATATTGTAACTATTACTACCTACAAGAAGGTTTTGGTATTTTTCGTACCTCTCCGGCCTGATAATAGTCGACTGAGAGGAGACGGAATGGAGAGTAGGGTTGATCAGGATCGGCTACGCAGTACGTAGTGCCGTAAAGAGGCGTGAAGACAATGGGGCGTTTCTGAGTCTGTTGCGTCGTTCAGTCCCCATTGAGGGTCATAACTCACCACTTACGCAGGCGATGACTTCTCCAGCCATGCTACAATCAGGGACACCTAGAGGCTGCGATCACTCGCAAACTATTCACTCACAGTGTATGGCACCAGTTGCAGAGTATCGGAAAAATAGGGTGAACACGGGATAGACAGAGATAAATAAAAGAAATAAATAAATAAGAGAGAGACAGAAAGGGAGAGGGAGAGAGGGAGGGAGAGAGAGAAAGAGAGAGTGGGAGGGAGCGCGCGTGTAAAAAGGATTCTGAAAGTTGTGTAAAACAAAATAATTTACTTTTATCAAAGCCTGTTTTACAAGTTTGCATCATCGGGATATTTCTCTTACTAATTTAATTTCATTAACTCACTCACTGATTCATTCATTCATATTTACTTTTGGTGGTTTTGTTAGGTTCATGCATTTTTTTCTTTTTGTCTAAAAATGGTGTTTGTAATACCCCCAACCCCACCCCCTGCCTTCAGCTCTTCTCCTTAAGAACCACCGCTGGACCCTGTAAGCAATTAATAACTAACTAACTCACTCTTCAGAATCAGAATCTGTATTGTTCCAGAAATACAACTAGGATAATTATTTCGTAATGTACGCCAATACGAGGCAATAACATTCAAACAACAGAGAATAGAATAAAACAATAATTCATAAAAACAAGTAACAGCTGGCTCCTCCCCGCACACTCCCTAGTACTAAATGTTATGTTCCTTCCCGAGCCACCTGCCAGCAAGAGAAAGCTGTGGGTCTTTCCAACAATGTCAGAGTCTAGAACTGATGTGCCGACTTCACGGTGAAAAAAACAACAACAACAACATTGAGTGTGCGCGCACTGCAGAAGGAAAATCTTGAGAAAGACACCACTACATAAGCCACACTGACCAATACGGCCGCTCGTGTCTATGTTAATTAAAAAATAAAATAAAAAGGTACAGCTTATATAGCTGCCAACATCTTGCGGGCTATTGTCCACACCCATCCTCCATATTACACACTTTTTCTTTCTTTCTTTCTTTCTCTCCTCCCCCCCACCCTCCCCATCATTCCTCACCCATCCGCGAAGCATATAATTCTTCTGTTCTTCTCTTTTTTTCCCCATTCGTCCTCAAATACTCCAACAGGATTCCTTCATGCTGCAACGCTGGGCGGCAGGTGGTCTAGAGGAACCAATCATATTTTCTGTCCCCAGGTCACTGCGCATGCCCCGACTTGCAGTCCCAAAGGCAACTTCCGGTTGACAGGCGAGAAGCAACTGGGTCGCGAGAGGGCGCTGTGGTCTATCTATCAACTGCAGTAATTAAAAAAAAAACAACAAAGATGGCGCTGATAAATTTTGTCTTTGATAGACTCCACCACTGACAAGTTTTACAGTGTGTTCTTGAATTATATTTATCTGTTTATAACTTGTATTAATGTTATCCTTGGGTTTCATGGATATCTCATTTGCCTGTACGTAAAATGAATGGACGGTCAATACTCAAACCTGTAGCAATTATATATCACACCCAGTGTGCTTCGCTCGAACGATTGAACCCTGAGGTTTAACGTCTACACCCACCATTAGCGATATGGCAGACGGGGATAACCATCCCAGGACGATTGATTGATTGATTGATTGGGGAAATTAACGTCCCCGGACACATGGAGCGTATAGGGGACACAACCCAGGACGATTGCTCTCCTCCTCCTTCATATTGTCCATCTGTCGGACTCTACAATTACTTACATAGTAAGAGGTATTTAGTAGGACTGCGCTGTGGGTTCTTCACTGGAGGCTTTGGACCCGAGTATAGCCGAGACTCGCCGGCTTATGTTTGCTCCACGAGTCTCAGCTACTATGGGTAGACCCGAGTACTTAAATTGATGCAGTCTTAAAAACAACCACATATTGGTTTTCGCTACGACATTACATTCTATTGTATTGGTTTGCCTTTATTTGTTCATGTTATTCCTTCTTTTTTCCCCCCTCCCCCCCCTTCCCGTATTTTATTAACAATTTAGTATGTATTCGCGTACTCACGTGTCCAAAAGGGAATTTTTGAGTTTTTCTTTTTCTTTCGGAAATCAGGTATTTATCGCTAGTCTTGGGTGCCTTTAATTCATTTGAATGCAATTTAATTCAACAAGTCTTTATTACCGTCAAAGGAAGTATGTACCGCCATCCGTGTCGCTTTTGAATAGATAAAAGCCTGGAAAATAAACGACAGTTCTGAAATAAATATTATTTTACAGATTGATTCATTTTTCTTACCCACACACACACCTCATACACATATCACACATGTATGCATTAATAAAAACACCATTTAAAAAACAACATCATTTTGAATAAATTCATTAAAATACAATATCAGGAATTCAGAAGTATTTAAACAAAAGTTGCTAAAATATTGACGACAAAAATGGCTGTTAGTCGCTCTCGAAAAGATCTTGTTGTCCCCGACCCAGCGTTTTGAGCATTACATTACATTACATGATTATTGCTTAAGGTCCAGCGGACTCTTCCGAGCCAAATCAGGACCAGTATAGCTGAATCAGGACCACAAAATCAAGACCACAACTTCGCTGAAAGAGGACTCGCCCCACATCCGCATAAAAGATCTGCCGGAACAACCCCAGTTGCAACACTGAAGGCACTCCACCAGCCGGTCACTTTACAATAAAGACATCCCACGCAATGGACACTGACGCTATACTCTAATTTATCGAACCCCCGTTTACAAAAACAAAATAGAATATAAACATCATTATAAAATATCAACAAACCACATACATATAAAATGCCTACATTGCCAAATAATAACATCATAGGAAGCCCCAGTGACCACCTGGCAGAAAGCGTCCAATATTTCCAAGATGATCTAACAGACCTCACACACAAATGATAAGTTTTGTCCCGGAAGAGGTTTCAAGAAAAAAAAGGTAGGTGACTGGTCTAGCGAAAATGAAGATAGTATAGTAGATTGATAGAACAGAGTAGGAATGAGAAAGAACAAATGGGAAAGACAGCGACAGTGGGAGTTTAAAGCACTAAATTTCCAGAAAGTGGGGATACTATATATACTGAAACCCCCGGCATTCCAACGGGTGTGCGTTTTGAGCAGTTCTTTGAGCTAGCTGATAAAGCGCTTTAAGAACAATGCTTAGTCAGTCTTCTAGATCAGAGAGGAAGGGAAGGGGACAGAGGTCCCTCCATCTCTGAGCATGGGAATGAGGTTATCCAGGATGGTAGGAAAAAGGTCGCCGTCTTGGTGGATATTCATTATGCGCTCTTTCCTGACTGGCCTTGTGAGATGGATGCTCACTGGAGCGAAGGAAATGACGTAATCGATGTGGTCAGCTGCCTGCAGTGCTCTCCCCTCTCTGTCATGCTGCACCCCGCGTGGTAGCACAGAGAAAATTGCTATATGATTGAATTGCCTTCACAGATACACACAAACACACACACACACACGCACCCACATCACACACCGCACACGCTCGCACACACACACACACGGACACACACAGACACACACATACGGAGACACACACACACCACACATTTACGCACACACACACACACCACACATTTACGCGCATACCCAAACACGACATTCGCATAATCCCGAGCGCGCACTCTTGCATGCACCATCCCATCGCTTTCACACTCTCCCCAAACATACACATACAATCTCTTTCTCTTTCACACACATACACAAGCACTCTCTCGCTCGCTTGCATGCGCGCACACACACACACCTACACACACACGCACACACACACACACTCACGGCTTCTTGGTGTGCATTTTGTTGTAGTGTTTAATTAGGTGTGCATCAAAGACATGGCGCTTTTTGTACAGGTAATTGTAACCTGGTGCAGCAAATATACAGAGCTTTGGCACGCAACAACGCCATCCTGTTCACGTGTCGATCTTCTTGAACTCGAGTAAGAATGGCGGCACGTTCAAAATGTAGGCCTAGACTTTCAGTCAATTCTTTCTTAGGCAGCCAGTGAAATAGGCCTACAATGCCAGTTTCATTTGCTGATTCAGTCGGCCCATTTACTCTTTTGATTCTTTATTTCCTTGAGACCATCCTTGAGGCAGTATTTGTTAATTATTGACGGTTTGGGAATAAAACCTTGATTTTTTGCGCGCCTTAGAGAAGACCGTTGGCCTTTGCAGAAAAGGCATAGGAGATTGCGATTCTTCAATGGGTTTAAGTAGGTCTTTATTCTTACGACTTGTATATCATTATCATTATCATTATTATTATTATTATTATTATTATTATTATTATTATTATTATTATTATTATTATTATTATTATTATTATTGTTATTATTATTAGTATTATTATTATTATTAAACAAATTTCCATGCCATGTGTTTAAACAATAAAGAATCTTGAATCTTAAAGTATTATTAATTTTTAATCGTTCTTATATAGCGCTTTTCCAGCTCAAGAGCTGCTCAAGGCGCCGGCCAATACAGGATCTAACTCAAGGCGCCCAAGGCGTTAACTTGCAGCCTTTGAGTGCATCGTAATAACTCTCTAGACAACTGAGCGCAATCCTGGGCAGCCCGGGATGGGGGAGAAGGAGCTAGGTGCATGCTGGGTGTGTTCTTGTCACCGGCACTCGCCCGTCTAGGACATGAGTGTCAGGGTCTTCAAAGTCCGTTATGATAGAATGTATGCGACACAGACTAGACCTCGGTTTATACTCTCATCCGAAGGAGTAGGAAACGGGAGTAAAGTGTCTTTCCCAAGGACGCAACACAATGCCCCGACCTGGGCTCGAACCCCGGACCGTAAGATCCGCAAGTCAAAGCTCTACCATTAGGCCACCAGTTTGCTGGATACATCGTCATATGTGACTGGTCAATTACACGACTTGTATATTTCACAGCTTGCTAGGAACACCGTCATCTGTGATATGTCAATTAGCATGGGATTTCAGTTTTAGACGCACTCTACTTGGCCCATGAAAATATAAGACACTCGATAACATAAATTGATTTATTGCCTTTTGTAATAGCCGTCAGTGCATGCTAATACCGTATCTTGGGACTGGATGACAGTTAACACCCACTACCGTATCTTGTGACTGGGTGTGATGATATTCTGGGGAAGATACGTTTATCTTACTAGGGGGTAAGACTAATTGATAGATGGGCGATGGGCTACCACTATCGATGTTCTTTTACCAGAATTCCGAAGCTGTGTGAGAGACTGATCACGGCGCTTTGGTCACATAAAATTTATATTTGTTCTCGGGCTTTTTAGTATCATTTGGCTCACTTGAGAAACGCTGATTACTAATAATAACAATACAAATAGAATGACACCAGTTGTATGTATGTAATTTCTCGTTTTATAATTATATTCAACACAACTTTTACATGTACTTCATTAAACAGGTAAATTAATAATTCTAAGAGTTCGATGTGCTGGGAAAGTTTGTCAGCAGGTCTTCTTCATCCTATGCTACACGATTATATTCAAGTGGTTGACTATTTTCTCAAGGGTAGAACTCAGTTTGCATTTGTGGGTGACTTAGCTGCTCTGTCGTTGAGCGTGCTTGGGTCCTTCTGAGAAGTCTTGCCTCTCAGGTTGAGCGGGTGAGTCATGTGAGTCTTGTAGCTACGAGGTTAGGACGTGGAGAGGTAGAATCTGGGTTGTTCTCCTTCTGTACCACGGGAGCAAGCATCATGCGTTTGTCTCCACAAACCATCCCAGAGCTGACCTGTAAAAGTCGGAGCTCTGGCTACAATATTCTCGTTAGATATAAGTGTGCGGTCTCCTCTGTAAGTGTCCATAGCATCAGACACCTGCAAGGTTCCCATATGCACAATTCGATCCGAATCTTAAAGCTAAGATACATCAATCCACATGCATACTGTCTCAGAAACAATAATCTGTTTCTGTAACTATATATATATATCATGAACATATTATTAATACATGGCAATCAATATAAAATAAACATACACATATCAAAACTACTAGTGTTATCTTACTTCTAGACTCTGGGATCCGTGAAACTGTCTCTAGTCTATCTTGATGATAAGGCTGAGGATAAGCGTTCACTGCAGTGTGTTCCTTGGCTTAACCCTCGCAGCTTCGTATTTCGTATTCGACTGACGAGCTAAAGTTGTGCCACCAAGGACAGGCAGGGTTCTGACCAATCGTTTAACTCTCGTTTTAGTTAATCTCGCATATACGGGATTATTCTTTTTTATTTCAATATTTTCCTTCACCTGCCCTATTTATCAGACACGTATAATTATCCTTGAATTGGAGTGTCAGAGGTAGAATGTAGGATATATGCAATCGCGATAAGCGGAGCCTAAGTTACTTAGTGTTTCAGTGACTCTGGTCATTGTGGAGTAAGCTAGTTAACGGGAACAACGGTCTGGTCAGTTTTGGTTCAAGTAAGCTAGTTAGTCTTGGATCGCTAAGTCTGTTAGATGTTATCTGCGTGACTGTCTGAAGAGAGTTAATTTAACATGTGTGTGCTGCTCTTTAGGTAACTGGTGAATTAACATCAAGTTTCATTCGATGATATCTATTTTGCGCTAAGCTAATTTCCTATATTTTGTCGTCACTATTTCTGCTGTTACACTGGGTGACAGTTAACACCCACTACCGTGACATTTAACACCCACTACCGTATCTTGTGACTGGATGACAGTTAACACCCACTACCGTGACATTTACCTCCCACTACCGTATCTTGTGACTGGATGACAGTTAACACCCACTGCCGTATCTTGTGACTGGATGACAGTTAACACCCACTACCGTATCTTGTGACGGGATGACAGTTAACACCCACTACCGTGACAGTTAACACCCACTACCGTATCTTGTGACTGGATGACAGTTAACATCCACTACCTATCTTGTGACTGGATGACAGTTAACATCAACTACCGTGACGGTTAACACCCACTACCGTATCTTGTGACTGGATGACAGTTAACACCCACAAGCAGCACACGTTGGACCCATCTAGTTTCCTTTCTCTACGTCACAAATGGGCAAGCCTTAGCGCGTCACCTCAGGCGCTTACACGTGAGTCTCGCTAACAGCATTACAGAGACAGTTGTCGGCCGCCATAATCATAAAAACACTTTCATTGACAGTGATCACATACGGGACTACGGTTGAATTTGCTTTATAAATATGGGTGAGATCTACGTTAAGATGGAGATTTTGTACATCATCCTCCTCCTCCTCCTCAACATCATCATCATCATCATCATCATCATCATCATCGTCGACAACATAACAACAACAAAAGCAGCACTTTAACATGGAGATAATATACACTGCCATGCATTGGCGTACCTCTTGAAGAAGCTAGCTGCCTCGTTTAATGACTGGGCGGAGTGAGAGGCTGAAGTTAGTTCTATGCGGACCGCCCTTTTTCTCTGCACAGGCCGTCTTTCTCGCTTCCTTTCCTCGCGCAACAGGCACGTGGCGGTCGCAGTATGCAGTTTCACTCGCATTAACGCATGCACGCACACGTACAAGCACTCATACATAAGAACACACAAACAAATACGCTTGCACTCACGAAAACACTCACAATAATTACACACGCAGGCACCAACGCACTTGGAAAACACGCTCGGACGCACACACATACAAACACACACACACGAACGTACATACAAGGAATACACTTTCGCACGCACGCTCACACACACACACAAAGCGAAGGCAATATACATACACGGACACACACACACACACACACACACACACATACACACTTTTCGTTCTGAGGAAATAAGATGGCAAGCCATATAAAATGTATTTCTAGACAAACACATCCATTTGCAAATCGATTCAGTTGTGTTCAGTTGTGGTCTGTTTTTATCACACACACACACACACACACACCTACACACACACACACACACACACACACTCACACACACACACAAACAGAGCAACACACACACACACACGTATGCACAGAGCGACCTTCATATCCTATCCTATCCTATCCCGTAACTCGGAGGTCGTAGGGGCACCATAGATGATCGTTTAACCAGCGTACTCCATCTTTCCCTGGCCTCAGCAACCCTGATGGTTTCGCTCAGTGTCAAACCAGTCCATTCTCGAATGTTGTCCTCCCTCCTCTTTTTCGGTCTCCCTCTTCTTCTACCTCCTTGCGCTGTGCCTTGCAGGATGGTTTTCGCAAGACCTGGTGACGTGGCCATACCATCGGAGTTACCGTTTTTTCCACCACTGTGAGCAGGTCATCGTGTAGTCCAATGGCTTGTGTGATGGTCTGTCGGACTTTGTTATTTGAGATGTGCTGGGTATAGGAAATGCCCAGAAGTCTTTGTAGCACCTCATCCCAATGCTTTGTATTCTTCGTTGTAGATCTGCTGTAAGGGTCCATATTTCTCAAGCGTATAGTAAGATAGAGATGACAAGGGAGCGCAGCAGCGTTATCTTGGAATGTAGGCTGACGGTCCTATCCTATCCTATCCTGTCCCATAACCCGAAGGTCGTAGGGGCACCACAGATGATCGTTTAACCAGCATACTCCATCTTTCTCTGTCCTCAGCAGCCCTCATGGCTTCGCTCAGTGTCAAACCAGTCCATTCTCGAATGTTGTCCTCCCACCTCTTTTTCGGTCTCCCCCTTCTTCTACCTCCTTGCACTGTGCCTTGCAGAATGGTCTTTGCAAGGCCTGATGATCTGGTGACGTGGCCATACCATCGGAGTTTCCGTTTCTTCACCACTGTGAGCAGGTCATCGTGTTGTCCAATGGCTTGTGTGATGGTCTGTCGGACTTCGTCGTTGGTGATGTGTTGGGTATAGGAAATGCACAGAAGTCTTCTGTAGCACCTCATCTCCATGCTTTGTATTCTTCGTTGGAGATCTGCTGTGAGGGTCCATGCTTCGCAAGCATATAGGAAGATGGAGATGACCAGAGAGCGCAGCAGTCTTACTTTGGAATGTAGACTGATGGTTCTGTCTTTCCAAATGGGCTTCAACCTTGTCAGGGCAGCAGTTGTTTGTGCGATCCTGGAGAGGACTTCCTGTCGAGACCCATTGTCTGACACAATGGCTCCTAAATATTTGAAGCTGTGCACTGTGTTGAGGGATTGGCCTTGTACTTTGATGTCCGTGTTGATGCCATTGGTGTTGTTGGTCATCATTTTGGTCTTCTCTGCACTTATTTCCATTCCATAAGCTCTGGAGGTGGTGTCAAGCCTCTGTACAAGCTGTTCAAGTTCTTGTTCCTCTCCAGCCAATCCATCAATATCATCCGCAAAACGAAGATTGGAGATTGCTCTGCCCCCTATGCTGACTGTGCCTTCGTGATCTGCAAGAGCATCTGACATGATGCGCTCTAGGAAGATGTTGAAGAGTGTTGGAGAGAGTAGGCATCCTTGACGCACACCGATTGTTGTTCTGAACCAGTTCCCGATGACGCTGTTATGGAGGACTGCACTGGTAGCCTTGTCATACAGGCTTTTGATGACTTCTATAATTTTAGGGCTGATGTTGTACACTTTCATGGTTGCCCATAGAGCTGCATGCCAGACTCGGTCAAATGCCTTCTTGAAGTCTATGAACACATGATATAGATGTTGTTGGTGCTGTAGGTATTTCTCACAGATTATTCTGAGGTTGAAAATCTGTTCAGTGGTACTTCGCCCTGCCATGAATCCTGCTTGTTCTTCAGCTATGATTTGTTCAGCTTGTGGTTTCAACCTGTTGAGTATTATTTTCAGGAGGACCTTGCTGGGATGGCTGATGAGGCTGATGGTGCGGTAATTTTCACACTCCTGAAGGTTACCTTTTTTGGGAAGAGTGATGACAAGCGACTGGGTCCATGGTGTAGGCCATTCCCCATTCTGCCAGATCTTGTTACAGATAATGGTGAGAGCATCAGTCATCGCTTCTCCTCCTGCTTGTAGCAGTTCCGCTGGTATGTTGTCCACTCCCGCTGACTTCCCTTTCTTCAGCGATTGCACTGCTGCCTCAACTTCTTCCCGTAGAATTGGGAGGGTTTCTTCTTCTTCTCTGCTCTCGGGACATGCTAGAACTAATGGGTCTCCATTTGGTGTATGGTTGTAAAGGTCAGAGCAGTACTCTGTCCATCTGTCCAAGACTTCTTGTTCTTCTGTAAGGCATATGCCAGACTTGCTTTGGATAGTGGAGACTTTGGGCTGTTTAACACTTGTCAGCCGCTTCACAGTCTGGTAGGCCTTCTTGCTGTTGTTCTTGTTCAGATTGTTCTCTATTTCCTGGCATTGATCTTCTATCCAGTTCTCCTTTGCTGTGCGCATGCCTTTTCGGATGTCATTGTTGATTTTTCGGTAGACATCAGCTCCCTGTGAGGTGTTCTTTTTCTTTTTTAACTCTCTTCGTTTGTCACACAGATCCAAAAGTTCAGGTGTGATCCACGGCTTCTTCTTTGGTCGGTGCTTGCCAAGGATCTCAGTGGCGGCATCTGTTAAAGCTGAGTTGAAGGTATTGGTCATGGTGTTGACATCTACTTCCCCTGCCCCCAAAATAAGCAGTGGTGCAAATTTCCCTCCAATTGTGGCCTGAAATATTTTTGCCACCTCCGGGTCTTGCAGTTTGTCCAGGTCGAACTTCAGCCTAGTGCACTTTGCTGTATTTACTCTCTTCAAATGGAGCCGGAAAGACATCATCACGAGATCGTGGTCACTTCCAATGTCTGCTCCTGGAAAAGTGCGTGTCCTGCCAATGTTGATGCTTGATCTGAAGCGTTTCTTGACCATGATGTAGTCGATCTGGTTGTGATGTTCCCCGCCGGGACTGTGCCATGTCCATCGTCTGGATTTTTTGTGGAGACCAAGCGTGTTTGCCAGTACCAGATTGTTGTATCTGGCAAACTCCAATAGCCTCAGACCCCTGTCATTTGTCTCGTTGTTGCAGTGGGGTCCACATGTGTCTCCCCAGTTGTGGTGCGCATCTTGGCCAACCTTGGCATTCCAGTCGCCTTGCACTATGACTATGTCCTTCTTCGGCACTTGGTCAAGGACCGCCTGTATATTTTCATAAAAATCCTCCACTTCGCTGTCTTCATAGTCTGATGTTGGGGCATAGGCCTGGATGATGGTAATGTTGAAAGGGGTTGCTCTCAGACGGATGGTAATGAGTCTACTGGAGACTGGGCGGCAACCCATGACAGTGGCTAGAATGTTCTTGACGGTCCTGTCTTTCCAAATTGGCTTCATCCTCGCCAGTGCAGCAGTTGTTTTTGCGATCCTGGAGAGGACTTCCTGTCGGGACCCATTATTTGAAACAATGGCTCCTAAATATTTGAAGCTATACACTGTGTTGAGGGATTGGCCTTGGACTTTGATGTCCGCGTTGATGCCATTGGTGTTGTTGTCATCATTTTGGTCTTCTCTGCACTTATTTCCATTCCATAGGCTCTGGAGGTGGTGTCAAACCTCAAAGCGACCTCAGAGCGACCTTCAAAAATAGAAAATAAAAACTCTACAATTCTAAATAATAACTTCAATAAAATACACACTTAAACTTTTTTTTTAAGTATAATTAATAGCAATGACGCACACACTCACAAACAAATTTTATATTTAAATTATTGAAAATCGTAAGTTAATTTTTTTAGCTCCTCCGAGCATAGTAACCCGTACCATCTAATATACCAGGTGAAGATGATGTCAGCTGAGCTATATCTAATACCAGGTGAAGATGATGTCAGCTGAGCTATATCTAATACCAGGTGAAGATGATGTCAGCTGAGCTATCAGCTTTTAAGCTTCCTCTAAAACAAACTATAATTATTTCACTGAGTGCATCGTCGGAGATATTTTAACGCGCTTTGCTTAAAAAAAAAAGAATTGGCACCAACGACCTTGACCTTTGAGGTAAATAGCAAATACGATGGCAAGGGAAGCTGACCACTAGCCTAAGCAATGTTATTATGAAGTTGGGTCAAAATACATTCAATGGTTCTTGACGACAGATCATCACACAAGCCACTGGACAGCACGATGACCTGCTCACAGAGGTTACGAAACGAAAATACCGATGGGATGGCCACGCCACCAGAGCATCAGACCTTGCAAAGACCTTCCTGCAAGGCACGGTGCAAGGAGGCAGAAGAAGAGCGAGACAGAAAAGGAGGTGGGAGGACAACGTTCGATAATGAACTGGCTTGACACTAAGCGAGGCCATGGGGGTTGCTGAGGACAGAGAAAGATGGAGTACGCTGGTTAAACGATCATCTGTGGTGCCCCAACGACCTTCGAGTTACGGGATAGGATAGGAAATATGAATGCACTATTGAAACAGACCACTTTAGTTCTACTTCTTGAAGGTGCTGTACTTCAAGTTTACCAGAACTACTTTAGAACGCAAGTGCTTGCTAAAAATTCTTTCTACAGAAATATTTTCCATTATATTAGTTCTTCTTTAGTATTTATAATGTTTAATTTTATAGTAGCAACCGCATTGGGAGTGGCAAAAATGATGTTCACGCACTTAAAAAATCTTAGTTTAGGCCTTATGTACCTAGTTGTTATTGCGGATAAAAATGTCTGTAGCCAAACTTTTCCATTGTTAAAAACACCTCCTGGTATAATAGGGACCCCATTACCATCTGGATATAAGATGTGGTTCTACTTCAGTAACACAATGTTGTTGGTTTTTTTTTATCGAAGTAACCGCATTGGTGGTGACTAAAATGATGTCCACCCACGTAAAGTAGGCTATAGTTCAGGTCTTGCAAATTGTCGCATCAAAGTTTGTTATCGTGCAAATATAGTTCTTCCCGTCACATTTTGTCCCTTGATTAAGTGTTACAAAGAAACAAACAAACAAAAAACCCCACAATTTTCGCTATCTATTTTTCAAACACTTCAAGATGTCAAGGCCATGCAAATATATTTCCAGACAATCGCACACGAAAACCAGGATTTTCAATAGCGTTCATTTTCGTGGAGCCGTTCTATGTGGGGTTTATCCTAGAGAAGCAAAATGAAAATATACTATGATTGGTCAATATGTGAACGATCTGCAAACCACCAAAAATACCCAACTGTGATTTAGCCCATGTTGACATACAGCGCAAAACGTGTGTAGAGACTGACCATCGACCTTGACCTATATGAAAGTGCAAATATGAAGAAAACTAAAGGCTTAGTTGTAGTTAAGGTATCTGCAGAGCAAACATGATCGAAATCATGTGAGTGATTTTCAAGATAATACGAAGAAAGTGTTTTGAACGGAAACGGGTTCATGGTAACATGAGTGAGTCAGTGCCACATGACAGTCCTCCTTGCTTCGACGTTGTTCACAATGACTGCTTTACATAAGTACTATGACTTTTTGAAACTGTCATATAACTACTATGACTTTTTTTCTAACTGTTATGGGTCTACTGTAATGTTTTTATTCAAACTGTTATACAACTTGTTAAACGGCAAAAGTCCATTCAGCCCCGATGCTTGAATCTGTGTAACTCGTGTTCGTTTCAACGTAGCATGTTCACTCAATAACAAGGTAAGGGTTGTCATTATAAAGTTTTCCAACTTTATTCAACAAAAGACGAAACCAGCTTCAACAGATGCATTCAATGGACCCTCTCTCCCAAAAAAAAAACTGCCCATACGCGCAGACGGCTCTGCGATTATCGTCTCTCTACAATGTGGAAAAACGTAGATTGTTTCAGAATGAAGCAATCAACAAACAATCAGAACACAACTCGTCACCGGAAGTAGGCAGTCTTACGTCATAGAATGTTCTACGAACTTACGAGATTTGACACGATAGATCTCGAATCTTCCATTCTAGAAGGTTCTCAACATTGCTACAACAATATCGACCGACGGAAACAAACAAACTATATGCCAAACTTTCCTAGCAACAGCATAGAACCCAGTGGAAGGTCAATAAATGCTATCATTGCACGCTTTGTGCCTAAACACAATATTCGTCGTTGTAACGAAAAGGGGTATTTCGGAATTTCGTGAAATCTGCGTGTTCTCCCGGCTCACAACTTCACTAACTCGTTAAACAAAACTAAGCTGTCACACCCTCTATTAAACCATAAACATAACAAAATAGCACAAGTACAGAATCAGCCATCGGACCCAAATAACTATAAAACCGGTCCATGACAGTCGTACGCGTCTCAATTCAAACACAACTACTGGGACTTTTTTTAAAAATGAGTCTTTCTGTTACTTTTGATTTAATTTAAATCTTTGTTCTCTTCTGTTTTTTTTTTAAAATTGTTTTTGCGCATTACGAACTCTAGATCTAGAGCAAACCTATTTAGTTATTATTCCGTTTAAACACGCTTGTAATTATAATAATTAACAATAATTACAACAACAAAAATAATAATAATAATAATAATAATAATAATAATAATAATAATAATAATAATAATAATAATAATAATAATAATAATAATACAGGACATCACGCGCTTTTTCTTCAATCGAACTCAAAGCGCGGCGATCTCAAGAAATCGTTATTACAGAAGTCGGAATAGAAACACATTTTTATTTTTGAAATTTTAGATTGTCCAGAGTACCCGGAGAAAACCCTCAGTGTCCTGAAAAGTCTCGTAACTAAGTGACGTAAGTTCGTTGCACGCGAGGGGTTGGTACCCGCCACCTTCGACACATGAAACTAGCTCTCTACACACTGAGCTACCAGGACACCTTTGTACTGAAGAAGTAACTTTAACAAATATCCTTATGGTAGGAACTATGGACTTCTCTTATTAAAATGTCCTTTCTTTCTTCCACCCCGCTCTCATCATAAGAAGAGGGAGAGAAAGAGAGAGAGAGAGAGATAGAGAGAGAGAGGGAGAGAGAGAGAGAGAGAGAGAGAGAGAGGGCGCTTAGTACAACAATTAGTCTGTAGAATAATAATTATTGTATGCGGGTCGGGCCACTTAACATCATTTTCTTGGCGAAAAGCCCACGGTCACTGTCCGAATGGAGTGTAGGCTGTTTCAAAAAGGAAATCGCGCAATCTCGTTTTGGGATTTCAGGGAATAACAACGTTGGAGATGATGGTCGATTTGAAATAAAACAGATTTTTATGACCCAATAATTAAGAAAGTTTTGAGATGTAATTGAACTGAATAGTTCTGATGCGGGAAATGGAAGGTAATAAGCACCCATGTTTGGACAATTGCAGTTTGAATGTAATGTTTCTACTTCATTGTATCTTAGAGCTTGCTTCACATTTCGTTCTGCCTAGTTCTGTTCTATATTATTTAGCTTGTTCTTACTATATTCTCTGACTTTTACACTACCCTGTTTCCACTGTTCTTACAAGATCCAGGCTGTTAAGGATGTTTTTGTCATCATCATCATGCAGTGTGTCTTGGGCAAAAAAGACCTGGCGGTGCCCAATCCTCTCCAGGCTGTTGGCCACAGCCGAAATCCACGAATACAGTGTGGCTCGCCTTGGCCCTGAGCACATGGTCGTTGAACCTGAGTTTATATGGGAAATTGGATTTTTGTCTCTGAAAAATTATAGCACGGTTGATCTTCGCTCAAACGGACCGTTTAGCTTAGAATGTTTAGGCGTCTTACACAAACGACTGTGCCTACTCTACACGCTTTCTCAGCGGTGCTATATTTAGAACAAACTTTGATGCTATTAATAGGACTAGTACATACATTAATTTGCCGATTTCATTTCATATCAAAACAGAACCATTGTAAGTTTTTTTTCTCCTTTAAAAAACAAACAAACAACGTAATCTTGTTGTGTATTGGTGGACAACATTCACTGTGAAGTTGAATAGGATGTGGTTGGCTTGAGTTAGATTCTGTATCAGCCAGCGCCTTGAGCAGCTCTTGAGCTGAAAAAGCGCTATGTAAGAACGGCTAAATATATGACGCTGAAATGTGTGCAGTCTTGGGACCTTTTAAGGTGGTGTTGGACACTTTTACAGAGGTGTTGTTACGTTGAAACGCGCATGATGGTGCGTGTGAAATGTGCACGATATTATGTGTGAAGCGTGCACGATAGATCTAATCGTTTCGCTTTGCAAAGTATTCAATAATAGAGTTTATTTACCTTTGATTTGAGTTTGCGTTGTGGTTAGAGTAAGCTTTGTATAACGTTGGTAATTTTCGTTAGTCGATATTATTGGAGAATTCTCTAGATTTGAGTATTTACTGTCGATAGAAATTTCCCGATAAATGTCGAAGTTTGAGAACGTTCCGGGAATGTGTATAGAGATGTATGACGTAAGTCAGTGATGACGATCTTTAGTTTGATTGGTGGTAGTGCGTCATTTCTACCGTGTTCTAAATTGTTCGGGAGTATGAAGAGACTATATAAGTACCGCACTGTTTCAAAAGGTATTGTGTGTTGTGTTGTTGATAGTGGGTTGGAAAGTAAAAAGTTGAGAGTGAAAAGGTGATTGTATGCAGTTGTTGATGTGTGCTGAATAAAAGTGGAAAACTTCATACGAAGACTTTGCCTTGTTGCTGCTGAGTGAGCAGGCTGCGTGGATAAACGAATCAGTTACACCTATCAGGATTTCAAGCATCGGGGCTGAATCAGATACTGATAGAAAAACACCAACATCAAACCGAGTGTAAAAAGTGTGTATCAGTCTTGCTGAAGCGCTGGGAAGTGCGCATCAAGTATTAAGTTGGCGCCTTACCTAAATTCTGTTTTGGAGCAGTTCATTGAGCTGTCTTTTGACCCGGTAAGCGCGCTAAAACAAGTACAATTCTATTTTTTAAGATTTGGGCCAGGAACCTAGTTCAATATATTGTTGCTCTGTTGTATGTGTAATTAAAAGGACAAAGTTGCAATTTAGATCACATTTAATCATCAGCGTGAAGCTTTGAAAACGACGGTAATACTTTTTATTAAATACTTAATTTATGGCTTTCCGTAGTTTAAGTCCGAGAGCGACACTCTAAAAAAAGCTATCCCGGGTGAATTGACAGTAATGCTTTTATTAATTAAATAACTTTTCTCTTTCCACATTTAAGGTGGATGAAAACTATACTGACAAAACTGTCTGGCTACAGCAGTGGAGGTCGTCTGCCACACTTAGGTCCTGGCCTCATATCAGACTTTACCGTTTTGAGTGGAAGACGATTATGAGAGTGTGAGTAACGCGCTTACAAGGGGTATCTGAGATCGTTGAGGCAAAGGCCTGAATAAACCCTAATAGACCTCTCTGGGGTCAGCGCCATGTTCCCTCAGGACTGTGTTCCACCAGGCTTTTTAAGTCTTGTGTTCCCCCGGGCCTGTAGTACCTCAAGTGTCCTCGCCCCCTCCCCCTCTTCCCATCCCCACCATGTCAATGTTATATGTTTTATTTCGTCGTTCTCAGAGAGCGCTTTTCCAGCTCAAGAGCAGCTCAAGGCGCTGGCTAATGCAGGATCTAACTCTACGTAGACCTGTACTGGGGCAATACACACATTGAGCAATGATTGAACCTAAACTTCGGGAAACATAGACATGCTCAGAACTTCTGGTGTAGCGGAGAAGGGAATAATAGACATTGGGGAACATACACATGCTCATCGATCGGGAAGGCCTCGGCAGTCTCTGATGGTGAAGTGTGCGACACGTCTTAAGCGTCAGTTAATGACGGTAATACCCGACACTGTGTCCGCGGAAAGCCTGGCAGTTACGGCGCTGGATGGCACGAGTCAAATCCCCCGGCCACGGCCAAGCGGCTTCAGACACTACATTAGGACGAGCAGCGGTGTAGGCCGCCAGACGACAGCGCTAAGCCTCCTAATCCGCTCCTATAACTGAGCAAACTCAATTTTTTGCGTCGTAACAGTCTGGCGGGGGAAGTTAACAAGGAGGATGAGTAGCTATAATCCTGGAGTTGTCGACTAATACCCGGCGTTGTCGTCTAAAGTATGTTGAACCACTTCCTTGGGAGTCGCCGACATAGTTATGTACACGATCTCGAGGAGTCGTGATTTGTTAAACTGCCTTAACCATCCCTACCCTTATTACGCCCGTCCTGATTGGCTTACAGCGCCTCGTCACGCGATTCTTCACTATGACCAATGAGAGAGGTTGTTTTTGTTTTCACATTTCACAGTATGTTTGTTATCGTGCTTTTTCGTTATTTGGTTTTGTTTCTTTCTGTTTTCTTTTCTATTTTTTTCTGTTTCTCTCTCTCTCTCTCTCTCTCTCTCTCTCTCTCTCTCTCTCTCTCTCTCTCTCTCTCTCTCTCTCTCTCTGTATATATCGCATGTATTTTAAGCGAATCATTACTCAAACATATAAAGTAGATTTATCGTCTGATATATATATATATATATATATATATATATATATATATATATATATATATATATATATATATATATATATATATATATATATATATATATATATATATATTATTTTTCTTTGTTTTGCTTTTGTTTGTTGTTGTTGATTTTTTCCTATTAGTTAGGGATTTTTTCTTTTTTTTTATTTCTTGTGTATTAAAAAAACTTTTCAGTTGATTTTACTTTATTTTATTGTCGTTTTTGTTTTGTTTTTGTTTTTTTGGGTCCCTACATTTCCTTTCTTAAAAATGTATTTGTGTGCATTTCTTAATTTTCCTACTTTTTTTCTTACGTCTTATGTCAGTTTAGCCTTTTTTGTTTTGTTTCATTTATCTTTTTTTAAAAAAAAACTGCATTTAATAATTATATATTAAACGTATTTTTTCGCCGTCGTCTTCGTTATATTTATCGCTTCACTTTTTAAAATTTGTCTAATCTCGTTTGTTTACGTCCTTATTTTGTATTCGTTGGTAACGGTTTCCACTGAACATGGTTTTCTAGAAGTACGGGTAGCTGTAGGTCTTTCTCGTCGAAAGAAGAGGATGAAGGAAAGATCAAGATCAAAAAGAAGAAGAGGGGGACAGGAAGTAAGAAGAAGATCAAGAAGAAGACATTCAAAAAGAAGAAGTTGATGATGATCAGTGTGGACATATATAAGCTCGCTTCTTGCCTGTCCTGTAAAACAATCTTTTGTTTGTGATATGTGTAGAGTAGTGAATCAAAATTTTTTTTGGAAACAACAACAAAAAATTCAACAGCAACAACAACAATAATAATAATAATAATAATAATAATAATAATAATAATAATAATAATAATAATAATAATAATAATATTAATAATAATAATAATAATATTAATAATAATAATAATAATAACAATTAAAATAATGGATGCTAAAAAAAGATAATAATAATAATAATAATAATAATAATAATAATAATAATAATAATAATAATAATAATAATAATAATAATAATTGGAAACAAGAAGGAGAAGATAAAGATCAATAAGTAGTTCAAGATCAAGATCAAGCAGAAGAAGAAGAAGAAGATCAAGATTAAGATCAAGAAGACGAAAATCAAGAACATGAAAAATACAGAAAATGACGAATAAAGAGGATAAACGCCACCGAGAATAGTAATGTTACATTTGCATTTTAACGCTTTTTGTGGGGAAATTTTGCGAAGGGCAAAATATAAATGCATGGAATTTTTAAATACAGAAATTAAGAACTTAAAAAAATGATATATATATATATTGTTTCTTCTTGCGTCAGTAAATTTGGAGAAAGTTGGAGTATGCTTGCCCCATGACATTTTAAGTACAGGCATGTAGAATTTAATTTTAAAAAGAAAGATGTAATTGTTTTTGTGGACAAGGTCAGAGCGAACTTGATACGATTAAATTTGAAACTTCCTTTTTGCACTCTGGCATAATCAAGAACATAGGAGTAATGGACGATGACTGCAAATAATTCGTTGAAGAAGGAGTAAGACGAGAATAAGAAGAAGAGGAAGAGGAGAAAGCAGAAGAAGGTGAAGACGAAAAAGGAGAAGGAGAAGGAAGAAGGTGAAGAAAAAAATAAGAAGAAGAAAGGAGGAAAAAGTTGAAGAAGAAAAAAAAGAAGAGGAAGAAGAAGAAAGAAGAAGGTGAAAAAGAAAAAAAAGAAGAAGGAAGAAGGTGAAGAAAAAAGAAGAAGAAGAAGGAAGAAGAAGATGAAGAAAGAAAAGAGGAAGAAGAAGGAAGAAGGTGAAGAAGAAAAAAGAAGAGGAAAAAGTAGAAAGAAGAAAGTGACGAGGAAACAAAAGAAGAGGATGAAAAAAAAGGAAGAAGGTGAAGAAGAAAAAAAATAAGAAGGAGAAGGAAAAAGTCGAAGGAAAATAAAAGAAGAGGAAGAAGAAGAAGAAGAAGAAGGAAGAAGGTGAAGAGGAAATAAAAGAAGAAGAAGAAGAAGAAGAAGAAGAAGAAGAAGAAGAAGAAGAAGAAAAAAGTGGAGAAGAAAAAAAGAAGAGGGAGAAGAAGGAAGGAAGAAGGTGACGAGGAAACAAAAGAAGAGGAAGAAGAAGAAGAAGGAAGATGGTGACGAGGAAACAAAAGAAGAAGAAGAAGAAGAAAGTGAAGAAGAAAAAAAAAGAAGGAGGAGAAGGAAGAAGTCGAAGAAGAAAAAAAAAAGAAGAGGAAGAAGAAGGAAGAAGGTGAAGAGGAAACAAACGAAGAGGAAGAAGAAGAAGAAGGACGAAGGTGAAGAAAAAGAAAAAAGAAGAAGGAGAAGGAAGAAGTCGAAGAAGAAAAAAAAAGAAGAGGAAGAAGAAGGAAGAAGGTGAAGAGTAAACAAAAGAAGAGGAAGAAGAAGGAGAAGGAAGAAGTCGAAGAAGAAAAAAAAAGAAGAGGAAGAAGAAGGAAGAAGGTGAAGAGTAAACAAAAGAAGATGAAGAAGAAGGAGAAGAAAAGAAAATGAAGAAGGAAAAAAAAGAAAAGGAAGAAGAAGGAAGGAGAAGGAAGAAGAAGCGGGAGGTGACGGGTTAGTGCGAGCTACACAAATACACTCAGTAAACACTAGGTCTATTCTCCCACGTCCCCGGTCGCACCAGGCTAGGGCTAAATGTCCGGTCGCATCGACCCAGGCTGCAAATGGGCTTCTTGGGGGGATTGAGTTAGATCCTGTATCGGCCAACGCCTTCAGCAATTTTAAGCTGGAAAAGCGCTGTATACGAACGATTAAATAAGTAAATAAATAAATAAATAAATAAATAAATAAATAAATAAATAAAAACAAATTTGTTAATGAAGATAAAGAAGTAGCTGAGATGCTGCTGAAAACTGATGCTGAACACGATCATGGGAATGTTGCCGTTACATGCATGATGCACTTGTGGTGGCAGGACGGATCGGAGGGTGTGGATCTTCTTCTCCTTCTTTCGTTGGAGGCTGCCACCCTCAGCTTATTGAGGACTCTGCAGCCAAATGCTGGGTATGTTCTTGTTACCGGCACTCACCCGTCTAGGACATGAGCGTCAGGATCTTTAAAGTCCGTTATGATGGAGTGCATGCGACACAGACTAGACCTCGGTTTATACTCTCATCCGAAGGAGTAGGAAACGGGAGTAAAGTGTCTTTCCCATGGACACAACACAATGGCCCGGACAGGGCTCGAACCCAGGACCTTCAGATCCGCAAGCCGAAGCACTACCATTAGACCACCGTGCCTCCCTATCTTTTGGACATAGAGGATTTTGTGGAAATATTTCGTCGCTGTCCTCTTACGATGTATAGGACTATTTCATTGCTTGGTCAGACTTGCCAACATTTGAATTTTACGTTGATTGTATCGAGGCTACATTTAGTGATCAACTTGACCTGAGTTTGTAGTCAGTAGGGCAAATGACATGGTCGTCGGAACAGCGGTTGTGTGTGTGTGTGTGTGTATGTGTGTGTGGGTGGGTGGGTGGTTGGTTGGGTGTGTGTGGGTGGGTGGAAGAGTGGTGGGGGATGTAGGAGGGTGCATGTGGAAATATTTTCTCGCTGTCCACTGATGTACGGCTATCTAATTGCTGGCAGAACACACGCCGCCTCGCTCCACGCCGGAAGGACATGTCATGCGCAGCAGCGAGGCGCACGAGCCCGCCACTTCCGGTTACAGCATGACGCTGCGCACGAGACAAGATGTGCACGTCACACGACACTTTTTTATTTGGGGTGGGTGGGTGGGTGGGTTGGTAGGGGTTATGGGTGGGGTGGGGTTGTAAGTGTGTGTGATTGGGAGTGCAGTGAGAAAGGTGGGGTAGGGTGGTGGTCGTGGATGTAAGAGGGAGTAAATAAGGCATGATAGGGGCAGGCGTGTAGGGAAAGCTGATTGAAGGACGGAGGGTTCGTTTGAAAGACTTGATGGTCCAATGTTTGAGCAATTAATTTCATTAATAAAAATCTGTACTATGCACGTTGCATGGGCAATGCGTTATGCTGGAAACGCATTTTTTTTAATAAAAGAAAGAAAAGCTCAGACCACAACACACAGGGTTAGACTTTCAAAGGAAAGAATATTCGATTGATTTTTCGTCTCCAATTAAGTCATCAAATGACAATGACATTGTATTTTCTTGCGCTCCTTCGCAAAGTAAAATGTAGTAGTACTTTATCATTAGTTCTCTTGTAAATCGCACTGAACATGCTAGTATAAAATGGATTGAACGCGCTATGCAACAGGCGCCACTGAACATCTTTAAAAAAAATTAGACTGACCATCTGTCAATTTGTGCGCCTCGCAGATAAAAGAGGGAAAGAAGGGAAGCAACCGCTGTCGTCTTGTGGCAAGTGCGAAGCTGTAGGGTTGTAGGGAGGAGGGGTGTTGGAATTACGTTTGTGTGTCGGATTTAGTGGCAGTGTGAGCGATTGTGAGTATGTGTGTGTGTGTGTGTGTGTGTATGTATGCGTGTGTACGAGAGAGAAAAAGAGAGAGAATAAGAGAGAGAGTGTATGTACGAGAGAGAGAGAGAGAGAGAGAGAGAGAGAGAGAGAGAGTGAGTTTGAACGCACTGAATAAGGTTCCCAATCAATATTTCTTGTGCAGCAAGTAGCAAGTAGTGAAGTGTGTGTGGCGTGGAGGTGTACGCGCGCACGTCGAGCGCTTGTGTGTGTTCGGGCGCGTGTGTAATTCCGTGTGTGCGAATATACGTGGAGATATATGGATAAGTCTTTTGCGTGTGTACTTGTGCCAATGCATGAATGCAATAATAATAATAATAATAATAATATTAATAATAATAATAAGAAGAAGAAGAAGAAGAAGAAGAAGAAGAAGAACAACAACAACAACAACAACAACAACAACAACAACAACAACAACAATAATGATGATGATGATGATGATGATGATGATGATGATGATGATGATGATGATGATGATGATGATGATGATGATGATGATTTTACTAACTAATATCGTTGCAGTGCTTTGTTGTTGCTGTGCAATAAGTACTGAATTCCAAATAAAAAATTTTTTGGTTAAAATAATGAATTTATTAATAACGAAATTTGTTTTTCTATGTTTTTTTTTTAATTACGACGTATGTACGTGATAGAGGTGCAGAAGGTGTGTGTAAGTAATAAATATGAAGGAATCTCTATATTAATTTTTTTTAAATGTAAATGTACGTTTATAAGCGTTTTCGTTTCTTTGTCATTGATAGGCGACACGAATGGCTGTATAGAATTCCTTTCTTGGTAATAAACATTGGTTGAATGGAATTGAACTGAATGTTGAGGCTGACAAATTCAGCAATAAAACTGGGGCCTTGAAAATGGCGTGATGTGGTAACACGGCTTTAACAAAAGGCGATAAAACCCGCCCTTTGGACAAAACTCCTTCAGTCAGCGAAGATGTTGGTCAGCTAAAAATTTGACAGGTTGACATTTCGAATCTGACTTTTTTTTTTTTTTAAATCAGTTTATAGTCCCCTCTCTTCCCATAAGGATTTTCAGAGAGGAGACTGCACATTAATCTGACTTCAGCCAACAATTTTTTTTTTATAACCAGCGCAGTGAGGGTTCTTTTAAGCGAGTAAGCGCGCTATGGGTGAGCAGAGTTTTACGATAGAAAGGGTCAAGAGCGTGTCAAAAAATGAACAAAAATAAATAAAATATCTACCTTTTTGTCTTTTATTTCTGCTTTGAACAGTTTAAAAACGTGTTTTAGCAGGGACAGGGTATTAGGTATGTTTGTTTATTTCCTATGCTGAAGGTCGCGGGTTCCAAATCCATGTGGGAACTTACGTGGCTTGGGTACGAGACTTTTTTTCAGGTCACCGAGGGTTTTCTCCGGGTACTCTTGTTTCCTCCCTCCCTTCAATAATGGTATACTGGATGTAGTCAACCTACAAAAATTTCAAAAATAAAAATTGATTTCTATTCCGACTTCCGTAATAGCAACCTCTTTAGATCGCCGCGCTTTGAGTTCGATTTGGAGAAAAAGCGCGTTATAGCATCCTATGATGATGATGATGATGATGATGATGATGATGATGATGATGATGATGATGAAGTTCAGATACATGGCGTTTGTCTGAAATATGTGATCTAGAGTCCCTTTAATAGAACATTTTATACGATTGTTGCATTACCTTGGTAGTTAACTTTATGTGGACGACCTGTGCTTTGAGGTCCTGGATTTCTCACAGCCTGTTGTCATCATTGTTATTTTTTTAAGCGCCTTCACACAATAATCTAAGACTTTTATCATGGCCGGGCTATGACCCAGTCGCGGCGCTAGGCTACATTACCTTGCAGGCCAAAGGGAAGTAACCCACTCGCGCAACTTTGGACAAAGGGAGGCAATAACGTAACCCGCTTGGGCGTAAGGGAGGTAAGTGGGTTACTTACCTCCCCTTTGCGGTTGAGGCTAGAGGGAGGCAATGCAGGGACTTGCTGCGGGCCAAGGGGAGGTAAGGAGCGACACGGGAGGGCACAGGGAGGTAATTAGGACGTGCAGAATCGTCAATCTTTGTGGCAGCTGGAAGTCAGCCTTGCATCTTGCGCATGCGCACATGCACTGCACACCGCCAGTCAGAAGATGGGAGGCGTTCCGAGGCAGTTCTGTGATTACACAGTGTCTCAGTCCAAAGCTGGAGACAGCATACGAAGTCATACTGATCTTGAGAGACCGCAGAAACGTTCTAACTGCCTACGGCTAATAGAGTGAGCATATGTGTACTCGTGCAATGTGGTCAACATTGGGGAATCAACATAATGTATAAGATGTTAACAAAACAATGATGCACTTGAGAACTATATCGACACCTGGCCAATATTGCCGCACTTTAGGACACTACAGTTATTTATCAAAGTGTAGCAAATATCGCCACACTTAACTTTAAACCTCTCTTTCAGAAACGTTTCTAACATTGGCTCATATTGGGTTGCTGAATGTTTGCAAAATATGGTCAAAACTGGCTCACTTGTACATTTTTTCCCCTCCATAATATTGCAGAAATTAGCACACTAATGTACTCACGATTTTGTATTACGGGTTATTGTACGAAACGTACAAGGAAGAAACTTGTTATCGCTTGTTTCCCAAGCGGGTCTTTTCATTAAGGAATGTATTAATTTATTTATTTTCAAATAATCCATTCATTTAAACAGTATATATTTATATAAATAATATTTTATGTATGTTTTGCCCTCACAAAATCGCAATATGTTTATTCGAAACTTGTTCTTATTATCATTGTTTTAGTTTTTAATTCATTTGTGTATCTCCCTTTGTTTTAAAAAAAAAATGTTTTGGAAAATGAAAGGCGTATTAACATTTAATGTTAACATGATGATGATGATGATGATGATGATGATGATGATGATGATGATGATGATGATGATGATGATGATGATTATGATGATGATAGATGAATGAAATAACAAACATACTCCACACTACACTGCACTGAACCGCACCGCACCACACTACATTACACCATACCACACCACACTGCACCACACCACACCACACCATACCACACCACACCATACCACACCAAATTGCACCACACTACACCACACCACACTACACCACACCACACTACACCACACCACACCACACAACACTTGTAGCACTTAAAGGCTGTTTCTCGCTTCACTCTGCACTTGACAAGAGTTTCATTCAATCAAAACCAGCTCAACGATGTGGTAGTTCATCACCTTAACTATAGTTTAATCTGATGTTGGACCTTTCCCGCTCTTTAAATTGTGCCTGTTTCAAAGGACTCGCAATATAATCAAAACACATTTTTTTGTTCCCTGCAACTTTAATTGTATTCATATTATTTACATTTTACAGTCACAACAGTAAGCTTACAACAAAGGATCACAAAAGTCACTCCAAGGCACGGGTTCATTCCCTTTCAAGAATTCAAAAGAATTGCGTTATAATAAAAAGACTAAAAGATTTCCAGCGAATTAAGGTTATTTTTAAAAGTTCTTAATGAGAGCAGTTGTTTTATTTATTATTATTTTTTTAAATTATTACATGATTAAGGTGCAAAGAGCGTCTTTTAATCGGATTAGTGTTAGTTCATTGTATTGTTACCGTCATTTCAGTTGTACCCGTTGGAGCTGCTTAAGTAGTTTTAGTTGTTTGCGATAACACGCCATCAAAGCTTCAATACTTACTCACGCGCACAAACGACTCACACACACATACACACGCACACACAGCCACACACACACACACACGTTTATCACACACCTATACACACATCACACTTAATCCACTTCTGTACATATACTCTCTTTCTCACTCTCTCTCTCCCACTCACAAACACCCGATTTCTCCTCCCCCCCTCCCCTCCTTCCAACTCCGGCACACACATTTACCTTCAAAACATGCTTTCACGGTGTGGGTCTAAACCGCGTTTCATAGCATTGCATGAGCGTGAGTTAATGTGACGGAGGTTGTCAATCAAAAAGGGTCGTGGGATCAGGAAGGCAAGGGGTCAGGGTACCTTAGGAGACGGCAGCAGCAGCAGCAGCAGCAGCAGCAGCTGCACCCGTAAGAAGCGCTGTGGGTCGCGGAGCGGACATCGGAGGAAGACGACACAGGTTTTCCATTTGCTGATTGATGGTGCCTAGCATCCATCATTTCACACTCATTTTCGCCCTTTTCCGCCTCACGGGGCTAGGCACAGGTTCTTACCGCCCCTTACCCCACCCCCCACGCCCACCTCACCACCCCCTTCCCCCTCCCGCTCGTCATCATCTTCAAGGGTTACCTTACTCCCCACTCCTGTCCTCACCCATCCACCTACAAGGTTTCTTAAGCTTAGAATCTACTCACTCTCCCCTAACCTCCCCTCCCCCTCTTGTTCATTTATCTAAGCGTTCTGTGTTATTCGTTCTTATATAGCGCTATTCCCCCTCTAGATCTGCTCAAGGCGCCGATCGATGCAGGGTCTAACTCAAGCCGCCCGAGGCGCGCTCTCTCTCTCTCCCCCTCGTGCACCATTCTAACCAGTATCCATAATAATACTAATGATGTTGTTATTATTATTATTATTATTATTATTATTATTATTATTATTATTATTATTATTATTATTATTATTATTAATCACCTCTGGCACCTCAAAAAAGTTAGGCTCAGAATTTTATCTACTCTTTGTGGTGTTATTGTTGTTGTTGTTGTTGTTGTTGTTGTTGTTCTTCTTCTTCTTCTTCTTCTTCTTCTTCTTCTTCTTCTTCTTTGTTGTTGTTGTTGCTGTTGATCTTCTTCTTCTTGTTATTCTTGTTGTTGTTGTTGTTGTTGTTGTTGTTGTTGTTGTTGTTCTTCTTCTTCTTCTTCCCTCCCTCTCTCTCCTTTTTCTCTCTGTTGGCCTCTCAGCCTCGGTCTCTCCTCTGTCTCTCTGTCTCTGTCTCTCTCTGTCTCTGTCTCTCTCTCTGTCTGTCTCTCTCTCTGTCTCTTTCTCCAGATATAATCTACTGTGTGGTATTTTAAGTATAAATTAAACTCAACACGTCTACGTTCCCCTCTGCCCCCTACATAACAAATTTTGCCATCAGTCGTTTTTGACGTAATCTTCATAGAAATCTGTTATTTTAAAGGTTTGCAATCTCTTAAGTTTCTAAATTTACTGCTCGCCTTTCAGATGTTGTTGTTTTTTAAAAAAGAGATCCGTTTCGCCCATAGACCAGACTATATTTATCTAATTCTTTATGCTCGGATTGCCATGATCTGCTACATCCAATAATATGGGTGATTTTTTTTTCAGGAAAAACTATTTACCGCACAAATTTATCTGAAATCTAATAGTGTTTTAATAATAGAATTGAAAGGAGATATTTAGTAGTGTTACAAAGAAGCTATTTTGATGATATGATAATGATGATGATGATGATGATGATGATGATGATGATGATGATGATGATGATGATGATGATGATGATGATGATGCAGACTTTTCAGTTTTAAAGGAAGATATGCTTATGAAACAATTTAAGGAATATGTGTGTATGTGTGTGTGGGTGGGTGGGAGGGAGGGATTTCGTATGTGTGTGTTTGTATGTGTGAGAGATTGTGTGCGTATTCGTTTGTGCTTGCTTGTTTGTGTGTGTGTGTATGTGTGTGACAGAGAGAGAGAGAGAGCTAGAGCGAGAGGAGAGAAAGGGGAGGCTAGATAGAGAAAAGAGATTGTGGCACAAGGGGTGAGAAGGAAAAATAGATTTATTAAAGAAAGTAATGGCTGAAGAAGAATCTTGGAAAAAGAAGAACACTAATTAAAAATATGGTGAGGAGAAGGAGAGAGAGACAGAGACACGAGAGAGAGAGACAGAGAGAGAGAGAAAGAGAGAGAGACAGAGAGAGAGAGAGACAGAGAGAGACAGAGAGAGAGAGAGAGAGAGAGAGAGAGAGAGGTGCATGGCGCAGGAGAGAACATCAAGCCAAAGAAGAAGAAGAGCAGATCCACAGGCAGACAGAGACGTACAGGGATGGAAGGAAAGTTGTAGAAAAACTAGTGGTTGAGAGTGGTATGCTAGGGGTGGGGAGTTGAAGTACGCGGGGAGGGGCATCAAGGGGGGAGGGAAGGGGGTTGGTGAAAAATGGCTGGAATAGGCGTAGTGATTGATAGGGCAGGTGGGCTTGCTGTAGATGTGTTAAGATGGATACGAGAAGACTGTGCAGTGGTGACATAATCAAACACAACATTAACCAACCGGCACGCTCATCACTCACAGTTTGCGTTCCTCCTCCTCTCCCTCCTCCCCTGCCGCCCTCTAGACAAACCCTTCCTCCACAA
>CM072524.1:39799445-39811945 GCA_036898135.1 Oncomelania hupensis
ATTCTATAGTGCCTTCCTGCGCTCCTTCTCATCCTCCTTCTCTTGTTTCTTGTTCTTCTCTATCCTTTAATTATCTTCTTGTTCTTGTTCTTGTTGTTGTTGTTGTTCTTCTTGTTGTTCTTGTTGTTGTTGTTCTTCTTCTTCTAGTTCTTCTTCTAGTTCTTGTTCTTGTTCTTGTTCTTCTTCTTCTTCTTCTTCTTCTTCTTCTTCTTCTTCTTCTTCTTCTTCTTCTTCTTCTTCTTCTTCTTCTTCTTCTTCTTCTTCTTCTTCTTCTTCTTCTCATTTTGTATGCTACATAAAGACAGCCGTTACGATGGTGATTTGTTCAAGTCAATGTTCCGCACAGTGGGCGACGTAAGACATTCTTTTTTTTCTCTCTGGGTTTACAACTACTCACTCACGCACGCACGCAAGCACACACACACACATACATGCGCGCGCACACACACACACACACACACACACACACACACACACACACACAGAGGAACCCCCGCGCGCGCGGACGGAGACAGGCAGGCACACTCACATACGGACGTACACACGCACGCACACACACGCACATCTGGACAGACATACAAGCACACACACACACACACACACACACACAGTGAGTGCGGATGTGCGCGTATTTGCGCTCGCGCTAAACGCGCGCGCTAGAAAGATTGTGTGTATGCGGGTGTTTCCATTGTTGTGGTGTTATCGATTGTTGATTGTTATGACTGTTCTGCACAAGTATAGCGCAGTCAGCGATCCACAATCACACAACGTCAAGAAACAAAGTCAACTCGGTCAAAGAATCTGGGTTAAACTGCAATTGTCAACGTTAAACTCGGATAATTTTCAAGCTCGTTTATATTCAAATAAAGCTTATTTTCAAAGTCCTGCCGTGGACCACAACGTTTGAAAAGGAACTGTAACAGCTGGGTCAGCGTTCCCAATGAAGCAAAGACTATATTATAATCTTTGTTCAAAGTTGACAGTGTCACACTGCCTTATTCCTTGAGGTGATCGATCGTCTTGATGGTAAGGTGATCGATCGTCTTGATGGTAAGGTGATCGATCGTCTTGATGGTAAGGTGATCGATCGTCTTGATGGTAAGGTGATCGACCGTCTTGATGGTAAGGTGATCGTCTTGATGGTAAGGTGATCGTCTTGGTGGTAAGGTGATCGTCTTGATGGTAAGGTGATCGATCGTCTTGATGGTAAGGTGATCGTCTTGATGGTAAGGTGATCGATCGTCTTCATGGTAAGGTGATCGTCTTGATGGTAAGGTGATCGTTTTGAAGGTAAAATGATAGTCTTTCTGGAATGTTTACCTCGATCCTCCAATCAGTATAGGGGAAAAGAATACAGACTCACACGTACAGGCAAGGAATACAAACAACGCATCATGCACACACACTCACAACCACGCAAAAAAAGTCTCTCTCTCTCTCTCTCTCTCTCTCTCTCTCTCTCTCTCTCTCTCTCTCTCTCTCTCTCTCTCTCTATATATATATATATATATATATATATATATATATATATCAATCATACAGTAAAACCTCCGTTTTGAGACCCTGTCTTAAACGACTTCCTCCAACATACGACCGGATAAAAAATCACCGATGGTTTGTACTATATAAACGACCTCTCTTAAACGACTACCTCTAAAACACGACTTGCGACCTTCAAATAAATAAATTTTACCTAGCATCTGAAAAATTCAGATTCCAAAGCAATACTATATTTGTGCGCTTGAAGAAAACAGTTTCGTTTACAACTTTTAACAGCAGACGATGCATTAAAACAGCTTGAACTACTCTTAAGGAGCTGATTTGCCCTGAGCAGGGGCCTGTAAGATCTTGCCGACACCATGTCTGGTGTTCAAAGTAACATACTTAGAGAACATGCACGGGTGGGGGGATCATGCAAACAAACTGAAATAACCGCTTTCTTTAAAAAACAACAACAAACTATTCAATGATTGAATAAAAATAATTACAACAATATTAATGGGGTTATCTTATAAATAGTTATATCTCCAAACATGCACTCAGCACTTACATACACTTTTAAACAACTATCATACCAACGTTGATTTTTTATTTTGTAAATAATGAGGAACAGGAAGATATTGACTGTAATCTATATTTCTGAAAGATGGTAGATGTTCCCTGGTATGTGTACTTTTTGTACATGTATTTATTTTACTTAATATATATATACACACGCCCACCCACCCACTTGTCCCCAAATGGACCCTACATTAACGCTGATATCAATATTGAAAAACACCCGTAAGGAATGTAATCCGCGCGGCATTTTATTTTTTCATAGCCTGTGCGGACCAGCCTTTCCGAGACTGTCTCTATGCATAGCGTGTGGATGTGTGTGGCGCGGGGGGGGGACGGAGAGAGAGAGAAAGACAGAGAGAAGAAGAAGAAAAGAAGAAGAAGAAGAAGAAGAAGAAGAAGAAGAAGAAGAAGAAGAAGAAGAAGAAGAAGAAGAAGAAGAAGAAGAAATAGGGATTGTTATTTGAGGGGGTGTGGCGGGTGGGGGGCTTGCTGAGAGCTACCATTGCACTTGCGTTATTAATTTATGAAAGCCACAACACCCAACTATATACTTAAAGTGCGTTTAAAGTCGAGACCAAAATTGCTGGGGAAAATCCCTTATAAAATGTCTCGTTTAACCAGCGTACTCCATCTTTCTCTCTCTTCAGCAACCCTCATGGCTTCGCTCAGTTTCAAGCCAGTCCATTCACAAGTGTTGTCCTTCCACCTCTTTTTCTGTCTCCCTCTTATTCTGCCTCCTTGCATCGTGCCTTGCAGGATGGTCTTTGAAATAAGTGCTACCCTTTGACAAATTATAACAATAAAATGTATGACTTTTTGTTTACATATTCATACGTTTTCGTGTCTAATATTTGCGAACATTGAATGTAAACTTCGGCTCGGACTATCGTTATGGGCACTGGGGGACTAACCGTTCTTATCACACACGCGTAATAACTGCATAGTAGGTGAATCGCGAGGTGACGTTATAATATGGACGGAATACTTTTTCCAAACTGGCCCACAGGCTAATCTTGATAGCTTTCATCGTAGTAATTTGATTACACTTGTGTGAGACTCAAACAGTTTAAAAGAAAAGTTTTTGAAAATTTGCATGACCTCAGACACACTTTAATGGCCATGCTGCGACTCGGATTGCGCATAATCGTACATAAATACCGTGTAAGTGGCGTTACATAACTATCATATAAATGGCACCACGCGTCATCATCGTCATCATACAGCGTGACTAAGACTAGACGGATCTGGGGAGATTGCGATGAGGTTTTATGGAGAGGAAGAAGAGTGAGATAAAGTCATTGTTTAGGGCGAGAGGTGAAGCGACGAAGACTTGTGGGTGGAGGGGGAGAGAGTGTTGAGCACGCCTCTGAAGAGATCAGAGGACGAACTAGTGACGGAAGTTATGTATTGACACTCAACTACCATGATGTAAGTCTAATTATGCATCACCATCCAGCGAGTGAAGGTCACAGCGACTGTGTATGGTGGGTGGCACAGTGGTGGTGACATGGGTCGTTCGCACGCCAGCCGCCATGTAGGTCAGTATGGTCTAGGTTGTCAGAACCCACCAGTCCTTGCTTGCTGTCTGTCGCCGTACTGCAGTCTGCGATGACACGCCAGCACCACAACACAAGAGTGCTTGGGACAAAATCGGCGTCACATACAAGGAGCCCTCCTCGTGGAATACAGTCGCAGATAGTTAGTTGATTAGTTAGTCATTGTTTATAGGGTCCAGCGAACTGCAAAGATGGTCCTGATTTGGCTCGGAAGAGTCCGCTGGACCTAAAGCAATAATCATGTAATGTAATGTAACTGCAAAGAGCCAAATCAGGACCACAACTTGGTTGAAAGAGAGCTCACCCCTGATCTGTATAAAAGCATTTGCTGAAACAACCTTAATAATAACACTAAAAGCACTCCACCAGCCAGTCACTTTAAGGGCTGGACGGTTTTACCGGTACGTAACTGTATTCAGGTTCGGAAACGCGACGGTACGGTATACCGGTGCGGGTGTCCAAGGTCCGGTTTACTGGGAAATCTCGACAACACATAACGCGACAGTAGGCGACATCTTGTCCGCCCAGAGAGCGAGTCTAAAGCCCAAACACGTGGAAGAACTTAAAGAACAGCAGCTTTTCCACGTGTTTCAGCATGGTACCAGTCGCCAATACTTCTGAACTCTTAAAGTTCTTAAAGACCTTTCCCGTTGAATGTTTTTGTCTTATTTTGATTTTGTGGTTAAACGTTTGCTGATGTTCTAAACAGTGATTTAGCAAAATTTGTTTTGAAGGCGTTCAAGCAATAATAAAGCTTCAGTTTCTATGGAAATGTGGTTCTTTGAAACTGTTTTGAAGTGTATGACAATCTTTCTTTTGCGTCGGACACTACTGTCGGTGCCATATCCCATTTGAACGTAACACTTAAAATCGCGGTATACCGGTACGAAATACCAATACGACCTAAAAATACCGCGGTAATACCGGTACTACTTTGACCCACGGTACCCAGCTCTAGTCACTGTACAATAAAGACATCCCATGCAAGGGACGCTGAGGCTGTACTCTAATTTATCGAATCCCCGTTTACAAAAACAAACTTGAAAACAAAAAATCATTATAAAATATTAACAAAAACATAAATATAAAATGCCTACATTGCTAAATAATAATACCATAGAAAGCCTTAGTAACGAAGCGGACCCAATAGACCTTATACACAAATGAGGAGTTTTAAGAGTTTTCAAACATAAAGGTATGTGACTGGTCTAGCAACGAAAATAGTAGATTGATAGAACAGAGTTGGAATGAGAAAGAACAAAAGATAAAGACAGCGACAGTGAGAATTTAAAACACTAAATGTCCAGAAAGTGGGGATACTATTTATACAGAAACCCCCGGCACCCCCACTTGGAGAAAGGGAGGGGAGGGTGGGGGATCGCAGATAGCTGAAGGCTTGAAAGACCAACGAATTGATGATACTGTACTACATTATCACAAGTAATTTAGCCTGGTAATCTCTCTGATAAAATAAAAATTGTGGTGGTATATACGTATTGGATTAATTCAATTCAAGATTCAAGGATATTTTATTATCTCAAACAGATGAATTAAGACATGCTTTGCTGACAGTACTACATCAAATTGCAATAAATGTGTAAAACGCTTAACAAAAATGCATAGACTATAACGAAGCAACAGGCAACAACAAAGTAATAAAATACGCAAAATGCACAATTGAAAACATTTAGAGGGGAGACAAAATTAAAACAATCCAACACGCACACACAATGCACAAACTCACGCACAAACACGCACACCTTAATACACTTTTATTCATTCTGAGAGACACATATTAACGTTTGTTTAATAGTTGGATGGGTTTGGGGACAAAGCTAGATCTGGATCGTATAGTGGAACATTTGGGTACACGGAAACGGCGTTCAGATGGAGAACGTCATACTGTTTGGCCAGAACGTGTGTAGTGTCTCCCGCAATTACCTTAGCCTTTTCCACAACACAACATTCATACAATTCATTCAGAGTCTTCTGCTTCTCACCCACTATTTTTTCGCACACTTTCACCACTCTGTCAAACACATTCTTGTTCTTCATACTCAAGCCACCATACCGGGATATAAAACCAAGTGAAAGAACAGATTCAATAAAACACCTGTAAAAGGAGCAGAGGACGGACTTTGTTACAGGTTGTTTATTTATCAATAGCTGATTCAGCCCCGATGCTTGAATCTTGATGTGTAACTCAGATGCGTTTATCCACGCAACCTGTTCACTCAGCAACAAGGCAGGAGTCGTCATATAAAGTTTTCCAACTTTATTCAGCAAATATCAACATCTGCATACAAGATCGTTTCCGAAAATCCCTCAAAGATCATCATAAAAAATAATCATAAATCACTCTCACATACAGTCAGGCAGTGCGTTACTTCTATAGCTTCTCTGCAATGGAGAAAAAGTTCGAACATTCCAGCATGAAGCAATAACACCCAATCAAAATAAAACTCGTCACCGGAACTATGCACTGTCTTACGTCATTATGTTAGGAGAATCACTTAACTATTGCCAGTTCTATCTCGAAACTTAGGCATATAGTAAACAAGTAATTCTAGAAAATTCTCAACAATATCGACCGACGAAAATTATAAACATTATACAAACTTCTTCTAGCAACAACGCAAAATCAAATAAATGGTAAAGGCGAACTGCGCTGGAAAGGCCTAGGTGAAACAACGACCAACAAAGTCCACAAGCTTTATTTCAGCAGCAGAGATGATAGGCACGAACACAGCGTTGGATTCTTGGTCCACAAAGACATCTAGCGACTGTCATGGGTTGCCGCCCAGCCTCCAGTAGACTCATTACCATCCACCTGAGAGCAGCCTCTTTCAACATAACCATCATCCATGCCTATGCCCCAACTTCAGACCATGATGTCAGCAAAGTGGAGGATTTCTATGAAAATCTGCAGGCTATGCTTGACCAAGTGCCGAATAAGGACATAGTCATAGTGCACGGCGACTGGAATGTCAAGGTTGGCCAAGATGCGTATCACAATTGGAGAGACACATGTGGACCCCATTGCAACAACGAGACAAATGATAGAGGTCTGAGACTCTAGGAGTTTGCCAGATACAACAGTTTGATACTGGCAAATTCGCATGGTCTCCACAAAAAAATCAAGACGATGGACCTGGCACAGTCTCGGCGGAAAGCATCACAACCAGATCGACTTCATCATGGTCACGACACTCTTCAGATTGGCAAGACACGTACTTTTTCAAGAGCAGACATCGGAAGTGACCACGATCTCGTGATGATGTCTTTCTGGCTCCACTTGAAGAGAGTAAACTCAGCAAAGTGCACTAGACCGAAGTTCGACCTGGACAAACTGCAAGACCCGGAGGTGGCAGAAATATTCCAAGCCATAATTGGAGGGAAATTTGCAACACTGCTCACTTTAGGAGCTGGTGAAGTAGATGTCAACACCATGACCACAACCTTCTATTCAGCTGTGATAGATGCTGCCACTGAGAACTTCGGCAAGCACCGCCCAAAGAAGAAGCCGTAGATCACACCTGAACTTTTGGATCTGTGTGATAAACAAAGAGAGATGAAAAAGAACACCTCACAGGGAGCTGATGCCTAACGAAAAATAAAAAATAACATACCAAAAGGTATGCGCACAGCAAAAGAGAACTAGATAGAAGATCAATGTTATGAAATAGAGAACAGTCTGAACAAGAACAACAGCAAGAAGGCCTACCAGACTGCGAAGCGGTTGACAAGTGTTAAACAGCCCAAGGTCTCCACGATCCAAAGCAAACCTGGCATATGACTACCAGAAAAACAAGAAGTTTTGGATAGATGGACAGAGTACTGCTCTGACCTTTACAACCACAGAAACGGAGACCCATCAGTTCTTGCATGTCCCCAGAGCAGAGAAGAAGAAGAAGAAGAAATCCTCCCAATTCTCTGAGAAGAATTTGAGGCAGCAGTGCGATCGCTGAAGAAGTGGAAGTCAGCGGAAGTGGACAACATACCGCAGAATTGCTTCCAGCAGGAGGAGAATCAATGATTGACGCCCTCACCATTATCTGTAGCAAGATCTCGCAGAATGGGGAGTGTCCTACACCATGGACCCAGTCGTTTATCATCATTCTTCCCATAAAGGGTAATCTTCAGGAGTGTGGAAATTATCGCACCATCAGTCTCAGCAGCCATCCCAGCAAAGTCCTCCTGAAAATAATGTAGTGGTGTTGGTGGTGGTGTTTTGGAGAGAAGAAGATAAAGTGGTGGAGGCTAGGGTGATGAAGAATTCTCACACATTTTCTCTCTCTCTCTCTCTCCCCAACGCCAGTTCGTTGATGACCTTTGAAAGTTTTATTCTCGATGTGCATCATACAAAAGGCAATGCTCGTGGAGATAACCGCTACATTCTGCCCTCTCTGTGTGTCTGACTCGTTCTTTCCGTGTCTGCCGTGTGTGTCTTTCTCTCCCGAGTGTGTGTCCCGAAATATTTGCACGTCCGTGCTTTTATGTGTTGGCGCAGACCGTACTGAACCCGCTGTTTAACGCGTGATGCGCGCCACATAACGTTCGCCTCTCTCGGTAATTTGTTTTAGTTGTTAATCTTTATTTTACATAGAATGCTTGAAACACCAACGAATACTATACAAATTATATATTGGCGGAAACGCCGAAATACGACCTTTCTACTGATATAATAATATCGACCTATCTGCTACGAAATAAAAAATAATACGCAAATTAAGAGGGAGTTGGCTGCTGATCTTAAGAATGTCACGACTCTAAACTCGTACTAATTCTTTAATTTAATACAATTATAAATAATAATAATAATAATGACAAAGAAAGAACAACGTCTCCCCTTTCCAACGATATACAATATGACATGGTTACTATTATGGGTTACGACTATGACGAACTAAATTAGAAAACACCTAACACAACAGCAATATTTACATCTAACCTCTTCTTGCAACTTTTCCTCTGTTACTCTTCCGATGTATGTCCCTATAAAACTAATATTAAATTTAAGTATATACTATTAGAGAATGAACTATCTAAGGCATCGGAAAATATCACACTTAAGGTGTTACAGTGGAAAATCTTTGCTATCGACATCATCGACAATTATGTTCGTATCTTGTGTTAATCTACGATTACACAAGGCGGGAAGTGCGTTACGACCGGCCAAACCAGTAAGCCTGTCAGCTTGGTCTGCAACAGCGCGGTGTCTTTATCAATGTGATAGGCATCGCGCTATTCTAAACATCACGCTCTCCTTTAAAACTGCTACATAAATCACAAATAAAGTTTATATATTCTATTGGAGAATTTAATGCTGCTTCTAACGATTATATGCTTTAAGGGATCTGAAAAGTATATATCAAATTATTGCATACAGCTAGTTTAAACATAACAGAGAACAGAGTGAGGCCTAAGTATCGTAATGGTCAGAAATTCCTTGTACAATAATACTGAACATGTTGAAACCCCAAGCTGAACAAATCATAGCTGAAATACAAGCAGGATTCAGGGCAGGGCGAAGCACCACTGAACAGATTTTCAACCTCAGAATAATCTGTGAGAAATTCCTACAGCACCAACAACATCTATATCATGTGTTCATAGACTTCAAGAAAGCTCTGTGGGAAACCATGAAAGTGTACAACATCAGCACTAAAATTATTGAAGTCATCAAAAGCATGTATGACAAGGCTACCAGTGCAGTCCTCCACAACAGCGCCATCGGGAACTGGTTCTGAACAACAATCGGCGTTCCAAGGATGCCAAAGGGCAATCTCCAACTTCCGTTTTACGGATGAAATTGATTGATTGGCTGGAGAGGAACAAGAACTTGAACTGCTGGTACAAAGGCTTCATACCACCTCCGGGTACGATGCAAGGAGGTAGAAGAAGAGGGAGACATAAAACATTGAAGAATGGACTGACTTGATACTGAGCGAAGCATGAGGGTTGCTGAGGACAGAAAGATGGAGTACACTGGTTAAACGATCATCTGTGGTGCCCCAACGACTTTGGAGTTACTGGACTTACTGGATAGGATAGGATATGATAGAACGCGTTCAAAACACTTCATCACAATAGGGGTCTGAACAACAAGTCTGTAATCAATAGGATTTGTTTCTTCTAATTATAGTTTTTGAGACTGCGTTATATTGGTCACCACTGCAGGCAAATTTTGGATTGCCTTCCCAGCAAAACCGTGGAGCATCTGCACCCAGGGCGAAAGAGCACAGGACGTAGTGTTTGCAAATGGCACTCAACTTTTTAAGAAAGGGCGCCAGGATCTTTAAAGTCCGTGCGATGGAATGCATGCGTGCACAAATCTAGACTTCACGCTCAGCTTATAGTCTTATCTTATCTGAAGGAATAGGGCCACTGCGCTTTCGGAGGGGTTTGGGAATGTTTGGCTGTCGCTCTAGGTGAAATCAATCTGTGTCGTCAAGCTTAGCCATTCCCCTCGCACCCCCACCCTCTCTCTTTCTCCCTCTCTCCCCCCCCCTCTCTCTCTCCCTCTCTCTCTTTTTTCCTGCTGGCATTGCCAGACCGCCATTTCTCCATTCGGATTTTGGTCATACTGTTTTGTGGTTTTTTTCCAATCGAACAACAGAAGTGCAGATATTAATGAGTTCATTCTGATTCTGTACACCTGGTGATGGGAATTGTCACATGGATATGAGACTCTCAAGGAATGTGATGATTACAGCTAATAATTAACAAGTGAAATCGTGTCGTAGAACAAAATTGCATGTAACACATCGAGCACTGCAGCTGTGTCAAGTATTTAAAGGAAATGTTGTCACCATGTACAAATGGTTCACCTGTGACAATATTTCAAGGTGAAGGAAATGTGATGCGACAACGGTCCTACAAGCGTGGCGAGGACTAGGTATCGATCATTTGAGGGCTTCACTCTCCCAGTCGATCGCTTGCCGCTAGCCCGCCGCTTCTTCACTTTCTAGTCCGACCCATTGTGTAGACAGAGTTCCAGTTGCATTTGGTTCAATTTAAATGTTCTGATTCGTATCTCGGTTTTCACTGTACCTTGCATTGGTAAGGTGGTGAAGGTGGTTTAAAAAAAACCAACATTTCGGGCATTGGACAGAGTGGCGTTTGGGGCCTCTCTTTTTTGTCTGGGCCAGCCTAATGAGGGCGGTGCCCATCTTATCCCCTGCTGGCTTGCTTTCCTCCCGGTTCTAAACAGAGCCTTAGTACCCATTCACAGCTTGGGTGGGCTGGAAGTGTGTTATGCGCTTGTTTTATTATTTGTCTGTCATTTGGGGGGCTGCCTTTCCTAGAATGGTCACTCAACGAGCACTAAGCGGTCCTGCCGACGTTGCTTCACGGAACAGCTTGTAGCGTGTGGCCATATCATAGTTACCCTACTGCTTCACCCAATCTTATATTGATTGATTGATTGATTTATTGTTGCTTTAGGTCCAGCGGACTCTTCCGAGCCAAATCAGGACCGGACAACCCCCGATCCGCATAAAAGATCTGCCGAAACAACCCTAGTGGGAAAATTGAATGCCCTCCACCGGCCAGTCACTTTACAATAAAGACATCCCACGCGGGGGACGGCTGAGGGTTGACCTCAACTACGCGAACACCCCGGTTACAAAAACAAAATAGAATACAAACATCATTATAAATCAGCAATAACCCAATCTTATATAGTGTTAGTTCATGAGTGGACTGGTGGCGCTGTGGAATAGTCGCCGGTTTCCTAGGCCGAAAGTCGCGGGTCCGATTCCCGCAAGGGGGCGAACTTTTGTGACTTAGATACGAGATTATTCAGGTCACCGAGGGATTTTCTCTGGGTACTTCGGTTTCCTCCCTCACTTTTAATGATGGTATTGGACACGGTCAATCTAAAATTAAAATAAAATGTAGATTTAGTTCGTGGTTTGTTTTATGGCGGACTCCCTGCCTCTACATTACATGTTTGAGTGATATATGTGTTATTATTGTTGCATTTGTGAGAGTGGGTGAAACACGTGAGCGTGTATGTTGTTACAGATCGCCGCGCTTTGAGCCTGATTTGTGATTTGGGAATAAGCGCGTATTATTATTAAACTGATGGTGAAAGCAGACTGTATGTAAAACAGGCAGACGTCTCGCTCAAAGAAACAGCACTGGAGGTATTGACAGCATCTCGAGGTTTATATTATTATTATTATTATTATTATTATTATTATTATTATTATTATTATTATTATTATTATTATTATTAGATGTTATCCTAAAGGTCTTTTAGATTCCTGTAACGCTGAAGTCGGAGGAAATTGAAGTTTTATAGGTCTATATTTTCGCACAGCCAGCTTCATGAGGTATATCCTCTCCTTCCCTGCTTTATAATCTCCAATTTGAACAGACCATCGCCATGTTGAGCAGTAAAGCATTCCAATCAGCAGAATAAATATATAGTTTTATTGTAATTATGCTTAAACCATTCATTGAACCTTTAGGGACAGGTTAAGTTCAGTCACTAGTTCTAGACACGCAAGCACAACTGATCCGAATCGGAACAACGTTAATGGGAACCAAATTAGGAAAGCACCCGATTGCACAATGCGAGACAGTAATAGTTCTAGAACCGTTTTCTCGCGTCAAGGATAGTTTCGAGCAGAAGAGAAGAGTTTCTCTTCACTCCATTTGTAACCTAGTTTTGTCAGTTGCTCCGCTCGTACGCATTCCTACGCACATACACACGGACATGTGCACATACACATACACATACCCTTACGCACCTACTACTAACAAAGTACATACGTACACGCGCGCGCGCACGGTCAAACACCACGCTCACACACACATACACATACACATATGGTTTTTCTTCACTTTATTTCACCGCAATCATTCCGCCTTAAT
>CM072524.1:39814445-39841945 GCA_036898135.1 Oncomelania hupensis
TCTATCTATCTATCTATCTATCTATCTATCTATCTATCTATCTATCTATCTATCTATCTATCTATCTATCTATCTATCTATCTATCTTAGCACAGTGGTTCAGCGTTGATTTAAAATCTTACCTCTTTCTGACTCTGACATGGTTATCCCTCTGCCGTGTGGTTTGGTTAACGGTGTTCAGTTCTGATCAATACATTCAGAGGATTGTGTCATCTGGACTGTTTCCCTCTCTTCCTTTTTGCCCCCTCATCAGCATCGATGGACAATGACCAATTCAGTTCCATTCAGTTCAATACATCTTTATTAGCCGTCACAGGAAATACATACAGCCCCTCCCTCCCCTCCTCCATCTGCTTATGTCGCAATGAAAAACAACTACAATCCTGAGATGCAGGGGACAAGAATTTAAATATACTTCAAGACTCTTTCAACAAACTCTCAACAAAAATATTAATCCATTCAAATACCACGCTATTATTTACATAATGTTTACGTACAAGTTTTGTGAATAATAATTTAAAAAAAAAGAGATCGTATACATTAACACAATCCTAAAACGTTGGAATTAAAACCACACAGGATGGAAGAAGCAGGAGAGAGAGATAGAGGACGAGAGAGAGAGAGAGGGTTGGAAGAAGGGGGGAGGGGGGCGGCTGGTGGGAAAGGAGTGAGGGGAGGAGGAAGTGGGAGGGAGCGGTGGGGTGAATGAGTGGTGAGGAGGGGGGTGGGAAATGAGGTAAGCATTAGTGAAAGGTAATTATAGAAAGTAACGAGAGGTGAAACAATTGAGGGTGCTATCATGTGCTTTTTCTTCAATCGAACTCAAAACGCGGCAATCTGAAGAAATCGCTTTTACAGAAGGCGGAATAGAAATAAAGTTTTTAGTGGTTTTTAAAAAAATGTAGATTGACTGCATCCAGTAGCATTATTGAAGGTAACAGCTGATCTTATCCTATCCTATCCCGTAACTCGAAGGTCGTTGGGGCACCACAGATGATCTTTTAACCAGTGTCACGAAGAAAGGGATTTGGGGGAAGGGGTAAAGCTCTTAATCTCTAGCGCTGTGTTATCTCCTTTGATAGATCAACGTGCGATGACATTCCAGAGACTAAAGCAAGGCCAAATTAATAAGTGATAAACAGAGTAAAGACGAGATGGAAAGTAAATGTACTAGTTAAGAAATACACAGTCAAAGGCCAGTCAAGGAAATTGCGATTTCTGTAACTATCTACTTTTAATAATTTGAAAAGGGAGAGTCCCGGTCAGATTGTTCTGGGGTGATTCATCGGCGTGGCGTCTCTAATACTGAGTAGTCTGGTGATATTGGGGAAAGTCAATCTTATGGGTACTAGAGCTATCGTAGACTGATCACATCATCGGGTGAGAGAGTATCTGTATGGGGGCCAGAGTTTCTGTGATAATCTGGCGAGTGGGGATTTCTCAGGCTTAGGCACTTAGCTGGGGACTGCAGTGCGGCAGGTTGTCCAGGATCCTCTGGATGGCTTGCCAGTGATGGTGCAAGATGCTGTTCAGCGGTCACGCGAAGATGACTCACTGATCACGAGTGCAAGTAGTGTTGTCTTTGTTGTGGCACAGGCGTTGAACTTGGCTTACGTTGCTAGTCAGTTCAGAAATAGCGAAGTCCCAAATCACGCGTCTCATTGACCTCCCGGGTTGTCGGGGGCCTGCAGCGGGTCAGAGATTGGGAGATGATTCCAGTCCGGGGCGATGCGTCCGGCACAGGAACCCGTCTGCAACGTGTACAGACGCTGTATCAGCTGGGGATAGGGATAATGCGAATTCTGGGCCTGTGGTTATAGTCACCCTTATCAGAATTCAAATTGGCTTGACCGGTCATGAGTGGAGCCGGTGCAAATACCAACAGTCAAACAATGCTACTAGATTTACTGGGGCAAAGTGGAGGTTATTGGCAGCCACTAGTAAAAATACATTCGGCGCATTGGATGGGTTTGGCAACAGGGCAAATCTTTATACATTTGGGAAGCATGGTGGAAGGTAATAATAAGGGTACAGGACAAATGGGATATAGGTCTGGGCTGTACTTTGGGATTCTAATCTATATGGAGGGGTTGGCATGGCATGGAATATCATACATGGGGTAACGGAGTATACAAGCATAAATTCAAACATGACATGAGATATATACAAGGTAGAAAGTATGTGCAAGGGAGAAAATACAAGTCATAGCAATACATCAAGGCAAAATTATAAACATGAACATACATACTGACAGGACGCATGAACATGATGGCGAACAATAGGTGATGGGGTTGCTATATGACAAGGAGTAAATTCCCTCTCTTACCTTGGTTTAAGACGGGTGGAAGCACAAGGATACTGACGAAACTCAGGGGTCGCTCGGTGATGGCGGCGTGGATTCGCAGGTTGTGGCTTCGAGGTAGGGAAGTTAGCATCTGACACTAAGTCTTGGTCAGTAGCAGACTTTAAGCAGGGCGCCCTCGGGGGCGGGGCTTAAGAGACTGTGCGAGCTTGCTAGGTAGAGATGGCTGGTCAAGAGGAATGACGGCAGGTCTGAGGCTATCGTCGCTGGCTGTGCGGGGTTGGTCGAATGGTTGCGGCCAGGCCTCAGGGATGCAATTGTCCGCCTCGTCACAACCAGAATACTCCATCTTTCTCTGTCCTCAGCAACCCTCATGACTTAGTCAAGCCAGTCCATTGTCGAATGTTGTCCTCCCACCTCTTTTTCTGTCTCCCTCTTCTTCTGCCTCCTTGCACCTTGCCTTGCAGATGATAACGATAGCAACAAATAGTAAGGAGGGCGAAAAGAGGAATAAAAAGATCGAAGAAGAGAAGGAGTTATGGATGAGGAATGAAGAAGTAGGACAAGGAGGAGGAGGGAGAAGGAGTGGAAAGGAAAAAGATGAATGGGGAGGAAGGGAGAAAGAGAGAGAGAGAGAGAGAGAGAGAGAGAGAGAGAGAGAGAGAGAGAGAGAGAGAGATGAATGGAGAACGAGAAAAAAAGGAGAGAGAATAAGAAGAACAAGAGAGAGAGACATGAATTAGCAAGGAAGGTGTGTATTAGAAGAGGGAGCGTTCGCACACTCGTTTGCGTGTGTGTGCTTGAGGGTAAAAAGGAGGAAAGTATTAGCCTGCTTGTTCGTTTGGAGAATGAAAAGGATGTGTGGGGGGCAGGGAGGGAGGGGGGGCGGAGGGGGGGAATGAGTGAGGGGGTAGGAGGGTTAGAAGAGAGAATGAGGGTAGTAATAGTATAAAGAGAGCTATCACTCAGTCGATATCGTTGTGTGTGGGGAATCAGGCTTGCCTAGGCCTTTTTTTTCCTGCTGTGGGGGGCCGGGGAACTGGCAAACAGTTTTTTACAGGCCCGGTGTAACGTGCCAAAACAGCCCCCTATTACCAGTTTTACTCCTTGGAGTAGTTTCAGTCCAAGCTCGAATTAACTCTACGGGAGTTAGTCTTGTCATGGCCCAGAAGGCCTCCCTACCCCCCCCCCCCCCCCTACTGTTTTAAATCAACAACCCAGGAGTTAATCGGGGAATTAAGATTAATTAAGGACGACCAAGGTCATGAACTGGACTGACTCTCTATATGTGCCAGCCCCCAGGGAGTTACTTCGGCATTGGACAATTTTATACCCAAAACTACTGAACCAGTGCCAAATCAGCGGAGAGTAAATCTGACCCAATCCCAGATGCACTCTACGGAAGTTATTCTGGGACATGTTTAATTGTTTCAAAACAACTCCTGGGGAGTCACACTGGAACTGATGGCAGGTGAGATTGGATCAGGTCCAGACTGCCCCTTCCCCTCCCCTTCCCCCTTCCCCATCTGGTTAGCAATGATTATAGCTTATAGGTTAGGAAGAGGAGAGTCAGTGCAGGACATGTCCAGGACAGCCCATAAACAAACATATTTATAAAACACTAAAGCCAAGGGGAGTTAAACTGGAACAGGTCCAGAACATCCACTGCAAAATTAAACTTTTAACCACTACAGCTCTTGCTTGACCCGGGGAGTTATACTGTGACAGGTCCAGAACAACCCCCAAGAACACTTATTAAACACAAAGGGGGGGTTAAACTGGAACAAGTACAGAACACCCCCAGCCCCCCTCATTCCCCACTTTTAGCTTTTAAACAAAACTACTAACCTTACTACAGGAGAGTTAAACTGGGACAGGTCCAGTGGCCGAGGTCTTGACGAATACGTAGCTGCGCAATGACTTACGAACGCGCAAAGCCTACGTCTATCGTAGCTGCGCAAATGCGTATGTTGGTGGTCACCACGCATGCTTTGTCGCTTGCGGAGTAACGTATTACGTTTGGCCTTACGTTGAGAGTAAAGTGGGATATTTTTGGCGCAAATTGGGGAAAACCCGGTAAAACACGGTATTCTCCTTCTGTCGTGACGTAACGAGAAAAATAGAAGACGACAAAGATGGAAGGAAAAACTAAAGTATCCCAGCCAAGATCCGCCAATTTTACAGAAGAAGTTCACTGCTTGCTTGACCTGATCAAGCAACACTCAGATGAGTTGTTCAGCAAGCTCAACAACAAATTACGGCAAAAACAAAGCAAACCCTGTGGAATGAAATAACCATGCGTGTTAACGCATATGGGACAACACAGAGAAAAACTCCCCAAGTGAAAAAGAAATGGTCAGATTTGATGCAGGCTGTGAAGCACCTTCAGAACAAAATAAAACACCCTCCGACAGGTGGAGGACCTCCTCCCGCGATACCATGGTGGCATGATTTTGTGTTAGATATTCTGGGACAAGAAATATGCCTTCTGGAAGGAATTACAGGCATGCTTCTCTCTCTCTCTCTCTCTCTCTCTCTCTCTCTCTCTCTCTCTCTCTCTCTCTCTCTCTCTCTCACACACACACACACACACACACACACACACACATGCGTGAGTCATGTACTGAACCCGGCCAGCGGACAACACAGTTTGTGATGAGCATTTCTGCATTGCAGATGAGTTGTACATTGATTGCCTTTGCAGTTGACATATTCAAATTCATTGATGACAGGTGCAATTATCTGAACATGTGTGCAATCAATGCAGCCCAGTACGTTTGGGAAACCTGCTAACTGGTAAAAACTCTCAATCACAACATCTGCTTCCCTTTGGGTGGCTGGAAGCTTAACGTATTCCCCCAGCCTTCGAGACAGAATTGAGAAGAACCGGGCAATAATTCTACATACTGTTCGTCGGTCCACATTGAACAGGTCTCCAATAGTTTGTTGAAGTGCTCCTGATAGAAAAAAACGTAATGCGATCAACACTTGCATCAATGGAGGCAGAGAACTTTCCCTCGACAGTGGGTGTTCCAGCTCGTCTCCGGACAAATAATAATAATAATAATAATAATAATAATAATAATAATAATAATAATAATAATAATAATAAATTGCATTTATACAACGCATTTTTCATTAGAATAACAACTCAATGCGTTTACACACATCGTTCGTACGCATCGTCACAACATTCGCACTACATCATGTACAGATCTACAAGAGTACTGATGTCTCCTCGCCGAAAACGAAATCTAGCAAACAGTTCCACCTCATCATATACATCAAATGGGTTGGTTCTATCTCGAAGGATCCGTTGGCACCTGAAATTCCTCCTCAGTAGCATACGAAAGAATAATCTGTCCGCCTTTGTTCATCTTACGCAAAGGTTTACGACAGGAGGGGAGCAGTCGTAACTATGCGCTGAACGTCGCAGCTAAATTTAGCCTACGCAAGCGTCATGACCAGCACGTTTCGGAGTTTACGTTGTTCGTAGGCTCTACGCATTGCGTAAAGATGCTACGTATTTGACAAGACCTCGGCCCCTGGTCAGACCCCCAAGCACATTTGAAACCCCACACTAAATACACAGAAACAGACCGGTTCAGAACAGCCCCTCCCCCCCCCCCCCCTCCAAAAAAACCCACAAAACACAAAAGGTGAGTTAGCCTGGTACAGGTCCTGAACAGCCCCTTTAAGATTACATAGGGACGATCAAGGTCATCAACTGGACTGATTCTCTATGTGTGCCAGAACAGCCTCCAGGGAGTTACTTTGGCATTGGACAATTTTGGACTCAGCGTGTGTATGAGAGTGGGGCAATTCTGGCCCTGTCCCAGTTTAACTCCACTATAATGTTTCATAGTGTGTGTGTGAGGGAATATTCTTCAACTGTTCCAGTTTAACTCCCATTAGTTTTTGATAGTTTTTTTTTGGGGGGGGGGGGTGGGGGGAGGGGGGGCGAGCTATCAAGTACTTGCCCCATTTTAACTCCCATGTAGTGTTTTATAGTTATGTGTGTGTGTGGAGGGGGGGTTCTGTATCTGTCCCAGTTTCACTTCCCTATCCTGTAATATTTTAATAGAGTGTGCGTGTGGAGGGGGGAAGGGGCTGTTCTGACCCTGTCCCAGATTAACTCCCATATAGTGTTTTGTAGGTTTGTTTTTGGAGGCTGCTCTGAATCTGGCCTTCTTTAACTCCCCTAAAGTGGAAGGGGGATGGGATGTTTTGGCTCTGTCCCAGTTTAACTCTCCTTTGTCCCAGTTTACCTCTCCTTTGTCCCAGTTTAACTCTATTTTGTCCCAGTTTAACTCTCCTTTGTCCCAGTTTAACTCTCCTTTGTCCGAGTTTAACTCTCATTTGTCCCAGTTTAACTCAGTTTAACTCTCCTTTGTCCCAGTTTAACTCTCCTTTGTCCCAGTTTAACTCTATTTTGTCCCAGTTTAACTCTCCTTTGTCCCAGTTTAACTCTCCTTTGTCCCAGTTTAACTCTCCTTTGTCCCAGTTTAACTCTATTTTGTCCCAGTTTAACTCTCCTTTTTCCCAGTTTAACTCTCCTTTGTCCCAGTTTAACTCTTCTTTGTCCCAGTTTAACTCCCTTTTAATGTTTTATAGTTTTGTGGAGGAGGAGATTCTATATTACACAAGTACACATCCGAGGAAATCCCAGCAATACCAGTAAAATAGATAAATTGATCAATAAATAAATGAATACATAAATAACATTAAGAGTGCGTGGTGGGTGTGTAGTGAAGGGAAGAGGTAGGGTTAAGGCAGAAGAGAGAAGATATATAGTGTGTATGTGTTTATATGTTTATGTGTGTAAGTGTGTATATTTATGTATCTATTTGCTTACCGTGTGCGTGTGTGTGTGTGTGTGTGTGTGTGTGTGTGTGTGCGGGAGAGAGAGATTATATTTAGCTTGCTGTTGTACTGAGGAGAGGGTTGTTCTATTGTCTTGTTGTATTATTATCTTTTGCCGTGTATGCATGGTGACACAACACATTTCCCCTTGTTCTTGTGGAATAAAGATTTCTTGACTCTGTTCTGGCTTTGTCCCAGTTTTATTGAGGGACAGGTCAAGAATATCCCCCCACATCCCCACCCCCCACACATACCTCAATAAAACTGGGACGGAGCCAGAACAGAGAAAAGGAGGGAGTGGAAGCTGTTCAACACCTGCCCCATGTTAACTTCCCTTTAATGTTTTATAGTTATATGGGTGTATGGGGCTTTTCTGAATCTGCCACAGTTTAATTCCATGTAGTATTTTAACGGCGTGTGTGAGGGGGGGAGGGGGAAGGGGCTATCCTGGTCCTGACCCAGTTTAACTCCCCTTAGTATTTCTCATTAACTTTCCTATAGTGTGTTATGGTTGAGTGGAGGAGGAGTGAAGGGGGGCTCTTCTGGTCCTGTCCCAGTTAAACTCCCGTGTTACGTTTTCTACGAAAGTCAGGAGTTGTTCTGAAATTGTCCCAGTTTAACTCCCCTGTTTAAGCTTTTTGTGTATTTAGTAAGCTTGGGGCTGACCCGGACCTTTTCCCGTTTAACTCCCCTTTCGATTTGATAGGGGCTGTGGATCTATCCCAGCTTAACTATGTTTTATAGGTGTTTTTTGTATGTTCTGGACTTATTCTAGTTTTACTCCCTTGTAGTGCGTTATAGGTATGTTGGGGTGTGAGCTGTTTTGTCCCTGTCCCAGTTAAACTCCCATGTGGGTTGTTTTGGACTAGTCCCAGTTTAACTCTCATGTTGTGTTGAAAGGGGATTGTTCTGGAACTATTCTGTTTTAACTCCAGAATTACTTGCTATTTTGAGTAGAAGCGAACCGGTTATGCTGGTGGGGGTTGATTTTGAATAGAATTAGAAGGGGGGAGGGGAGGGGACGCCACTCCGGACCATAACCAGACTAACTCCCGGGGAGTTAATCTGGGCATAGACTGAAACTACTCCTGGGAGTAAAAGTGGTAAGGGAGTCATCTCAGCACGCCACACCAGTTCAGTCGTTCTATCGTTCTCTGCCTTGTAGCTTCCCAATGTGCAAGTACGGCGCAGTCGTGTTGGCGCTCTGCAATGTGCTATCGTAGGTTGTGACTCACTTTTTTTTCCCCCTTCTTCTTTCATTCTTCTTCTTTGCCTCATTCTGCAAAAAGGCAGTTGCTCCGTTTTGTTTGTGTGCGTGTGGGTCTCTGACGTGAATAGAAATAGAGACAAGGGTAAAGAACGAAACGGAGTGAAGAAGACAGATAAGTGTGTGTAATGGTGTGTGTGTATACGCGCGCGCGCGCGTGTGTGTGTGTGTAATACAAGCGATCGAAAATGAACTGTGGACTAGTCTGTATACACTGGACAGTGCGACGTAAGCCTACCTGTATTGGAACTTTACAAAAAATTGTGGCGGTTTTTTCTTTTCGGTGGAAAAGAGATTTTGCTGTGTGTCTGTTGTGGAGGGAAGGAAGAAAGAGAATGAAGTGAAGAAACCATAATACGTGACCAGAGAAGGCTGGCGATATAGTGACGAGTACGTTGGCCTGTACAAGTAGACGGCACGAGGGGAGGCCTACCTGTACTTACAGTTTCTATTTCTTGCCTGGTTCTACCTCTGCAACATCGACTGAATGGTTGTGTGTGTGTGTGTCTTGTGTGCTTTCTCTCTGTGTGTGTGTGTGTGTTTGGAACAGAGGGGAATGAGAAGAAGGAGGAGAGATGCATAAGCTGATCAAAAGTTAAAACAGAGTACATCCAATGGACGGTTCGATGTAAGCCTTAGGTGGACCGCAACTACTACGGTTCTGTTCTATCATTCTGCAAAAGTGACCCATCCCCGGAGAGCGGAGTGCTATCATTAATCTCTTTGGTGCTATAGATAGATTGAAAAAACGTTTGGACTGACTGAACACACAGAAACTCATTAGTGGGAGAGTGGTTAATTGTTCGCCTGGTGACCAGGTTCGATTCCCGTAGTGGGCAAGATAAACTTGGCCATTTTTTCGGTGTCCACCTTAGCAGTCTGATTGCTCTGGTGGTTCAGTGTTGTTTTAGGTCCCTAACCCCTTCTTTCCTGGGATGGTTAATTTTCGTGTGCCGTATGACCAATGGTGGGTCAGTGGTGACGTTAACCTTCGATGTTCTTTTATTCCTACTGCAAACGCATTTGCCGTCTGTGCCTGTTATGCCCTGCATATAAATGTGTGTGTGTGTGTGTGTGTGTGTGTGTGTGTGTGTGTGTGTGTGTGTGTGTGAGTGAGTGAGAGAGTGAGTGTGTATGTGTATGTGTGTGTGTCTAAGATGAGAGCAGAAGGGAGTGAGAGTGAGAGAGGAGAGATGTATGGGCAATGGAAAAATGAAGAACGAGCTAGTCTACACAGTGGACAACAATACGAAGTTGGCCTACCCTACTTGTGAAGCAGGTATATAGAAATGTACGGTGCTAGCTAGATCCCTATGAGCGCATATAAAGAAATATCATTATCCTGCTCTCAAAGGTGGACACAAAGTGCGACATACTGGCCTGCCATTCCAAGTGCTTCCTTAATGGTTGTTTTACGGTGCTAGCCATTTTGAGAGAATTTATTAAAATGTATGTTATATATATATATATATATATATATATATATATATATATATATATATATATATATATATATATATATATATATATATATATATATATATATATATATATATATATATATATATATATATATATATATATATGATACCTTATTTTATTAGAGATGTAGAGACGTCGTACACACACACAGAGAGAGAGAGAGAGAGAGAGAGAGAGAGAGAGAGAGGGAGAGAGAGATGTACTATCAATGGGAGACTATTATTAAAGTAACCAATAGGCCTACAGCAGTGGACAGTAGAAAGAGAAGTTTCATGTTTGTGGGCGACGTGTAATATAGACAAACTTATAGAGTGTTAGCACAGATCGTCTTGAACTAACACAGTGTATCTCTGGTTATATGCGGGTGAACAGAAAGAAAGACTATCTTGAACTAGTTTACAAACACCCACAGCATGTAGTGTGCGTGTGTGAAGGGGAATAGACACCAAACACAATCTCTGGGACTCCCTGAAGTGATTATAGAAGTATTCACGGTATCCAGAAGAAGAAAAAGAAGAACAGATTTTCTTCTACTTTTTTATTTTTTTCAGAATCCCATATGAAATCTCTTATTACAAACATCAGGCTACAGAATCGACGCCTTATGCTAGCAGAATTTCAAAATCCAATGAGTTATCGCAGAATACTTCAAAATCCACCGAGTGGATACTGTTATTGCTAAAAAGATGTAGAATCTTATCAGTGCAATATCTGTACAGAATCCAGTGAGTGCTATAACACTTGACAGAAGTCACACAGAATCCAGTTAATGCTACAGGCTGTAGATTCCTATGAGTGCAATATCAGAGGACTACACAATCCTATGAATGCAGTATCAGAGGACTAGAGAATCTAAGAGTGCAGTATCAGAGGACTACAGAATCCTATGAGTGCTGAATTAGAGGAATGCAGAATCATTGAGTGCTAAATCAGAGGACTAGAGAAACCCAGTGAGTGATATGGTGAGTGTTATGACACTAGACAGAAGCCAACAGAATCCAGCTGGGTGCTATACGAAAAAGAAAAGAATCTATTGGACTGAGTGCCCAGACACAGAGAGACTGATGAGCGAAGTGTTATGACACAAAGACAGAGTCACAGCCCGCTACAGGACTCTGGATTCCCCTCCGTCTGCCGATGTACAGGTAAATAAATATACTACACACTTGGTGGACAGTTTGTACCTACGCAGACAGACATAAACACATACACACATAAACACACATTGTTCATCTTCTTCCTAACGCTGACGTTTCCCCACTCCAACCGCCTCCTCTGTCTCTCTGTTTTTGTCTTTCCATGTGCCTAAATTGTACTTGCATTTTGATAGATTCTCTCTCTCTGTCTGTATCTGTCTGTCTGTCTGTCACTGTCTCTCCCCCCCCCTCTCTCAATTGGCCCGTCTCTGAAGAAAACGTACTTGCATTTTTACTTTCGACCTTCATCTGCTGTTTGTGTTCATGGCTTGTAATGTAGGTTAGGCTGTGAGCTAACTGTTACATCTCAATGATGCATGTTGATATGTACTGCCTGTACACGGGTCACGGTAGTGTAATCAGCTGTAGGCCTACCCTACCTATCTATCTTGCCTAACCTGTCCTAGTATACCTGCCACAAGATGTTGTGTTGTGTGATATATTGTTTGGTGTTTTGTTTTGTTGTGTGTATGTGTGTGTGGACACTATTTTAATACAACACAACACAACACAGTACATTTCAGTTATTTTATTTAACGTTAAATAAAATAGCCGAACTGTACTGTGTTGTGTTGCAATAAAATATAGTCCTTATAAAGATTATCTCTCTCTCCCTCCCTCTCTCTCTCGTCACTCTCTTTCTCTTTTTTTTTCTCTCTCTCTGTTTCTGTCTTTCCCTCAGTCTCTCTCTCTCTCTTTCTCTCTCTCTTGCATGTGTTAAGGACTAGCTGGAAGAAAGGACCTCTGGACCTAAAGCTACTATCCTTATGTAATAAACGTTTTCAGTTTCAGTTTCAGTTTCTCTCTCTCTCTCTCTCTCTCTCTCTCTCTCTCTCTCTCTCTCTCTCTCTCTCTCTCTCTCTCTCTCTCTCTCTCTCTCTCTCTCTCTCTCTCTGTTTATGTCTCCCTCTCTCTCTCTTTCGCTCTTCCCCTCCCCTCTCAGTCTTTGTATGTCTCTCTCTCTCTCTCTCTCTCTCTCTCTCTCTCTCTCTCTCTCTCTCTCTCTCTCTCTCTCTCTCTCTCTCTCTCTCTCTCTCTCTGTGTGTGGATATTCCGTGTGATATTCCGTTCTGTGGTATATTCATAACTGTAGAACAGACACTAAAAAGCAATACATACATGTATTACTGTTACAGAATGTTAGATCTGGGCACGATTTTACGTAGCTGCTATATATATTACGGTGTTTCGCGTATAATTATGTACATGTCCTAGCGGTTTTCGCTAGCATGAACAGGTTTTCACCTGGCATTTATCAGTCAGTACAAACGACAGGAACAGAAGCGAAACCCGATCCAGGTATGCACAGCCACAGCAGCAGCAGCCACAGCAACAGCGGGTGCAGCATGTACAACTATAGCGTAATGTAGGTTTCGGTACAGACTGTGGACACACAGCGTACAGGCTGACAAACACGGGTGTACGCGCGCATTCATCACAGACATTCAGACAGGTACTCACACGAACACTGATTTCTACAGTCAGGCAGACACGCAGACACACAGACAAATACGCACGCTGGATGTGTTTGTGTGTGTGTGTGTGTGAGTGCAAACGTGAGCGCGCGCGCGTGCGTGTGAGAGAGAGAGAGAGAAAAAGGAAGAGTTCAAAGGGGTATGGATGTAGTGTATTTACGCCGTCGACATCAATCTGCATAATGTGTGTGTTTGTGTAGGTGAGAGAGAATGAGTAAGTGAAAGTAATTCGTTCTATAAACATGATTTTGTTTTCCTCTTTTCTGTCGATTTATGAATGTGTGTGTTCGTGTATGTCGGTGATATGTGTGTGCATGCATGTATGCGCGCATGTGTGTGTCCGTTTGTGTGTTCTCTTCCTTTCATGCGTGTACATGCGTAAATGAGTCACATCAGCGTAAACTATAAGCTTACGTTTGAAGGACGCTTCAAATGTTCTTAATCAGGAAGTAAAGATCGGTCTTTTTCCCTTTAGGTGATAACACTGCCTGCAGCCTTTTATTTTAACGTTATGTTTCTTATTGCTTAATCTTTTCCGTCATTTTTTTTATAACGGGATTGAATTTGCTACGACCAATGGATTCATCGATTTTCGATCATTTTTTGACAGCTGTCAGTACTTTGATAACTTCATCATCAGCGCTTTTTTATTTTTTTATTTTTAAAAAGTAGTCGAAGGTCTTTGTGTTGATGGATTGTGTGTATAAAAGCTGACAGCTGTCAATATTTTTCATAGCATCATTAGCACCAGTAGTAAAACTGATTTATAACTTCTTCTTCTTCTTCTTCTTCTTCTTCTTCTTCTTCTTCTTCTTCTTCTTCTTCTTCTTCTTCTTCTTCTTCTTCTTCTTCTTCTTTCTACTCTTCCTCCGTTTCTGCTTAACCCCCGTCCTCCTCCTTCTTCTCTTCCTCCTCCTTCTTTTCTACTCCTCCTTATATTTTTCTTCAACTTCCTTCTCCTCATAATCATCACGCAGAGAGAGAGAAAGAGAGAGAGAGAGAGAGAGAGAGAGAGAGAGAGAGAGAGAGAGAGGTGAACGATAAAAAAATAAATACATTTACATAAGCGAAGCGATGAGGCACATAAGCGCCTTTGACAACTCTTTGAGCTGATAAGAGCGTTGCGTAGTAACAGATACATATTCGATGCCGTGTGTTAAGTGATTGAGGACAGAAAACGCGTGGCCAGCGATGCATGAAGCGTGACACGTCTCATTGATTTGTATTCTCTGCTTCTCATCACATAGTTCTGTTTGTGTGTCTGGCATTACGTCTCGTCTGTACTGCAATTAATAGATAAGATTTTTTTTTTCATGCATGCAACGGAGGGGATTTCGGCCTTCGGTGTATACCTGTATTTTGAACTGTGTTCCGAACCAATTTGTTTAACAAATCCTAGCCTTTCCATCTTCGTAGTTGATAATCTGCGTTTTAACGTTGACACCCGTGCCGCTCCCCGTTTATAAACGAGCATCGTGTTTTGTCTTCAACACTCTTCAACAGGCACCGTTGAACACGTAGTTCATCGTTGATCGCTCCACTACAGTCTTTATCGTAAGCCTGTAACTTTTACACGCAACGTACTCAAGCTGTAACTTGTACGCGCAACATACTTAAGCTGTAACTTTTACACGCAACATACTCAAGCTGTAACTTTTACGCGCAACATACTCAAGCTGTACCTTTTACACGCAACATACTCAAGCTGTACCTTTTACACGCAACATACTCAAGCTGTACCTTTTACACGCAACATACTCAAGCTGTACCTTTTACACGCAACATACTCAAGCTGTACCTTTTACACGCAACATACTCAAGCTGTAACATTTACGCACAACATACTCAAGCTGTAACCTTTACGCGCAACGTACCCAAGCTGTAACATTTACGCGTAACATACTCAAGCTGTAACTTTTACACGCAACATACTCAAGCTGTAACTTTTACACGCAACATACTCAAGCTGTACCTTTTACGCGCAACATACTCAAGCTGTAACTTTTACGCGCAACATACTCAAGCTGTAACTTTTACGCGCAACGTACTCAAGCTGTAACTTTTACGCGCAACGTACTCAAGCTGTACCTTTTACGCGCAACATACTCAAGCTGTAACTTTTACGCGCAACATACTCAAGCTGTAACTTTTACGCGCAACATACTGAAGCTGTAACTTTTACACGCAACATACTCAAGCTGTAACTTTTACGCGCAACATACTCAAGCTGTAATTGTACGCGCAACATACTAAAGCTGTAACTTTTACGCACAACATACTAAAGCTGTAACTTTTACACGCAACATACTCAAGCTGTAACTTTTACGCGCAACGTACTCAAGCTGTAACTTTTACGCGTAACATACTGTTACGTTGAAACGCGAACGAAAGTATGTCTGAAACGCGCACGATAGATCTAATCGTTTCGTTTTGCAAAGTATTCAATAATGGAGTTTATTTACCTTTGATTTGAGTTTGCATTGTTGTTAGGAGAGGCTTTGTATAACGTTGATAATTTGCGTTAGTCGATATTATTGGAGAATTCTCCGGATCTGCGTGTTTACTCTCGATAGAAATTTCCCGATAAATGTCGAAGTAAGAGAACGTTCCGGGTATGTGTAGAGAGATGTATGACGTAAGTCAGTGATGACGATCTTTTATTTGATTGGCTGTAGTGCGTCATTCTAGTCTACCGTGTTCTAAATTGTTCGGGAAAAGAGAGAGAGATTATATAATTATGTGCTGCACTATTTTGAGGAGTTATTGTTGTTGATAGTGAGTTGGAAAGTAAAATTTGAGAGTGGAAAAGCGATTGAGCGATTGTATGCAGTTGTTGATGTGTGCTGAATAAAAGTGGAAAACTTCATACGTCGACTCCGTGTCTTGTTGTTGAGTGAGCAGGCTGCGTGGATAAACGAATCTGAGTTACACCTTATCAGGAATTCAGCATTGGGGCTGAATCAGATACTGATAAAGAAAAACACCATCATCAAACGGAGTGTAACACATACTCAAGCCTAGTATTCATAATTAATAGAGAATGTAATCTAAACACACACGACGCTAGAGGGCAGCTCGGACAACTTGGGTTAAAGCCTGTGTCGGCCAGCGCCCTGAGCGGTCCTGGAGCTTATATAAGAACGATTCAATAAATAAATAAGTAAATAAATAAATACATTACTTTGACTGAACCTGTCTGTCTGTCTGTCCTACTGATATCTTCTACCCGATCGTACGCATGTGTACTTCTGTCTTAAAAGCCTGAATAATTTGTGCAGTTCACAAAGTCCAGGAGGTAATAGAGAAGGCAGTCCAAACATTTACTATTTACCTTGACTTGAGGCAATGAAAAGTTCACAGGACTGTGCAGACAGCCGTTATGGTACATTATACGATCTTGCTCTTTTTAGGGGTTTGAACTCTACTTTATATACTAATCAGAGAAAGAAAGAAAGAGAGAGAGAGACGGGGGGCGGGAGCAGGGGGGAATGGGTGAGAAAAGTATCTCTCCAAAAAGGTTACTGGGGAACACGGTATAAACTTGTACATGTTATACTGTACTTGTACACATCTCCTTGTTCGATGTACGTTAGGCAATGATTAGTTAGAAAGAGAGAGTGAGAGAGAGAGAGAGAGAGAGAGAGAGAGAGAGAGAGAGAGAGAAAGAGAGAGAGAGAGAGAGAGAGAGAGAGAGGGAGGGAGAGAGAGTTATATGCATAAGGGCGAGATTGGGTTTGTGTGTATATGAGTGTATGCGTGCGCGCGCGTGTATGTACGTGCTTTCTTGTGTTTTTATCACATGTACTTAAGCATGTGTGCGGAGCACCAAACTTGAATGTCACGTAGAGTTAACTTAAGCGAATAATAAGAATAGTGTAGATTAATGTTTTGAAGAAGAAGAAGAAGAAGAAGAAGAAGAAGAAGAAGAAGAAGAAGAAGAAGAAGAAGAAGAAGAAGAAGAAGAAGAAGAAGAAGGGCGATGGGAATGAGAAGGAGGAGAAGAGAAGAAGAATGGAAAAAAAGAGGAGGGGGAGAACTAAAGAAAGGAAGGAGGAGAAAGAAGAAGAAGAAGAAGAAGAAGAAGAAGAAGAAGAAGAAGAAGAAGAAGGAGGAAGAGGAGGAGGAGGAGGAGAACTAAAGAAAGAAAGAAGAAGACGGGAATCAAGGAGGATGAAGGAGAAGAAAAATAAGACAAAAATTTAGAAACAAAGAAATTTTTTAAAAAGGCGTACTGCTGACGCTGAGAGTAGTTAACTGTTGTTCCACACTGGGAAAGGGGGAATGGAAGCGAGAGCGATAGATCCTGATGTGGGTGGGTGAGGATGGCGGGATGGTGATGGGCTGATGTGTAAAAACAACATTCATCTCGGGGGCAGGGAAAGACGAGTCAATAGTAAAAACACACAGCTACCCCGTTCTCAGGGCCTAATATTTTTGTGTGTGCATGTATACAGTATTCTCCACTGTATTTGCACACACATACACAGACTGACAGGCAACACATACACACACACACACACACACACACACACAAATACAAACATAGATGCACAGCTTGCATCGTTTGTTGTGCGTGTGTGTGTGCCTGTAATTGTATTCTCGGGTCTATTACACGGACAAACATGCACAGACACAAGCGCGCACGCACAAACCCTCCCCCCCTCCCACAAACACATACACAAACGTACACAAACACAGAGGCACCCATTTCCAGCTTGCATCATGTGCTGTATGTTTGTGTGCCTGTAACTGTTTTCTCGGGTGTATTTCACAGACAGGCAGGCAGGCAGACAGACAGACACACACACACACACACACGTTCACAGCTAGCATCGTACGTTGTGGTTATGCATGTCACTGCATTCTGGGAGTACTGTACACAAATGCCACTTGGGAGAAACTTGGGTGAAGCAAAAGCGGTTGAACATTTTACTCCTAGTGAATGAGAAGCTGCTGACGACTGATGTCATAGAGTTTCAGCTTGGCTAGAGCAGAAGAAGAAGAAGAAGAAGAAGAAGAAGAAGAGGAAGCCTAAAGTAAGAAGAAAACGGGGAAACCTAAAGAAGAAGAAGAAGAAGAAGAAGAAGAAGAAGAAGAAGAAGAAGAAAATGATGATGATTGTGATGATGGTGAAGAAGAAGAAGATTGATGATGATGATGATGATGATGATGATGATGATGATGATGATGATGATGATGATGATGATGGATAATGGATGATGATGATGATGATGATGATGATGATGATGATGATGATGATGATGATGATGATGATGATGATGATGATGATTTCCATAGCGCCATCTTTCCCACAGTTCCTTGGTAGCGGTTGAAGGTGGACGGGATTGGATGTGAAGTGTGATTTGTGCCATTAGGGGTTGTGTGTGGGCATGGCGCAACGTTATCGATCTAAGCGAGGGCAGTTTGCGCCCCGATTGCTGCAAGAGTTGGGTCGTCTTTCGCCTCCCGGGCCGTACTGGCCTCTGCTGCTTGACCCGCACTCAGTAGCAGAAGCTGTGGAGTTGTATGGAGAAATCAAGGGAGAAGGAAGTAGGCCACGTTTACACGAAGTTACGTTGTACGCACGAGAATCCGTTTTCAGCGCAGACATGGACAGACCTCTCTTTAGTCCGAGCAGCATATCTATAAAAGCATATATATATTATTTATTTATTTCATCACTTTTATATAGCGCGCTTTTCTAGCTCAAGAGCTGCTGAATGTGCTGACCGAAACAGGATCTAACTCAAGGTGCCCGAGGCGCCCACTAGCTGTACTACGGACCTCGATAATCATAATCAGCTTCATCATCATCATCATCAGCAGCAGCAGCAACAACATCAGTAGCAGCAGCGGCAGCGACTGCCTCATCATCATAAGCAACAGCAGCCTTATCATCATCGTCCTCCTCCTCGCCATCAAGCAACAGCAGCTGCCGCAACATCATCATCATCGTTGTTCTCGTCATCGTCGTTATCATCGTTATATTGTTTGCAAGATTGTGCAGTACGATATAGGAAGGGGGAGGGAGAGGGGGAGGGAGAGAGAGAGAGGGAGAGAAAGAGAGAGAGAGAGGGAGAGAGAGAGAAACGGAAATAAGGAAGGTAGGAAGGGTATGAAGACGAGCAAGAGGAAGAGGCAAAGCTATCTACGAAAACCAAACTGGAAAATAAGGGAGCTATGTCAGTATTATTTCTACGACGTTCGTAGACCAATGTGCCTCGTCTTAGTACAGCAGACTACAGTATTGTATATTGACCACTAGCTAATCCCTGTCCTTTGATGCACAGTAAGCTTTAAACATGCAATTTGTAGGATAAGTGTCAGCTCGTCTATCCCACAGCCTGCCTTAGCCCTATAGCTCCACACTCTATTCACCTCCTCCCATAGCATACAGTGTTGCTGAGACTAGACGAGACCTTTCTCTCTCTCTCGCCCAACAAGGTCAACACAACTGGCCAGCAGTCACTTTCTTAACATAGCCCTGTACCAAACTACCCACAATGCAACCTGAGATTTTAGAACACTTTTTGGCAACGAATAGGCATTATCCCTAAATAAACCGAAAGTAGGTTGCTTCCCCTGAAATGCGGTTACACAATACATGTTGACATCATAAACCGAAAGTAGGTCAATGAGAGTTGCTTCCCCTGAAAAGCGGTACAAAATACATGTTGACAGCTATTTAGAAAGTACTCCTATTCTATTTCAAGAATGTAAGCTCTTTCCCATCTATGTTGCCAACCACACTGTGGATCCTTTTTTTTCGCATAAAGATGTTCTTTTTCCTGAGAACTTCATTAAGCCCTCTTCTCATGCTTTGGAAAATCTAGTCGTCTGATTTTCACCAAGCCCAGCCGACACACTGACGAATAGCATTCCCATCGTAAAATATTTGTTTCCACCACTTTCAGCTAAAAAATCTTTATTTTAGAAACATATTTTTAAAAATAATCATTTGTTTACAAACAATGTAAGATTTGTCAAAATAATATAATTATATTGTCGGTTAATAACTAATTATTTACCTAAACAATATATCATTTAGGCAAATAAATCATGATATAGGTGACTATTGCTAAATAAGAAATTATTTACCTACATAATGCATTATTTAGCAGATTGTGTGAAATAATGTATTATTTAGAAATGTTTCTAAATAATGATTTGTTTACCTACATAATGCATTATGTTGCAGAATTTGTTAAATGACGTTAAAAAACGTGGGCCCTTTTAAGGACTAATAAAATTGTCCAACCCTGCGTAATGCAAACACGTGCTAAACTCGAGAGAGGGAGAAAGCTTCGCCTAGTCCCAGGCACGCTGTACGGCTACATACCTAACATAACTAATCTTTCAACCCGCGGCCTTCGCTATGGGTGGTCAGTCTGGAGTATGGTGACCACTTCCTTGCTTGCACCTATATGTTTTGTTAGATCTGTCGCGTGATGTCCTCTCTCTCCCACCCCCACCCCCCATTTTCACCCCACCTGCCTTAATAAAGATGTTTATACGTTCACATTCAGTTATAACGTCCAGTTTTATGGTCTGCATTCGATGGCCACTCGCTGTATGTGGTCAAGAGTTCATGGTAGTCCGTCCTTGGCTTTAGCTAACGCAAAGCTGCAGAATACTTGCGTCATGTCAGATCAGATCAATAGAAATTGTACAGGGTGGTTGAAAATTGCTTAAAACGTTCCTACGTAGTGCAGTGCTGCACCTGCTTGAAATAAGAGGTGTTGTGGTTCTTACAATGATAGAATGTAACGGCTGATTTCTGATTTCACCTCACGGTGACGTGAGCAGCTCGTGACGGCCCGTTGCCTGACACTGTGTGAGCGAGATCAGAGACATTACATTACATGAATATTGCTTTAGGTCCAGCGGACTCTTCCGAGCCAAATCAGAAGGAAAAAAAACCTTCACAAGACGTAAGAAGAGGTGTCATGAGCGGGGTCATTATGTGGTGCTCGCTGGCGTCACTGTGAGATGAAATCCGATATGGCGATTATATTCTATCACTGTAGGGATCATAATTCAGTTTGTTTCCCTGTTTTGCGTTATTATTTACAGCAGTTATGATCCAGTTTCAATAGGGAGTTAGATTTCAACCACCGCTGTATGTAACAAAGAAGAGGCTTTATAATTAGGAGGCACTGTGGTCTAATGGTAGAGCTTCGGCTTGCGGATCGGAAGGTCCCGAGTTCGATCCCTGGCCGGGCCATTGTGTTGTTTCCCTGGGAAAGACACTTTACTCCTGTTTTCCTACTCCTTCGGATGAGAGTATAAACCGAGGTCTAGTCTGTGTCGCATACATTCCATCATAACGGACTTTAAAGATCCTGACGCTCATGTCCTAGACGGGTGAGTGCCGGTGACAAGAAAACACCCAGCATGCATCTAGGTCCTTCTCCCCCATTCCTGGCTGCCCAGGATTGTGCTCAGTTGTCCGGGCGTCAGACCATGCGCCCAAAGGCTGCGGGTGGGCGTCTCGGGCGGCTTGAGTTAGATCCTGTATCGGCCAGCGCCTTGAGCAGCTCTTGAGCTGGAAAAGCGCTATAGAAGAACGATTAAATAAATAAATAAAATAAATAAATAAATAAATAAAATAAATAAATAAATAAAATAAATAAATAAATAAATAAATAAATAAAAAATATGTACGTCCACACATATTCAAAGCTATGTACAATTCTGTGGTCTACAGTATTTGTCACTGTGAGTCAATGCGTTCCTGCATGCTTGCCTGTGTGTATGTGCATACGTGCCTTCCTGTGTGTTTATGAGTCTGTGTGTGTAACTATGTGCTGGTTTTTTTTTGGTTCCTTCTTCAGTGGTCAGTGTGTTCGTTCCTATGCTGTGCAATAGTTCTGACAACCTGTTTTGTCAGATCAATAGACGTACACACAGAAGGCGCTCTCTATGTCCACAACAGTACTGTACATTACTTTATCCAGATCTATAGGGCACTCACTACCTATGGTCAGCTTTCAGCCTGCAGAATGAAAATTATTTTGTGGGGAGACGAGGTAGGGTTTTGCCAACTCAATAGAATTGTATGTACGGGCACGGTCGGTGGTTCCAAACTGATGGACGGCCAGAAGTGCGTAAATCAAATAATAACATGAACTGAGAAATCGCGCCCTTGTTCCTTTAGATGAGGGTATGAACCGAGGTCTGATCTGTGCACGCACGCATTACATTCCACGGGCTTGAAAGATCCCGACGTTCCTTGTCCTCGATGGGAGAAGGTCGGCTACACAAATACACCCAGCACGCACTAGATCCTCTCTCCCCTAATACCCGGTCACCCAGGATTGTGCTCAGTTGTCCGGGCGCCGGACGATGCGACCACCGTGTCCACAATATTGCATTGCTGTGTCCACTTCTGTGGTATGCAACAAATGGTCACTGGGTGGCCAGTATAGTTAGTGTGTCCTTTGTTGTTCGGTGTAATTAGAGGTCATTAAATTGACCGTTTTACGAGGACGAAGAAGAAGAAGAAGAAGAAGAAGAAGAAGAAGAAGAAGAAGAAGAAGGAGGAGGAGGAGAAGCAGGAGAATGATAAGAAGGAGGAAGAGAATGATGAGAAGGAGGAAGAGAATGATGAGAAGAAGGAGAAGAGGAAACCGATGAAGCGTAGGAAAGAAGGCAGAGTGAAACATAAACAGCATGAAGAAGACAAAGAAGAGAGAGAGAGAGAGAGAGAGAGAGAGAGAGAGAGAGAGAGAGATTGAGAGAGAGAGAGAGAGAGAGAGAGAGAGAGAGAGAGAGAGAGAGAGAGAGAGAGAGGGAGACAGACAAACAGACAGACATGGTGACAGAAACGACATATTCAAAGAAAAAAAAGAGTAAACACAGAATGGCAGGCAGAAACAGGAAGGCAAGAATAACGGACAGAAAAAAAGAAAAGAAAGGAAAATCACAAAAATCAGAACCATTGTTTGCCAATATTGTGACCTATTTCTTTTCTTGAAGCCTTTTTGCCACATCACAAACCCATTTTTAAAAAGTATGAGTTTTGTTACTGTGACCTACATCGTTGGTCAGTCGCTGTGCTATGGTCAGCCAGTCTTCGTAGGCCTTTCCAGCGCCTGTCGGCCCGGTAGTTCTGAAGACTTGCGTTTTGTGGGATCAATCTTTTGGTCTGTTGGTCGATAGCGCTGTGTTGATGTTGCTTGTCGCTTTAGCCCCAGACGCTGACGGCTTGAAAGGCATCGCAAAGACTATGAATAGCTTAGTCTTCGTGGAGCAGAGAGAAGAAATAAAGGAAGGAATGACTGTTGGGAGAAACGAAGGAGGGCAGAAAGACAGAAAGAAAAATAGAAAGAAAGAAAAGAAAGAAAGACTATGATAAAAAGAAAGACATGATACTTACTAGTAGTAATAGTAGCAATGTTATTTTCAACTGCCAAAGTCATTAAATATTTCGGCAGTAAAAGCCTTTAAAACATACATAAGACAATAAAAGACTTTAAAATTATTTTAAAAGACAAGGCACTGTACAATATATACATATGTTCAGAAAAAATACATCAGCTCTAAAAACAATGAACATGTTAAGACTTGAACAATAGACATTATTTTACTACACATCCCAAAACACACAATCACTGACTCTTGTAAAAAAAAATGTAAGAAAGGAAGAAAAGAAGAAAGAAATAAGCTGCTGAAAGGAAAGACCGATGATACAGTTATGTAAGAAAGAGAGAAACAACCAAACAAACAAACAATGAAGGAACAAGTGTATACAAAACAGAAATGACTGACGGACGGTTGCACAAAAGAATGTAAGAAGAAGAAGAGTGAAAGAAGGAAAAGAGTGATTGAAACAAAAATTTTATGTACGAAAAAAAAAGAACGAATGAAAAATACCAGAAAGCAATGACTAGTAAAATCTTTTCGGAACTGTCGTGAGAAAGGAGAAAGGAAGGAAAAAAAGAAAAATACGGACTAACCCATTGTATAGTATTTTGGAGCTGTCGTCAGTGCACGGACGTGAATTGAATGGACACGCGGCTCGCTATCTGCCCAAGCCATTATTTGCTTATCAAGCGCCAGAAAGACGCTGCACTTTGATCCTTGCTTGGGGATGGAGGAAGTGGTGATGATGATGATGATGATGATGATGATGATGATGATGATGATGATGATGATGATGATGATGATGATGATGATGATGATGATGTTGTTGTAGTCGTCCTGCAGAAAGCTAGTTTTCCACGTGAGCCGGTTCAATGATATCGCAGGGACGACTTTGGAAACAATGGAGACGGGAGTCCAGCAGCACTGTAGCTCCGCGCTTCTCTTTAGTGTGTGAATGGGAGAGCGATCGTCATCGATTGCCTGTCAGTAAATCACACCCCGCGCCGTACTGGAGCGCTCTGTCAGCCTCCAGCTCTTCTTGCCCACAAGTACCAGAGGTTGTTGCTATTCCATTGGCCTACATTTGTCACCATGCCCCAGTGAGAGATCTAACAGACCAACACGACCCTTTACGAAGGAAGTGTATGCATGTGCAACGTTATGGCCTGACTGTTGTTGTCATTGAAGTGGGCGCCTAGGGCTGCTTAAGTTAGATCCTGTGTCGGCCAGCGCCTTGAGCAGCTCTTGAGCTAAAAAAAGAGCTATATAAAAACAATAAAAGGAAATAAAATAAATAAATAAATATTACAGATTTAAAAAAAAAGAATTAACTCTATGGCCTTATCAATTAATATCGTAGATTTTGCGATTCCTCTGCCGTCCACTTTCTGTCCACAGGCACATTACATTACATAGCCTGCCATTTACTCTATGGTATAAAGTACTCCGTATCCTGTGCCTGTGGCGAACTGCCCAGCACTTCTCTTCTTGAGTATCAGAGATGTTGGAATATTCAGTGGCGCCTTCTGTCGCAGCTGTACAACCAGCGGTATACACAGTGACCAACCAGGGTTTCTCACTGACTCTCAAAAATATTACAAATCCAATGTTCTGGTCCTTTTTTTTTGTTTTGTTTTTTTGTTTTTTTGTTAGGCTTTCAGGTCTGACCCTCAACTGTCTGTTATTCAAGATGACTCTTCTGTAGTTCAAGTACCAATACGACTGTCACATACATATATCTGCCTATCAAGAGTCCACCGGAGCTGGCATTATGTGCTAGCCTTTCAGTTCCTCACTCTTTGGGTTTGAGTACCAGCATCTCGCTGAACCGCACTTGTAACACCGCTCCCTCGTGATGTAGTCCACAGTGCAGTTCTTCTCAGGAAGTGTTAAAGATGGCGGAGGCCGAAAACTTCCATCGGCAGAATGCTCGACTGAGAGCGTGTAGAAGATCCGAGTTCGTGCATGATGGTGAAGCGATAATTTTTGTTCACACAGGAGTCGACTTATTGTGACGACTCTTTATACGGTAGTTCAAGAGATGGATAATGTAAGGAAGGAGAAACGAAGTAGGCAAAATGTGTGTGTAGAACACCAGTGATAAAGGTTCTCGCTTAAAAAGATGGAAGTGGAGTTTACTGATAACATCTTGGTTTGATTGATTGATTGATTTATTGTTGCTTTAGGTCCAGCGGACTCTTCCGAGCCAAATCAGGACCGGACAACCCCCGATCCGCATAAAAGATCTGCCGAAACAACCCTAGTGGGAAAATTGAATGCCCTCCACCGGCCAGTCACTTTACAATAAAGACATCCCACGCGGGGGACGGCTGAGGGTTGACCTCAACTACGCGAACACCCCGGTTACAAAAACAAAATAGATAACATCTTGGACGTAATCCTCCTGGAAATAAAGGATTGGTAGGAAAGAGCTAGCTCCCCTTCCAATTGCTCAACCATAATCTCTCAACAACTTGTTCTGTCCATTCCAGTCTGCCTATCGCCCTGACCAGTCTACTGAATCAGCTCTTCTTCACATTGTGAACGACCACCTCTCGGCCACTGACTCTGGTAAAATCTCTTTGTTGACCTTTCTCGATCTCTCTATCGATCACTCCATCCTCCTACAGCGTCTTTTGGAATAAAGGACTGTGCCCTAAGCTGGTTCTATTCTTACCTCTGATCGTTTCCAATCTGTCTGCATCAACAACTACCTTTCTGAACCGTCCAGACTTGTCTTTGGTGTTCCTCAGGGGTCAGTTCTAGGCCCTGTTCTATTCACCCTTTACACATCTCCTCTGTCTCACATCATCCAAAAGCCATGACACTTTCCACCATTTCTACGCAGACGATACACAGCTAAGAAACAGTGACACTTCTGAAAATCTTCCATCTATTCTGACCAAAATTTCTGACTGCTTTCAAACATTTCTAACTGGATGACTGCCAACAAGCTCCAGCTCAATGCTAACAAAACTGACGTTATGCTCACGGGTACCAAACACCACCTGTCTTCCTCCCCTGTAGACACTGTCACTCTTGGACAAACCATTATTCCTATGCCATATTCTGTCAAAAACCTTGGCGTCGTCCTTGACAACACCCTCTCCATGTCAGAATTCATCCGCAAAACCTGTCAAACATGCAACTTTCAGCTCCGTAGAATAGGCCTTTTCCGCAAGCATTTGACCACTGACGCTACAGCCAAACTCATTTCCTCTCCTGTGCTGTCACGCTTTCATTTCTACAAGCCATCTAAAAATCTTCGTTCTTCCTCTGACACCCTCATGCTACAAATTTCCCCGCAACAGACTCTCCTCTGCAGGCTGTCGATCCTTCTCAGGGCTTGGTCCTTCAACTTGGAACTCCCTTCCTCTCTCTCTCTTCGCAGGTCTCCGAACATTGCCACTTTCAAGTCCAACTTGAACACTCATGTCTGATCTCACATCCCATTCCTTCTTTTCTGATTTAGACCATCGCCGTCACAACGCACGATCGGAGCACCCTCACTCCTTAGCAGCTCTCCTTCTCCCCATCCTTCCTCATCTTTTATAGTTTACTTGTATATATTTTTTTTCATGTTTGTATTATGTTGTGGCATAATTTATGGGTGTATCGTTTTTGTTTCACTTCTTTTCGTATGTGTTTCGATGTTAACGTTAAGTATAAATGCATGAGAACTTCGCTTCGAACTGATATTATATTAATGGGTAAAAGCGCTTTGTAAATTCCCTGATGATGATGATGGTGATGATGATGATGATGATGATGATGATGATGATGATGATGATGATGATGATGATGATGATGATGATGATGATGATGATGATGTTTGCATTTGTGGAATATGTGCCATAGATAAAAATGGCCATTTCGCCGTGGTATCAGTTGGGCTTCCTGAAAATCGAGTGATTGATTTTCTAAACGAAACACTTCTTAAAGATGGTTGAGGCAAAATACGTCGATCGGCAGAATGGTCAACAAGGAGACCTGCGTTCGTTTCCTAATAGCATAGCGGAGAACGTTCTCACACAGAAGTGGACTTGTTATAATGACTCTTCATACGGCGGTTAAAGAGATTGATAGGAAAGGAAAGAAAAGTGGTATAGGATAGAGCTGTACCTCGAGATTTTACTGCCATTTAATCATGTACGGGAACTCGCTAATTTCTATCTACAAGGCCATTGAAAAAAAACACTTCCTGGGCTATCCTATCCTATCCTTGAAGGTCATTGGGGCACCACAGATTATCGTTTAACCAGTGTACTCGATCTTTCTCTGTCCTCAGCAACCCTCATGGCTTCGCTCAGTGTCAAGTCAGTCCATTCTCAACTGTTGTCCTCTTACCTCTTTTTCTGTATCCATTTAATCTATAATTAATTTAACCACCCTAGTGTCGGAAGGTTGTTGATGCAGGTATATGTGTATTTATGATTGTGTTTGTCATGCAGGATTGCTTGCTTTTATGTGCTTTTTCTTCTTTATAAATATAAGCGAATTACATATATAGGCCTACACAACTGAGGACCCCATGCGCACCAAGATTCCTT
>CM072524.1:39844445-39858210 GCA_036898135.1 Oncomelania hupensis
TTCTCCTCTTAAACATTTCTGTGCCATCATCATCATCATCATCATCATCATCATCATCATCATCATCATCATCATCATCATCATCATCATCATCATCATCACTGCCACCACATCTTTGTCGTTATCAACATTCGTATTATCTTCCATCTTTTTATCATCCTCCTCTTCCTCCTATTCGTCGTCCTCCTTCTCCTCCCCCTCATCATCATCATTGTCATCATCATTTTTGGTCCTCCAAAACTAAAAAAAGAGAAGGGCAGTGCAAGTCGTTTAAAATAAAATGCTATTATTTGCCTTGGAATCAAATGTCTGTAAATTTTTAGGTGTCATATTTTATCATTTAAATGTTGATGTTCCATTAGGGAAAAGGAGATTTTTGATTTCATTTTAGGATACAATGTGTTATGTCCCTGTTAGAATAGCTGAGGTAACTGTGATGCAGATTTCGGAATCACTCTGGATTATGATGACGACGATGATGATGATGATAATGATGATGATGATGATTATGATGATGATGATCTTTTATTTCATCATTAACTTGGATATGTGACATTCAGTGGATCGGTGTGTGAACAGGTCAGGCTGACATTAGCATGATGACACGACATTAAATTATTACCTGGGCAATAAGATATGGGTTCACGCAGTTCTCCAGTGTTCTAACGCCCCCTTCCTCTTACTCTCGCCTATCTCCCCTAAATCTCCACCCACCCACCCGACAAAGAAAAAAAAAACAGAAAAAAAGACAAGAGAAAAGAGAGTGTGTTTGTGTGTTCGAGTTCAAGACATACAGAGATATACACAGTTCCTCCCTCGCCTTAGATGACGCCACTTAAACTGGAATTACTTCTTTTATTATCGATGGAATACGGGTAAAAGCTGGTCGAATCCTAACATTAAATGACGTAAGGTAGTGCATAGTTCTGCTAACGAGTTTTATTTTGATTGGGTGTTATTGCGTCATGCTGGAATGTCAGCTCAATAGGACCATTTACAAACAAACAGGCAAGCGCACAGATAGACACCCTGAGACAGACATTCAAGCAGACAGGTATAATGCAACTTATGCACTTTAACCTTTAAAGCGGGAGTGTACCAAGACGATACGGAAGATAATATCAGCAAAGTTTGAAAACATTCGGATTATCTTTCTATAATTAAGCTCTTTGATTTTATCTACTATTTCATGACTTCCTGTAATTTTAGTCTGATGGAAATCAAAATGTTATAAAATTTAGTCTTAAAAAGTGTTACTGTCTCACTGAAATATAATTTTCAATCACAAAAAGTTTCGAAATTTACTTACAAAACATACTTTTAACTTACTGGTTGCGGTTTTGCGCAAATTTTTTGTTTATTTCCATTGGTGCAGCTGTTTGCTATTATACTACTTTCTTCTTTTTTCTCAGGTTTGCCACCTTTCAACTCAGAAATTATGCTCTAACTTGAAAAGTAGCACGGCGTGATAAACTATTTTTGCATTTGATGTATTCTCCGGATGTTTACTCAGCATGAAAAACCTCCTTTTTAGGCGGAATTCCGCCTATTTTCGCTGCCGAATCCGCCGAAATAAAGAATTTTCCGTCGAAAAATATGCTGTTCACACTAAAATTGTTTTTAGTGAAACAGATATCTTTCCTCAGTATGTGATCGGCCTTTATTCCCATTTGGAAAGAATCTTCAAACGGATCCCTAAATGGAGTGAAAGTCAATCAGACTGAAACGGTAACTTCACTTCCTCCCACGTGTAGACAGTTGAAAATGGCTTCTATTGTAAAACGAGAGAAGACCGTTTGAATAAAAAGAAGGTCTCAAGAACGGCTGGCTCTGGGACTAGCTCGTTAAAACTATTGATGGAGGAAGAGTCTGTGATTTTATTCGGAAGTTAGAGGCCATGTGAAAAGAAAATGCGGTATGGCATCCGAGGATATGTGGCGTTTGAAAGTCACTCTGTTGAAAGTTTCTCTGTTTAAAACAGTGTATGCTTTTTTCAGTTACGTCATTAAAATCATCTTTGGTTACAGGAAATTAAAAAATAAAAAATGTACGTTTTTTGACTTTGTAAATTCATGGAAATACTCCCAGGATTCGCATGAATGCATAAATTGTAATCTGTGTTATTATTTTTTTTAGGTGGGGGGGGAAGGAGCAGGGCGGATGGAGGCATACCCAACCCCAGCTCCAACTTGTATTTGTGTATGCCTAACTTGAGTAAGATAATGTGCTTTTTTTTTTTAAAAACATGAATGAATTAATTTATTATTATTTATGTATTCATAGCAGGTTTAACATGAATTAGCTATGTATTTGATTTTATGTTCGCGCGCTGGAGTCTCGAACTTGCGCTCTCCAAATTGTTTCTTCTTGTTTGGTTTCTACGGCTTTCATGCCTGTTTACTTTACAATAAACCTCATTTTAGAACATTCTTTCCACTTTGATTTTAAACGTACCCAACTACCTTAATGCTGCTGATACCATGTCAGGGCACGGGTCACCAAGCTCAGGTCGCTCAGTATGCCTGAAGAGACAGCTTAAAATATACAGGGCATGAAAGATGAACTGAAGGATTAAAACGAACAAAATTGAAGCCTACTTTAAGAAAAATATTAAAATGAAACAGAGGAACATTATAATACGAAATTCTTTATAATGAAAAAGAGGAACATAATACAAAGTCTATTAACCAAAAAAATTAATTACAAAATTAATGTAAAATAATATAGATTAGAAATGGAATAAACGGAGAGACGTAATATTAAAGAACATGAAAAATACAAGTTAGTTTATTGTCCTCGTTTTCAAAAGGGATTTTAAAGGCAATACCAAGAAAATACATTTTTAAAAAAAAATCTAAAATGCAAAGAGAAAATTCCTGAAACTCACATTTTATTGAAACCCAAAAAGGGCCACAGACCTCTGTTCAAAATTTGCATTCACACGCATTAAAAATAAAATAAGAATAAAATGAGAGATGATGATGATGATGATGATGATGATGATGATGATGAGGATGATGATGGGGATGATTGATGTTAAATTGTCACCGGTTTTTAATATAATTAATCAGTTGAGAGAGAGAGAGAGAGAGAGAGAGAGAGAGAGAGAGAGAGAGAGAGAGAGAGAGAGAGAGAAACTTGAAACTTCGTTTTAATTAGGGATTAGGTTTTGGACTAATTTCAGAGAGAGAGAGAGAGAGAGAGAGAGAGAGAGAGAGAGAGAGAGAGAGAGAGAGAGAGAGAGAGAGAGAGAGAGAGAGAGAGAGAGAGAGAGAGAGAAGAATGCATTACGGTGTGTTTTGCATTATGTATCGTTGTGTTAGCATTGCGTCACAGTAGGGGAGATAATAGACGTGGACATGATGTATCAAGGGCGCTAATAATCACTTTGCGTGCAACCGGACACTGCACTCTCAACCTTCCCGACATTGCCTTTCTTTTCTTGCTTTGGTCTTGCGCACAGCGTCGCCCAAGTTAGGGGAGTAAGCCTCGTCTAGTCAGACATAATATTTTCTACTATATCTGTGTCTATGTCTGTTCGATCGTTGTCTTCGTGGGGACCGGGTAGCTCAGTTATAAAACACAACAGTAAGAAAGGTACCTTCAATCCACATTGGCCATGTTATCATATTATTTCCCCTTCTTACACTTCAACTGGTTCGTATGAGGTCTGTGTCAGAATAATGTGACCAGTATGTCGCCTATACGCTCCTGTCAGTAATCTATAATCATACAATCATATCATTATCATTCGTTGTCTTTTTTCTGTCTTCTTTTTCACTTCTTTCTTGTCTGTGGTCACCTTCTTGTTCAACACAAACAAACAAACACAACAAACACAACACAAAAACACTTCTTCTCCAAGTGATAATGGCATTTCACTTGTAAGTTTGGTCGCTGCCTCAAGCTCTACAATGTAATGTATTGTAAGATTCGGCTCCTCATCAGCAGTATGTGTTCTCTTCTTTTCGCTAGTTATGACCTACCTTTTTTCTTGAAAACTCTTGTTTTGTTGTTCTTCCCTAGGCAAGAAATACTCCTACTTACCTAATGGTCACAGATGTCATCATATCATGTATCATCATCATGTATCATCATCATCATCATCATCATTCATCATCATTTTCATCATCTTCTCTTCTTCGTGCTTCTTCTTTTGTCTTCTTTCTTCTTTCTTCTTCTTCTTCTTCAATCAATCAATCTTCTTCTTCTTCTTCTTCTTCTTTCTTCACCCTTCTTCTTCTTTTTTCCCTCTGCGCAATATCGTGCAGTTTTAACTGATGCTCGACAGTCCTGATTAGTCTCTTTGCAGTCCGCTGGACCCTAAACAGTGACTAACTTTCTTCCACTTCTTCAACTCCCTTCCATCTTCCCCTTCCCCTCTTCCCTACCTCACCACGTCTTTCTCTCTCTCTCTCTCTCTCTCTCTCTCTCTGTCATATTCTGGTCCAAGTATGTGGAATTCTCTACCACAAGAGATCAAGGAAAGTAAATCATTAATATTGTTTAAAATTAGACTCCACAAATGTCTATTTTCCCTTGCTCCTAATATTTAAGATGATTGTATACATTTTGTTCTTTCCTATCTTGCGACAGTTTAATTTGTTCATGTGTGAATTAGCTTGTGTATGTGTGTGGTTGTGGTAGAGGGGGTGGGGAGAGTGGGAGTAGGGAAGGTATTAGAGGGAGTGGGTGGGGGGGGGAGGGAGTAAGTGTATTTCGGTACATTAATTTTCTTAGTATTTTTTTAAATTCTTACCATTGTTAAGGTGTGGGTTAGTTTCAAATCAATTTTATGTTGATTATTTTGTTTGTTCTGAATTTTTTATTATTATTTTTTTTAAATTTTATTTTACAATTTTATTAAGGACTAGCTGTAAGACAGGTCCATAGAACCTAATGCTATTATCCAATTAAAGGTTTCGACTTCGACTTCTCTCTCTCTCTCTCTCTCTCTCCCTCTCTCTCTCTCTAGCCCCAAGGGCATGATGTAAAAAAGCATATCCAGTGCTTAATCTTTTACCCTTGTTAAATAAAATTGTTAACTTATCTTCTTTCTCTCGCTCTCTCTCACTCTCTCACACTCTTTCTCACTCTTCTCTCTCTCTCACTCTCTATCTCTCCCTCTCTCCATCGACCAAGCCGTTCTCGGCTTTGCTGGAGGTCTGAGCACAGGCTTCAACAATTTTATATCACTTTCCTAAACTGGCACACTGAACAATGCAGAAGGTGAAACACGCGAAGAGCAACAGGCTGCTGTTCACATCTGTATTTATGGCATTGTTGTGGCAGATTAGAGTCGTCTAGTCGTTATTATGCATCATGCACTTATAAAACCTACAGGGTTGGGGGCTGAAACTATGGTATGGAAAGACGCGCTACATGAATAGAATAACGTGCTGGTGGTTCTCGGTTTTTTTTGGCACCTCTTATGAAAGCAGGGTGGCATCTTCTATATAGCCTTTGTAGCCCTATTCGCACTACATCAACACTTTTATTTTATATTAATGTATTTAACTTTAACGTGTGTTTGCATTTGTAATATTAGGCAAACAATAAACTGACGGCCAAAAAATGGACCACTTATTTTACACCTGTGGAGCAACCAGGTGGGTGTTCCCACCCCACCCCGACTCTTTTTCCTTCCCCCCCCACCACACACACACACACACACACACACACACACCACACACACACACACACACACACACACACACAAACAAACACGTACACTTATATTTGTAATGATTACCTAGGGTTATAACGTCTAGACGTTGTTGTTACTGTTGTGTTGTTTTATTGTAGTTGTGGTTGTTGTTGTTAAAATGTCAATGCAGCATTGTGAAAACTCGTCTGTAGGATGAGACGGCGTCAGGTGTGTGTGGCTTGCGTAAATAGTTGGTCGGAGGACTGCCGTTTTGTAACTGTTCGCTTAACTCTTTTTGGATGAGAGTTAAAAAGCCAGGAGTCTGAGGCTGTGGGCGAATATATTCCATCGCACGAAACGAGTCTGACGTTCGTATGGAATATCCTATCCTATCCCGTAACTCGGAGATCGTAGGGGCACTACAGATGATCGTTTAACCAGCGTACCCCATCTTTCCCTGTCCTCAGCAACCCTGATGGTTTCGCTCAGTGTCAAACCAGTCCATTTCTCGAATGTTGTCCTCCCACCTCTTTTTTGGTCTCCCTCTTCTTCTACCTCCTTGCACAGTGCCTTGCAGGATGGTCTTTGCAAGACCTGATGATCTGGTGACGTGGCCATACCATCGGAGTTTCCGTTTTTTCGTTCGGGGATAGAAAACGATCAAATAAGCAATCATGTAATCCGTAGGGCGATCCGTCGTTATTCTAACTGAGGTACGAGGAGGAGGAGTAGTAATAAAAATTCGATTACAAACATGCAAGGAACTATGTAATTGCAGCGTGCGCATGACAATAAACAAATATCACTAGCGGCAGTGTCACAATGGCAGTGTGTCTAATGAGCAGTGTGACATAATTATGATGACAGCAGTTGGCCTAGAGACAGCATGTGTGATGGGCTTACATGGCAGGAATGCATACAGCGTAGCTGAGACTAGACGAGGCATTACTTAGAGAGGGAGAAGGTCTCAGACAAGCTCTATGGCAGGTCCTACACAATGCAACCCAACACAACAGAACATAACAGAACACAACACTGTAAAGCACAACCGGACATAACACATTACAGCACAACAGAACATAACAGAACACAAAACAGCACAGTACAACACAACACAATAGAACACAATACTTTGAAATGCAACACAACACAACGCAGTGTACGTGCCCAGCAGCCTGGAAATAGAGGAGCGTTCTATTTTCTGCCTGCACTCTTTCCATAGCATGGATGGCATCAGTGGTTATTGGGTCATTTCCATTTTCTATCCCATTTACATTGCGTTGAATGCGCCATCGTTGATTGGTGTACTGCGCCCTAACGAAGTATAATCTTAAAATGAGCAATTGACCTTCTGCTACTAACTGCAACACTGACCCCTATTGTAAGCTGTAGGCTAAGATTGTATTGTGTACCGCATTTCAGGGGAAGCAACTCTCATTGACCTACTTTCGGTTTATTTAGGGATAATGCCTATTGACCTTCTGCTGCTGTCGGGCTGCTACTAACTTTATATAAAGGCAGCTGGCCCGAGAGCAACACTGACCCCAATGGTAAGCTGTAGGCTAAGATTGTAGGAAGTAAGCGAGTGTGTTGCACGATTGTCTCGTGGTGCGAGAGGCAACAAGGATCGTGCAGGACAGCAGACCATGTGTTGGCAAGTCAGTATAATCTCCATCCTTCAGGTAGACGCTACCGAGTTCCCAAATTGAGGACCGTACGTTCAAAGAACACTGTCATTCCAAAAATCAATATCCATTTTGAACAGTTGAATAATACTTTTGTGACGCACCTTTCAGTTTCTGCAGCAATGTGTGTGTGTGTGTGTGTGTGTGTGTGTGTGTGTGTGGCTGAGTCATGTTTATGCATATGTGTGTGTGTGTTTGTAAGTGTGTTTTAATATATGACGAATAATAGGAGATAGGCAAGAGTATTGAATGATAGTGTGACGTGGGGATTTATTGTTGCTGGGCTCTGCACAATGGAATGCTGTAACCCTCTCGTCTTATTCTATGGGGACCGCAAGTGAATCACCCGGTGAATTATTTTAATACATTTATTTGTTTAGCTCGGTCTGTGTTAAGGCTGGGGTACAGAGATAGATAGAAAAATGGTAAAAGATCACTGTCACACTAGCTTTCACACGGCTATGAATCATATGTAGTCCAGCCACTTGATAACAGTAAAAATCACCCATTTATTTCTTCTACTCTATACATGAGCTTCGATGTACGAAACTAACTTACAAGTTCAAATGTCAATGCGAATGGTTTGCTTGCTGATAGTCTAGGCAGCTACTTTCTCATCATAGGGTACTGGATACTTTCTGCCCTAATGGTCAGATCTTGACGAGTGGACTACTGTGGTCCTGTTTATACAGAATTTGGTGCACTGAAGGCTGTGTACTTAGCTCAGTGTCCGAAGAGCTGTGTTGCTGTTGATTCCTTGACACGCTGTGTTGTCTTGGCTTGTGTTCGACGGTGGGCTATCTGCGCACAATGCTGTAGATGCCTCGGCAGCCAACTCTAAGTGTAGATTAGGTTCTGTTCTTTGCTGAGTTGGGCTCACGATATACCGCCTGCTCGTCTGTAACATATGAGACAAATTCTGCACAACCCTGATAATAGGTATGTGCAGAGCGTCTCACTGAAGGTCAAAGTAGCCCTCAGTGATAGCTCCACATCTCTATACATAAGCGACGAACATTCTGCTAAGTCCGTGGTCCACTGGAATCTCCACTCTAATTTCCTATATATAAATATAAATCGTAGCTAACTATACACATAAAGAAATAATAATATTATAAACATTCACTGGTACAGCCACTGGTCTGCAAGCATACATATAGGTTAAACAACAGTGGGTCCGTACATCTTTACAACATGGCGTCGACCGGTCATGCTTGCCTCGTGGTCGGATTCTTCCACGCGGTCACGCAACAGTCGGACTAACAATGCTTTCTATGCATAGCAAATTTCACAAACATAATTCAACAATAATATAAATACATCACGATGAAACAGAAGTATGTTCATTTACCTGTTTGACAATGTCAGGCCGTGGCTACTTGATTGAATTCGAATATTCAACAAGCACTGCTTCCCTGGTCTATCAGTGGAGAGATTTCTGCTAGGAAGTAGCTGTGTACTGCCCAAAGCTTTCAACACAAATGACCCTCTACATAGCCTTGGCCTACCAGTCAGAACTGGTTCTACCTACCGGTGCTGTGTTCGGATTGGCTGAAGAAATCTGAGTGGATGTATAATTCAAAGCCTTCTACCGTCAGCTGCGATGATGTCACTGCTATGCGGGCGTCAGGCTACAACTGTTACGCATGATCACTTCTGTCGTCTGCTAGAGACTAACAGTAACCTTCTAAGTCTAACTGCCTAAACAAGCAAAATCTCAAAGTGTGCAGAGTAAACAGGTCCTCTTGTTACAGATAGTATGATTAGTTTTATAATGGGACGTATTCATGTATGGTAAAGAAAATATTATTTTATTGAGTTATTTTCCTTGTTGATTTCACGTGATTTCAGTCTGCGCATTTTGATGCACATTTGAAATGCATTCACCAGTATTTTGTCACTCTTTCATGGTATTTGGTTGTAAACAGATTTATTTTTGCTAAGCTTATAGTTTGTGCAACCGTTTTGTGTTTTGGAAATATTTGTGAATCTCGCATCTCACTGACGAGAGTTTTTCTTTATTTGGAGGATTTGGTTTTATGCAATAGTGAATCATTATTTTGCAACACATCGACAATGCCTTGTCCCGTGTAATCTTGTTTTCTTTCATCTTCATCTCCTCCTTCTTCATCTCACCTGCCACTCTACGTCCCCAAACCCACGAGGGGTTCCCTTCTTACCCCAACCCTTCAACATGTGTTGCGCGTGCGCGCGCGGATGTTTGTGTGTGTGTGTTTGTGTGTGTGTGTGTACACGAATCAGCGATAGTATGTTGAATGCAAATTTTACGTATGTACCTATTTCAATTATTTCAGGATTTAATAATTTGTTTATCGGTTTAACAGTGCTTCATTTGTATTCATTGTTTAATCTTTTCCCTTTCAAAAGTCTGTGATCGTCATGTGATATGAATTAGTGGTAAAAAATGTATTGTTCAAAAGCAAGTCTTTATATGCGTTTATGTATGTTGAACATTTTTTAATCATTGTACGTACTACGTTGGCACCACAATGGAATTTTTCTGTGAAGATAATAAAGTATTCCGTATTCAATCTGGGTGCCAGAGCCTGTGCTTATTACAATATATCCGACATTCAGCTTTCGCCAAGATCGCTCGATGAATGGAAACTGGCCCCAAAAAAATCACCATGACATGCACTGAACATTTTCACTGTATTATATAATCCAGTTATTCAATTATTGTCGATATTTATGGATATTTATTTTTACTAATATCATTTTCATGTCATTTAAAAAAAAAAAAACTCGACCTTTTTGTTTGTTTGCGAAATAATAATACGAAATCTTTAATTTGGCGTTCTCGTCTTCTTCGACCTTTTATTTTTTTATCCTCCCTTCCTGCTAATCACCTGTCGCTATTAATCGTTACACTAATAGAAGTTGTTGTTGTTGTTGTTGTTGTTGTTGTTGTTGATAAGATGTTTCTCTACATGTAACCTATTTTGCTAAAATGCCTCGTTACAAACCACCACTTGCTACGACTACTACTGCTGCTGCTGCTACTACTACTACTACTACTACTACTACTACTACTACTACTACTACTTCTTGCTAACTTACTGCCAAGTGATTATTACAATGACCAACGTTGACAGTGGCAGATTGCGCGCGACAGGTGCGGTGGCACAGTGGGTCGCCGCAAGTCTCGTCTGTCTGGTGATGGGTTCATCGGAGGCCGCGTGGTCACGGTGACCTACCCTCTGTTGCCTCACCACACGTAAGAGCGCGCGCTTCTGTTACATTGCGTTTCCCGTCCTCCGACACGTGACGTATGAGAGCTTTCGTCATAATGACTGATTAATGATGATTCGTGACGGTTTTTTTTCCCTCTCCTTACCCAATCATGAATTTATTTGTTGGGAAAAAGTATGTAGTAGACTTTATGTAATTTTGTGTGTGTGGTTACTGATTTCTTATGGAAAGCACGGCTGTTCTATTTCTGTCTTTTTTGTAATTTGTGTACATAGTTGTAAATAGTCTATTTCTGTCTTTTTTGTCATTTGTGTACATAGTTGTAAATAGTCTATTTCTGTCTTTTTTGTCATTTGTGTACATAGTTGTAAATAGTCTATTTCTGTCTTTTTTGTAATTTGTGTACATAGTTGTAAATAGTCTATTTCTGTCTTTTTTGTCATTTGTGTACATAGTTGTAAATAGTCTATTTCTGTCTTTTTTGTCATTTGTGTACATAGTTGTAAATAGTCTATTTCTGTCTTTTTTTGTCATTTGTGTACATAGTTGTAAATAGTCTATTTCTGTCTTTTTTGTCATTTGTGTATATAGTTGTAAATAGTCTATTTCTGTCTTTTTTGTCATTTGTGTACATAGTTGTAAATAGTCTATTTCTGTCTTTTTTGTCATTTGTGTACATAGTTGTAAATAGTCTATTTCTGTCTTTTTTGTCATTTGTGTACATAGTTGTAAATAGTCTATTTTTGTCTTTTTTGTCATTTGTGTACATAGTTGTAAATAGTATATTTCTGTCTTTTTTGTCATTTGTGTACATAGTTGTAAATAGTCCATTTCTGTCTTTTTTGTCATTTGTGTACATAGTTGTAAATAGTCTATTTCTGTCTTTTTTGTCATTTGTGTACATAGTTGTAAATAGTCTATTTCTGTCTTTTTTGTAATTTGTGTACATAGTTGTAAATAGTCTATTTCTGTCTTTTTTGTAATTTGTGTACATAGTTGTAAATAGTTTGTACCTTTACTGTTCCGTCTTTTGGTGTATTGTAGCAAAAGCGATTTTTTATCGTGGTGCATGTATTTATATGTAATGACTATGTAAAGGTGGTGAGTCTGTCATAGGCTGGAGTACCCGCTATATAAAAATCCGTTCATTATTATTATTATTCACAGAGCAGCGTAACCAATAAAAATAGGCTGTATATGCACAGGTTAGTTACGGGCTCTAGCTATAACGATAAAAAACCTCTATCTAATCTGCCTACTATATAATATCCTTTGATGTAAACTAGATCGATTGAGTTAGTGCTTTTTATCGGTTGATTTATTGATGATGATGATGATGATGATGATTGATGATGATGATGATGATGATAATGATTGATGATGATGATGATGATGATGATGATGATGATGATGATGATGATGATGAGATGATGATGATGAACATAACTCGAACTACATTAATCAATACATTTTCAGTTTGTTTTTGGCATTCTATCATACAATCTCTGAAACACCCTGTGAAGAAAATGTATGTAGCGTTGATAGTGTTACTTGGGTGAAGTTTATGTTGTTAACTAGGAATATTAATATATTATCAGTACAACTTTCTTTCTTACCGCGTGTCTCAAGTGATTTCTGATACTCTGGGTAAATTAGTGTTTGTTTCCTGAGTCTCTATCATTTATGCGTATGTGTATCTGGGTTTAATTGGGGTCACGTGATTTGTGACATGTAGTTTATCGGACTCCGCACTAAACAACAGTGTTGTACGATATTGTACTTTAAAATTATGTGAGAATGGAATAAAATTAATTGATTTGATTTTATGTTGGTCTTCTTTTTTTGGTCTGTCTGTATTTGTTTGTTGTATTAAATCTGTCACCCCCGTTGGGGTGCCTGAGGTTTCAGTATAAATAGTATCCCCACTTTCTGGAAACTTAGTGCTTTAAATTCCCACTGTCGCTGTCTTTCTCATTTGCTCTTTCTCATTTCTGCTGTGTTCTATCAATCTGCATATACTATCTACTTCTTCGTTAGACCAGTCATCTACCTTTTTTCTTGAAAACTCTTCCGGGACAAGACTCCTTGTTTGTGTATGAGTTCTGTTGGATCAGCTTGGGAATATTGGATGCTTTCTGCCAGGTGGTCACTAGGGCTTCCTATGATGTTATTATTTAGCAATGTAGGCATTTTATATGTATGTGTTTTGTTGATAATTTATAATGATGTTTGTATTCTATTTTGTTTTTGTAAACGGGGTTCGATAAATTAGAGTACCAGCCTTAGCGTCCCCTGCGTGGGATGACTTTATTGTAAAGTGACTGGCTGATGGAGAGCTTTTCAGTTTTACCACTAGAGGTTGTTTCGGCAGATCTTTATGCGGATCAGGGGTTGTCCGGTCCTGATTTGGCTCTGAAGAGTCCGCTGGGACCTAAAGCAATAATCATGTAATGTTATAATCTGTCTTACTCTGCCCCCCCCCCCCCCCCCCCCCCCCCTTCTCCCCCTCTCTCTCTCTCTCTCTCTCTCTCTCTGTCTCGTTCTCTCTCTGTCTCTCTCTCTTACACACCACACACACCCAGACACACCCACACACACCCACCCACCCACACACACACACACACACACACACACACACACACACACACACACACACACACACACACACACACACACACAATCTCTGTTATTTTTTTAAACTTATTTTCCTTCACCTTCTGAGTTTCCTATTTTTATCATATAATAATCCTCTACACGCTCTCTCTTTCAAACGTGACCCTGTGAATTTTTTTTCTCCTCTTCCTTCCCCATTTCATACTACTCCCCTCCCCCCAATCCTTTGTTAGTTTTCTTATTCTTTATTTTTCCCCCTCCTCCTTCTTCATATTTTTTCGGATGCTTCGAGCATGATCTTCGTGGATTAAGTGCCATAAGAGTCTCCTTCATCATCATCACGAATCCAGTATAAACCTTAAGTCTAGCCTGTGCTTGCAAGCATTTTCTCGCACGTAGTTTCAAATATCCTGACACGTTTCGGTGGGTATCATTATACACACACACAAACAAGCACTGAGTCCCCCTCGTCCTGGGTAGTGCTGATCTGCGTCTGACACGCTTTTCCTCAGAAGGCGACCCCAGCGAATATTATCCAATATACAAAATAGCCCACAATTCTAACATCTTTTTCTCCTCTTCTCAAGATCTCTTTTTCTGTCTTCCC
>CM072524.1:39858710-39861210 GCA_036898135.1 Oncomelania hupensis
ATCAACTTGTTGTATTTCCAGATGTCGGTCGGTTCAGTCAGCAAGAGCAGGCAACTGTTCTTGTAGTTCTCAATAACCTCGGGATGTCTCTTGCTCAAGGGGCCAGGGCGATCCAACTTTGTGGTTAATCTTCCCATAGGGAAGGGAGGCAACCTTTTTTTGTGTGTGTGTAGCTTCCGATAACTCGGAAATCTCCGCTTTGCAAAGGGTGCTGCAGCTTTATCTATACAATCCATTGTACGAAGTGAGAGTAGGGAAGGAGGGGTAAGGGTGAAGGAAGGTGGGGGAGGGCTGGGTGGTAGTGGGGGAGCAGAGCAGAGGAAGACACCTTTGTTTTGTTCAACTCTCCCATGACTCTAGAATCTTTGTTTTGTGGACAGGGCTGTCCAATCTTTTAATTTTAAGGCTCCTTTCCTCCCCGCCCCCACCCCTCTCCTCCAGGGTTCAAGGTGATCGTAAGGGTAGTTGTGGAGACGGACACAACTTTAATGTTTGTCTCTCCGTAAACTCCAGAATGTGATGTTAGGAAGGGCCGCGCAACATTTCGCTCTGTTAACGCTACACAATCATTCGTAACTTGTTTTTCCTCTCGTACTATCAAAGGCTGTTTCACCCACACACCGCAGGACCCTCTATACCCTTAACTTCCCTACCCATAAACCTCCCCCACCTCTCTCTCTTTTAGTCTCTCACTTTCCCTCCTTCTTCCTTTAGTTCCCGCTGCTCCTTCCCTCCCCCCTCCTCCCTCCCCTCTATCCTCTATCCTCTTCTCTCTTCCTCTACCACCTTCCCTTCCTCTCACACTGTCTCTCCCTTTTCGTCTACCTCGCTGTCTCTTTTCTCCTCTTAAACATTTCTGTGCCATCATCATCATCATCATCATCATCATCATCATCATCATCATCATCATCATCATCATCATCATCATCATCATCACTGCCACCACATCTTTGTCGTTATCAACATTCGTATTATCTTCCATCTTTTATCATCCTCCTCTTCCTCCTATTCGTCGTCTCCTTCTCCTCCTCCCCCTCATCATCATCATTGTCATCATCATTTTTGGTCCTCCAAAACTAAAAAAAGAGAAGGGCAGTGCAAGTCGTTTAAAATAAAATGCTATTATTTGCCTTGGAATCAAATGTCTGTAAATTTTTAGGTGTCATATTTTATCATTTAAATGTTGATGTTCCATTAGGGAAAAGGAGATTTTTGATTTCATTTTAGGATACAATGTGTTATGTCCCTGTTAGAATAGCTGAGGTAACTGTGATGCAGATTTCGGAATCACTCTGGATTATGATGACGACGATGATGATGATGATAATGATGATGATGATGATTATGATGATGATGATCTTTTATTTCATCATTAACTTGGATATGTGACATTCAGTGGATCGGTGTGAACAGGTCAGGCTGACATTAGCATGATGACACGACATTAAATTATTACCTGGGCAATAAGACTATGGGTTCACGCAGTTCTCCAGTGTTCTACGCCCCCTTCCTCTTACTCTCGCCTATCTCCCTAAATCTCCACCCACCCACCCGACAAAGAAAAAAAAAACAGAAAAAAAGACAAGAGAAAAGAGAGTGTGTTTGTGTGTTCGAGTTCAAGACATACAGAGATATACACAGTTCCTCCCTCGCCTTAGATGACGCCACTTAAACTGGAATTACTTCTTTTATTATCGATGGAATACGGGTAAAAGCTGGTCGAATCCTAACATTAAATGACGTAAGGTAGTGCATAGTTCTGCTAACGAGTTTTATTTTGATTGGGTGTTATTGCGTCATGCTGGAATGTCAGCTCAATAGGACCATTTACAAACAAACAGGCAAGCGCACAGATAGACACCCTGAGACAGACATTCAAGCAGACAGGTATAATGCAACCTATGCACTTTAACCTTTAAAGCGGGAATGTACCAAGACGATACGGAAGATAATATCAGCAAAGTTTGAAAACATTCGGATTATCTTTCTATAATTAAGCTCTTTGATTTTATCTACTATTTCATGACTTCCTGTAATTTTAGTCTGATGGAAATCAAAATGTTATAAAATTTAGTCTTAAAAAGTGTTACTGTCTCACTGGAATATAATTTTCAATCACAAAAAGTTTCGAAATTTACTTACAAAACATACTTTTAACTTAATGGTTGCGGTTGTGCGCAAATTTTCAGTTTATTTCCATCGGTGCAGCTGTTTGCTATTATACTACTTTCTTCTTTTTTCTCAGGTTTGCCACCTTTCAACTCAGAAATTATGCTCTAACTTGAAAAGTAGCACGGCGTGATAAACTATTTTTGCATTTGATGTATTCTCCAGATGTTTACTCAGCATGAAAAACCTCCTCTTTTAGGCGGAATTCCGCCTATTTTCGCTGCCGAATCCGCCGAAATAAAGAATTTTCCGTCGAAAAATATGCTGTTCACACTAAAATTGTTTTTAGTGAAACAGATATCTTTCCTCAGTATGTGATCGGCCTTTATTC
>CM072524.1:39863710-39936210 GCA_036898135.1 Oncomelania hupensis
TTTCTTCTTCTTCTTCTTCTTCTTCTTCTTCTTCTTCTTCTTCTTTCTTCACCCTTCTTCTTCTTTTTTTCACTCTGCCGCAATATATCGTGCAGTTTTAACTGATGCTCGACAGTCCTGATTAGTCTCTTTGCAGTCCGCTGGACCCTAAACAGTGACTAACTTTCTTCCACTTCTTCAACTCCCTTCCATCTTCCCCCTTCCCCTCCTTCCCTACCTCACCACGTCTTTCTCTCTCTCTCTCTCTCTCTCTCTCTCTCTCTCTGTCATATTCTGGTCCAAGTATGTGGAATTCTCTACCACAAGAGATCAAGGAAAGTAAATCATTAATATTGTTTAAAATTAGACTCCACAAATGTCTGTATTTCCCTTGCTCCTAATATTTAAGATGATTGTATACATTTTGTTCTTTCCTATCTTGCGACAGTTTAATTTGTTCATGTGTGAATTAGCTTGTGTATGTGTGTGGTTGTGGTAGAGGGGGGTGGGGGAGAGTGGGAGTAGGGAAGTTATTAGAGGGGGTGGGGTGGGGGGAGGGAGTAAGTGTATTTCGGTACATTAATTTTCTTAGTATTTTTTTAAATTCTTACCATTGTTAAGGTTTGGGTTAGTTTCAAATCATTTTTATGTTAATTAGTTTGTTCTGAATTTTTTATTATTATTTTTTTTAATTTTTATTTTACAATTTTATTAAGGACTAGCTGTAAGACAGGTCCATAGAACCTAATGCTATTATCCAATTAAAGGTTTCGACTTCGACTTCTCTCTCTCTCTCTCTTCTCTCTCTCTCTCTCTCTCTCTCCCTCTCTCTCTCTCTAGCCCCAAGGGCATGATGTAAAAAAGCATATCCAGTGCTTAATCTTTTACCCTTGTTAAATAAAATTGTTAACTTATCTTCTTTCTCTCGCTCTCTCTCACTCTCTCACACTCTTTCTCACTCTCTCTCTCTTTCTCCCTCTCTCCATCGACCAAGCCGTTCTCGGCTTTGCTGGAGGTCTGAGCACAGGCTTCAACAATTTTATATCACTTTCCTAAACTGGCACACTGAACAATGCAGAAGGTGAAACACGCGAAGAGCAACAGGCTGCTGTTCACATCTGTATTTATGGCATTGTTGTGGCAGATTAGAGTCGTCTAGTCGTTATTATGCATCATGCACTTATAAAACCTACAGGGTTGGGGGCTGAAACTATGGTATGGAAAGACGCGCTACATGAATAGAGTAACGTGCTGGTGGTTCTCGGTTTTTTTTTGGCACCTCGTATGAAAGCAGGTGGCATCTTCTATATAGCCTTTGTAGCCCTATTCGCACTACAGCAACACTTTTATTTTATATTAATGTATTTAACTTTAACGTGTGTTCGCATTTGTAATATTAGGCAAACAATAAACTGACGGCCAAAAATGGACCACTTACTTTACACCTGTGGAGCAGCCAGGTGGGTGTTCCCACCCCCACCCCGACTCTTTTTCCCTTCCCCCCCCCACCACACACACACACACACACACACACACCCACACCCACACACACACACACACACACACACACACACAAACAAACACGTACACTTATATTTGTAATGATTACCTAGGGTTATAACGTCTAGACGTTGTTGTTACTGTTGTTGTTGTTTTATTGTAGTTGTGGTTGTTGTTGTTAAAATGTCAATGCAGCATTGTGAAAACTCGTCTGTAGGATGAGACGGCGTCAGGTGTGTGTGGCTTGCGTAAATAGTTGGTCGGAGGACTGCCGTTTTGTAACTGTTCGCTTAACTCTTTTTGGATGAGAGTTAAAAGCCAGGAGTCTGAGGCTGTGGGCGAATATATTCCATCGCACGAAACGAGTCTGACGTTCGTATGGAATATCCTATCCTATCCCGTAACTCGGAGATCGTAGGGGCACTACAGATGATCGTTTAACCAGCGTACCCCATCTTTCCCTGTCCTCAGCAACCCTGATGGTTTCGCTCAGTGTCAAACCAGTCTATTCTCGAATGTTGTCCTCCCACCTCTTTTTTTGGTCTCCCTCTTCTTCTACCTCCTTGCACAGTGCCTTGCAGGATGGTCTTTGCAAGACCTGATGATCTGGTGACGTGGCCATACCATCGGAGTTTCCGTTTTTTCGTTCGGGGATAGAAAACGATCAAATAAGCAATCATGTAATCCGTAGGGCGATCCGTCGTTATTCTAACTGAGGTACGAGGAGGAGGAGTAGTAATAAAAATTCGATTACAAACATGCAAGGAACTATGTAATTGCAGCGTGCGCATGACAATAAACAAATATCACTAGCGGCAGTGTCACAATGGCAGTGTGTCTAATGAGCAGTGTGACATAATTATGATGACAGCAGTTGGCCTAGAGACAGCATGTGTGATGGGCTTACATGGCAGGAATGCATACAGCGTAGCTGAGACTAGACGAGGCATTACTTAGAGAGGGAGAAGGTCTCAGACAAGCTCTATGGCAGGTCCTACACAATGCAACCCAACACAACAGAACATAACAGAACACAACACTGTAAAGCACAACCGGACATAACACATTACAGCACAACAGAACATAACAGAACACAAAACAGCACAGTACAACACAACACAATAGAACACAATACTTTGAAATGCAACACAACACAACGCAGTGTACGTGCCCAGCAGCCTGGAAATAGAGGAGCGTTCTATTTTCTGCCTGCACTCTTTCCATAGCATGGATGGCATCAGTGGTTATTGGGTCATTTCCATTTTCTATCCCATTTACATTGCGTTGAATGCGCCATCGTTGATTGGTGTACTGCGCCCTAACGAAGTATAATCTTAAAATGAGCAATTGACCTTCTGCTACTAACTGCAACACTGACCCCTATTGTAAGCTGTAGGCTAAGATTGTAGGAAGTAAGCGAGTGTGTTGCACGATTGTCTCGTGGTGCGAGAGGCAACAAGGATCGTGCAGGACAGCAGACCATGTGTTGGCAAGTCAGTATAATCTCCATCCTTCAGGTAGACGCTACCGAGTTCCCAAATTGAGGACCGTACGTTCAAAGAACACTGTCATTCCAAAAATCAATATCCATTTTGAACAGTTGAATAATACTTTTGTGACGCACCTTTCAGTTTCTGCAGCAATGTGTGTGTGTGTGTGTGTGTGTGTGTCGTGTTATGTGTGGGCTGAGTCAGTCATGTTGTCTGGCATATGTGTGTGTGTGTTTGTAAGTGTGTTTTAATATATGACGAATAAATAGGAGATAGGCAAGAGTATTGAATGATAGTGTGACGTGGGGATTTATTGTTGCTGGGCTCTGCACAATGGAATGCTGTAACCCTCTCGTCTTATTCTATGGGGACCGCAAGTGAATCACCCGGTGAATTATTTTAATACATTTATTTGTTTAGCTCGGTCTGTGTTAAGGCTGGGGTACAGAGATAGATAGAAAAATGGTAAAAGATCACTGTCACACTAGCTTTCACACGGCTATGAATCATATGTAGTCCAGCCACTTGATAACAGTAAAAATCACCCATTTATTTCTTCTACTCTATACATGAGCTTCGATGTACGAAACTAACTTACAAGTTCAAATGTCAATGCGAATGGTTTGCTTGCTGATAGTCTAGGCAGCTACTTTCTCATCATAGGGTACTGGATACTTTCTGCCCTAATGGTCAGATCTTGACGAGTGGACTACTGTGGTCCTGTTTATACAGAATCTGGTGCACTGAAGGCTGTGTACTTAGCTCAGTGTCCGAAGAGCTGTGTTGCTGTTGATTCCTTGACACGCTGTTTTGCCTTGGAGTGTTCAACGAGTGGGCTATCTTCGCACAATGCTGTAGATGCCTCGCAGCCAACTCTAAGTGTAGATTAGGTTCTGTTCTTTGCTGAGTTGGGCTCACGACATACCGCCTGCTCGTCTGTAACATATGAGACAAAATTCTGCACAACCCTGTATAATAGGTATGTGCAGAGCGTCTCACTGAAGGTCAAAGTAGCCCTCAGTGATAGCTCCACATCTCTATACATAAGCGACGAACATTCTGCTAAGTCCGTGGTCCACTGGAATCTCCACCCTAATTTTCTATATATAAATATAAATCGTAGCTAACTATACACATAAAGAAATAATAATATTATAAACATTCACTGGTACAGCCACTGGTCTGCAAGCATACATATAGGTTAAACAAGAGTGGTGCCGTACATCTTTCAACATGGCGTCGACCTGTCATGCTTGCCTCGTGATCGGATTCTTCCACGCGGTCACGCAACATCGGACTAACAATGCTTTCTATGCATAGCAAATTTCACAAACATAATTCAACAATAATCTAAAAAAAAACCGATGAAACACAAGTATGTTCATTTACCTGTTTGGCAATGTCAGGCCGTGGCTACTTGATTGAATTCGAATATTCAACAAGCACTGCTTCCCTGGTCTATCAGTGGAGAGATTTCTGCTAGGAAGTAGCTGTGTACTGCCCAAAGCTTTCAACACAAATGACCCTCTACATAGCCTTGGCCTATCCAGTCAGAACTGGTTCTACCTACCGGTGCTGTGTTCGGATTGGCTGAAGAAATCTGAGTGGATGTATATTCAAAGCCTTCTACCGTCAGCTGCGATGATGTCACTGCTATGCGGGCGTCAGGCTACAACTGTTACGCATGATCCCTTCTGTCGTCTGCTAGAGACTAACAGTAACCTTCTAAGTCTAACTGCCTAAACAAGCAAAATCTCAAAGTGTGCAGAGTAAACAGGTCCTCTTGTTACAGATAGTATGATTAGTTTTATAATGGGACGTATTCATGTATGGTAAAGAAAATATTATTTTATTGAGTTATTTTCCTTGTTGATTTCACGTGATTTCAGTCTGCGCATTTTGATGCACATTTGAAATGCATTCACCAGTATTTTGTCACTCTTTTATGGTATTTGGTTGTAAACAGATTTATTTTTGCTAAGCTTATAGTTTGTGCAACCGTTTTGTGTTTTGGAAATATTTGTGAATCTCGCATCTCACTGACGAGAGTTTTTCTTTATTTGGAGGATTTGGTTTTATGCAATAGTGAATCATTATTTTGCAACACATCGACATTGCCTTGTCCCGTGTAATCTTGTTTTCTTTCATCTTCATCTCCATCCTTCTTCATCTCACCTGCCACTCTACGTCCCCAAACCCACGAGGGGTTCCCTTCTTACCCCAACCCTTCAACATGTGTTGCGCGTGCGCGCGCGCGTGTTTGTGTGTGTGTTTGTGTGTGTGTACACGAATCAGCGATAGTATGTTGAATGCAAATTTTACGTATGTACCTATTTCAATTATTTCAGGATTTAATAATTTGTTTATCGGTTTAACAGTGCTTCATTTGTATTCATTGTTTTATCTTTTCCCTTTCAAAAGTCTGTGATCGTCATGTGATATGAATTAGTGGTAAAAAATGTATTGTTCAAAAGCAAGTCTTTCTATGCGTTTATGTATGTTGAACATTTTTTAATCATTGTACGTACTACGTTGGCACCACAATGGAATTTTTCTGTGAAGATAATAAAGTATTCCGTATTCAATCTGGGTGCCAGAGCCTGTGCTTATTACAATATATCCGACATTCAGCTTTCGCCAAGATCGCTCGATGAATGGAAACTGGCCCCAAAAAATCACCATGACATGCACTGAACATTTTCACTGTATTATATAATCCAGTTATTCAATTATTGTGGATATTTATGGATATTTATTTTTACTAATATCATTTTTCATGTCATTTAAAAAAAAAAATAAAACTCGACCTTTTTGTTTGTTTGCGAAATAATAATACGAAATCTTTAATTTGGCGTGCTCGTCTTCTTCGACCTTTTATTTTTTTAATCCTCCCTTCCTGCTTAATCACCTGTCGCTATTAATCGTTACACTAATAGAAGTTGTTGTTGGTGTTGTTGTTGTTGATGATATGATGTGTTTCTCTACATGTAACCTATTTTGCTAAAATGCTTCGTTACAAACCACCACTACTACTGCTACGACTACTACTGCTGCTGCTGCTACTACTACTACTACTACTACTACTACTACTACTACTACTACTACTTCTTGCTAACTTACTGACAAGTGATTATTACAATGACCAACGTTGACAGTGGCAGATTGCGCGCGACAGGTGCGGTGGCACAGTGGGTCGCCGCAAGTCTCGTCTGTCTGGTGATGGGTTCATCGGAGGCCGCGTGGTCACGGTGACCTACCCTCTGTTGCCTCACCACACGTAAGAGCGCGCGCTTCTGTTACATTGCGTTTCCCGTCCTCCGACACGTGACGTATGAGAGCTTTCGTCATAATGACTGATTAATGATGATTCGTGACGGTTTTTTTTCCCTCTCCTTACCCAATCATGAATTTATTTGTTGGGAAAAAGTATGTAGTAGACTTTATGTAATTTTGTGTGTGTGTGTTTACTGATTTCTTATGGAAAGCACGGCTGTTCTATTTCTGTCTTTTTTGTAATTTGTGTACATAGTTGTAAATAGTCTATTTCTGTCTTTTTTGTCATTTGTGTACATAGTTGTAAATAGTCTATTTCTGTCTTTTTTGTCATTTGTGTACATAGTTGTAAAATAGTCTATTTCTGTCTTTTTTGTAATTTGTGTACATAGTTGTAAATAGTCTATTTCTGTCTTTTTTGTCATTTGTGTACATAGTTGTAAATAGTCTATTTCTGTCTTTTTTGTCATTTGTGTACATAGTTGTAAATAGTCTATTTCTGTCTTTTTTGTCATTTGTGTACATAGTTGTAAATAGTCTATTTCTGTCTTTTTTGTCATTTGTGTATATAGTTGTAAATAGTCTATTTCTGTCTTTTTTGTCATTTGTGTACATAGTTGTAAATAGTCTATTTCTGTCTTTTTTGTAATTTATGTACATAGTTGTAAATAGTCTATTTCTGTCTTTTTTGTCATTTGTGTACATAGTTGTAAATAGTCTATTTTTGTCTTTTTTGTCATTTGTGTACATAGTTGTAAATAGTATATTTCTGTCTTTTTTGTCATTTGTGTACATAGTTGTAAATAGTCCATTTCTGTCTTTTTTGTCATTTGTGTACATAGTTGTAAATAGTCTATTTCTGTCTTTTTTGTCATTTGTGTACATAGTTGTAAATAGTCTATTTCTGTCTTTTTTGTAATTTGTGTACATAGTTGTAAATAGTCTATTTCTGTCTTTTTTGTAATTTGTGTACATAGTTGTAAATAGTTTGTACCTTTACTGTTCCGTCTTTTGGTGTATTGTAGCAAAAGCGATTTTTTATCGTGTGCATGTATTTATATGTAATGACTATGTAAAGCGTGGTGAGTCTGGTCATAGGCTGGAGTACCCGCTATATAAAAATCCGTTATTATTATTATTATTCACAGAGCAGCGTAACCAATAAAAATAGGCTGTATATGCACAGGTAGTTACGGGCTCTAGCTATAACGATAAAAACCTCTATCTAATCCTGCCTACTATATAATATCCTTTGATGTAAACTAGATCGATTGAGTTAGTGCTTTTTATCGGTTGATTTATTGATGATGATGATGATGATGATGATGATGATGATGATGATGATGATAATGATGATGATGATGATGATGATGATGATGATGATGATGATGATGATGATGAGATGATGATGATGAACATAACTCGAACTACATTAATCAATACATTTTCAGTTTGTTTTTGGCATTCTATCATACAATCTCTGAAACACCCTGTGAAGAAAATGTATGTAGCGTTGATAGTGTTACTTGGGTGAAGTTTATGTTGTTAACTAGGAATATTAATATATTATCAGTACAACTTTCTTTTTACCGCTGTCTCAAGTGATTTCTGATACTCTGGGTAAATTAGTGTTTTGTTTCCTGAGTCTCTATCATTTATGCGTATGTGTATCTGGTTTAATTGGGGTCACGTGATTTGTGACATGTAGTTTATCGGACTCCGCCACTAAACAACAGTGTTGTACGATATTGTACTTTAAATAATTATGTGAGAATGGAATAAAATTAATTGATTTGATTTTATGTTGGTCTTCTTTTTTTGGTCTGTCTGTATTTGTTTGTATTAAATCTGTCACCCCCGTTGGGGTGCCTGAGGTTTCAGTATAAATAGTATCCCCACTTTCTGGAAACTTAGTGCTTTAAATTCCCACTGTCGCTGTCTTTCTCATTTGCTCTTTCTCATTTCTGCTGTGTTCTATCAATCTGCTATACTATCTACTTCTTCGTTAGACCAGTCATCTACCTTTTTTCTTGAAAACTCTTCCGGGACAAGACTCCTTGTTTGTGTATGAGGTCTGTTGGATCAGCTTGGGAATATTGGATGCTTTCTGCCAGGTGGTCACTAGGGCTTCCTATGATGTTATTATTTAGCAATGTAGGCATTTTATATGTATGTGTTTTGTTGATAATTTATAATGATGTTTGTATTCTATTTTGTTTTTGTAAACGGGGGTTCGATAAATTAGAGTACAGCCTTAGCGTCCCCTGCGTGGGATGACTTTATTGTAAAGTGACTGGCTGATGGAGAGCTTTCAGTTTTACCACTAGGGTTGTTTCGGCAGATCTTTTATGCGGATCAGGGGTTGTCCGGTCCTGATTTGGCTCTGAAGAGTCCGCTGGACCTAAAGCAATAATCATGTAATGTATTAAATCTGTCTTACTCTGCCCCCCCCCCCCCCCCCCTCTCTCTCTCTCTCTCTCTCTCTCTCTCTCTCGTCTGTCTCGTTCTCTCTCTGTCTCTCTCTCTTACACACCCACACACACCCAGACACACCCACACACACCCACCCACCCACACACACACACACACACACACACACACACACACACACACACACACACACACACACACACACACACACACACACACAATCTCTGTTATTTTTTTAAACTTATTTTCCTTCACCTTCTGAGTTTCCTATTTTTATCATATAATAATCCTCTACACGCTCTCTCTTTCAAACGTGACCCTGTGAATTTTTTTCTCCTCTTCCTTCCCCATTTCATACTACTCCCCTCCCCCCAATCCTTTGTTAGTTTTCTTATTCTTTATTTTTCCCCCTCCTCCTTCTTCATATTTTTTCGGATGCTTCGAGCATGATCTTCGTGGATTAAGTGCCATAAGAGTCTCCTTCATCATCATCACGAATCCAGTATAAACCTTAAGTCTAGCCTGTGCTTGCAAGCATTTTCTCGCACGTAGTTTCAAATATCCTGACACGTTTCGGTGGGTATCATTATACACACACACAAACAAGCACTGAGTCCCCCTCGTCCTGGGTAGTGCTGATCTGCGTCTGACACGCTTTTCCTCAGAAGGCGACCCCAGCGAATATTATCCAATATACAAAATAGCCCACAATTCTAACATCTTTTTCTCCTCTTCTCAAGATCTCTTTTTCTGTCTTCCCCTCTGCCTTCTCCTCGTTCTCATCCTCCATCAGTTCTTCCTCATCCTTCTCGTTTTCATTCTCTTCCTCCTCCTGTTCTTCCTCGTTCTCCTCCTCCTCCTCCTTCTCCCTTTTTATCTCTTCGTCTCCTTCTTTTCTCCTCTATTCCGTGTTGCTGTTGTTGTTGTTGTTGTTATTGTTGTTGTTGTTGTTGAAAGGCTGATGGCCACAGATGTAAGGAAATACAATTTTAATGATTCCTGCAGCTTCCCTGATGTCTCATGACAATTGAAATGACATGTACGTCGGCCCGGTTCATAAAATCAAAACCTCTGGGGCTTTTTTTACTTGCAGTTTGCTATCCTGTACTTCTCTAGTCTTCTTGTTCTTCTTGTTCTTGTTGTTGTTGTTCTTCTTCTTGTTGAAAGATAAATAGTGGTCGCTTGAATTAGATCCTGTATCAGTCGGCGCCTTGAGCAGCCCTTCAGCTGGTAAAGCGCGCTATATAAATACAATAAGTTTAAACAAATGAAACAACAATAAATAAATGAAAATGACTGAAGAAGAAGGAGATGAAGACGAAGAAGGAGGAGAAGAAGAAGGAAGAAGAAAAAGAAGGAAGAGGAAGAAGAAGAAGAAAAAGAAGGAAGAGGAAGAAGAAGAAGGAAGAGGAAGAAGAAGAAAAAAAAGAAGGAAGAAGAAGAGGAAGAAGAAGAAGGAAGAAGAAGAAGAAGAAGAAGAAGAAGAAGAAGAAGAAGGAAGAGGAAGAAGAAGAAAAAGAAGGAAGAAGAAGAGGAAGAAGAAAAAGGAAGAGGAAGAAGAAGAAAAAGAAGGAAGAGGAGGAAGAAGAAGAAGAAAAAGGAGGAGGAAGAAGAAGAAGGAGGGAGATGAGGAGGAAGAAGAGAGAATAAAAAATGAAAAGAGTTGGAAAGTACAACGTCAGTATCGATGAAAAAAATAAAAAAATACGCACTTACATAATTATACACATGCACACGAACACACACACACCCACACACACACCCACACACCCACACACACTAACACAAAGAAAAAAAACCCGCACAAACACACTTACACAAGGACAGCCAACAACAAAAACAAACAAGAAGCCAAAATGTTTGAAGGGCTCATCTCTCACGGGACTTAACGACTTCGCCACCCAACCTGCTTTTGTGCATAGATAAGCCTTGCCAGGCCAACCCTCCCTCCAACACCGTGCAGGTTTTTAACCGCTTTAAAAAAAAAAATAAAAAAAAGAAAAAAAAAGAGCCTTTAACCCCTTCCTTCTTTTTCCCCTTCCCTCCAACGCCCAACTCGTCTTGCACCCCCTCCATGCCGCACACATAGTACTCAATGCTCTTCCCTTTTCCATTTTGTCTGTTTCCCTCTGTCTGTCTCTGTGTGTCTGTTTTTGATTCTGCTCTCTCTCTCTCTCTCTCTCTCTCTCTCTCTCTCTCTCTCTCTCTCTCTCTCTCTCTCTCTCTCTCTCTCTCTCTTTGTCTCTCTCTCTCTTGTCTGTCTGTCTGTCTCTGTCCGTCTGTCTGCTTCTTTCTCTGCCTGTCTCTGTCTCTCTATCAGTCTCTCTCCCTCTGTCTGTATGTTTGTCTCTCTCTCTCTCTCTCACCAACACACACACGCACGCACAAACACACTCACTCACACATACACACACTCACTCACAACACGCTAACACACACAATCACAAAACACTCACACACACACACCCACACACACACCCACCCACACACACCCACACACACACACACACACTCCTTCCTTCACTGATTCGTGTATCTCCAATGACCAAGGACAGTACAATAGGCCTATTGAGTTCTCTCTTTCTCTCATTTCCTCCCACCTTACCTGTCTCGTACTTCCGAATTCCTCAATTATCTCCCATGTTTGCTATTTCTTTTTCTCTCTCTTACTCTAATTAATCAACCTTCCAGATCTCCGCCTTCTCTCTTAACCCCTAACTTCTTTGATCCTTGTAAGTCTGCCTGTCTGTCGGTCGGTCTGTCCCTTTCTCTCTCTCTCTCGTCATATCAGTCAGTAGTCATTCCCCCTCCCTGTCTCTCCGTCCGTCTGTCTGTATGTCTGTCTGTCTGTCTCTGTCATAGTTCCCATTCCCCACCCCAACCCACCATCCTCTTTTTTTCTCAGAGTCAAACCCCGCAGATTTTGTTGTGTTTTGTGTTTCAGCGTCCGGAGGCCAGCGCAGGGTGAGAGAACAGGAGGGGGGAAGAGGGGGGGGGGAGGGAGGAAGGGAATAAAAATGAAATAGCGGGGAGCAGGAATAGAAGGAAAGAAGCAGAAAAAAAAGCTAGCGAGACAAAAAAAAAAATTCCCCTCTCCCTTCAGTGTGGGAGTACTACACCTCCGCCACACGCTTTAGACCAAAGCCTCGACAGATCGTAACGTAGTGGTCTCGTGAAGGCTGCAGTTCTTTTTTTATTTTTTATACACTAGCCTACTATCGCGCACATTTTTTGCCCTTCACTACAACAGCAGACGATTTGCCTGTACTAGTGCAGTAGACAGGGTTATTTTTTGTAGCCGCGCCGCGTTATCGGTGCAGTTTTGTTTTTTATACCTGCAATATCTTTGTGTAGTTAAGGTGATTTTATGTGTGTGTGTGTGTGTGTATGTGCTCTCAGAATTTTTTGCTCAATGTAGCTTCCTTAAACGAGTATAGTTTACGAGGTGAGTGTGTCTCCCTTAAGTGAGTATAGTTTACGATGATGTTTTTGAGTGTGGCTTCCTTAAATGAGTACAGTTTACGTTGAGGTCTTGTGTGTTCATGCATATTTGTATACAGTTAAAGTGATTTTGTTTGTAGTTCAGTATTACCGGTGCAGATATGTTTTTGTAGTGCATTCTTTTCGTTCAGCACAGATGGCGGTTTGTGTAGCTTGATAAAATCAGTACACCTAATTAAGATGAGTTTGCGCTCCACGTCTGAGTGTATTTTTCGGTGGTCCTTTTTTGTAGGCTTACCTGCAGTATCTCAATATATTTTATTTGTTTTTTGGTGTAACTCAATATAAACAGTATAGATGATTTTTATAAAAATTGCTTGACACAGTCAGATAATAAAGGAGTTTGTGCGCCATGTCTGAGAGCAGTTTTCGATGGTAATTTTTGTACCTACCTGCAGTATCTCAATTACATGTACGGTGGTTTTATGTGTGTGTGCGTGCGCGCGCGCGCTTTTGTGTATGTGTTGGTGTAAACATGCGTGTGTGTATATATGTGTGTGTAAACCTGTGTGTGTGTATGTGATTATTGCTTGACAAAATCATATAATTAAGATGAGTTTGTGCGCTTTGTCAGAGAGCAGTTTTCGATGGAAGTTTTTGTATGAATATAAATCTACCTGCAGTATCTCAATTACATGTAAGGTGGTTTTGTGTATGTGTGTGTGTAAACATGCGTGTATATATATATGTGCGTGTGTTTGTGTGTGTGTGTGTGTGTAAATTGTGGGTGCGTGTGTGTGTGTGTTTGTGAGTGATTATTGCTTAACAAAATCATATAATTAAGATGTCTAAGCATTTAATTTTAAGACTCTGTGTTTAATGTAAGCATACTTGCAGGATTTTCAGTACAATACAAGGTGCAATTTATTTGTACACCTGCATTATCTCCGTGCATTTGATAGGCTTCTGTGTAATTCAGTACATAAGTGCAGATTTTTGTGTGGTAGTTCCAGTGTTTTGTATTTGTGTGTGTGCGTGAGCGCGCGCACATTCATTACCTAAATACAGTTATGGAGTATTTTGTAGCTCAGTCATAACAATACATATATATTTAGTGCATAATAATATAGCCCACTCTCGTACAGTGCATGTCATCTTATGGTTGCGTATAGAAACAGTACACATAACTTGAAATTAGTAACATGAAAACGTTCAAACTCCAAATACCATTGTTGTGGGTTTCACCATTCCAATTATTCTCTCTTCGTCAATAAAATTGCGGACTAATTGAGAGTGATCAGTGTACTTCTTTTTAAAATTGTTAATACAATATACTTTATGTGCGATTTTTGAGTAAATATGGTGATTTATTTGTGTGCTTTGAGTTTTATCGTGTACACTTTGGCACATTTTGTGTGTGTTCAGTTAAGGTATTTCGTGATTGTGTGGGACGCTCTGTCTCAGTTGCTGAAGGCGGTTGTTTTGGACAATATCTCAGTTGACTTAGGTGAATTTTGTTTGTGTATATATATATATGTGTGTGCTGCAGTCGGCATGCTGATAACTGAAGGTAATCTATCAACCTTTTACTTTTACTTATAGACAGACGCTGGGCGTCTGTTGTTTCCTAAGCCCTGTTCGTCGTTACTTTGTTTACATTGTGTGTGTTGTGTGTGTGTGTGTGTGTGGGGGGGGGGGGTGAGTGTGTGTGCGCGTGCGCGTTTTTTGTGTGTATGTGTGTGTGCGTGTGTGTGTGTGCCTGTGTGTGTTTGTGTTTAATCTATTGTCTTGGAACTCATTCTCGTTAACCACGCTATCGTTTCTATACTTAAAATGTGTGTGTGTAGGAAGGGGAGGAAATGCCGTTTACTTTAATTGTTTAAAATAGTTTTTTTCAAACTATATAAATAAACTTTAATGACAACTAACCAATGTTTTCGCCTTCTATACACTTTATATTACCAAATGTGAGTATAAAGCTGTAACCTGGTCGATCTTTACGTGGTTTATATATTTAGAAAATGATTTTCACTTTTAGTTGCATAAAATTGTAGTCACTGTTTGGCCGACCGTTTTATTTTTGCCCCAGACAGCCTTGTTTGGGTTTAAGTGCAATTTCTGGTGCAGCTGCACCCGTCTGATTTGAGTAGATCGGTTTTGTGCGACTCGGTAAAACTCATAACGGTGCCACTAACACAGCGTGCCTGCGCCTGATAAAACCTACTCCCTGTACAGTGTATTAGTGTCAGGTGCGTTGTGAGTGATGCCGTATGCCTAGAATCCTATTCACTGAGTAGATACTGGGTCTAATTAGGCTCAGATACGCTGTGTGATGAGTGTCGATGAGTGGAACGGGGTATCGGTGGTCTGAATAGGCAGGAGTGCGTGCGCGTTGGGAGGTGTGTTGTTCGTGTGTGTGTGTGTGTGTGTGTGTGTGTGGGCGTGTGTGTTGTCTGCTTGTTGTGCGTGTGCGTGGATGTGGACCTATCTTCATGAAGCTGTAGCTGAATGTAAGTAAGATATTAACTTCGCACAACAGCTCCCACTATGTGTGTATGAATGTATCTGCCAGCCTTTATGTCTGTCTGTGCGATTATCCGTCGGACAGGTCACATTTTTGTGTGTGTTTGTGTGTGTGTCTCTTTTATCAGCTGTCGTGCGTGACTGTCTTCCCTTGTGGTGAGTGTGCGTGCATGTGAATACCTTTCTCTGTCTCTCTCTCTCTCTGTGTCTGTGTCTCTGTCTGTCTCTCTCTCTGTCTGTCTGTCTCTCTCTCTCTCTCTCTCTCTCTCTCTCTCTCTCTTTCTCTGACAAATGTCGGTTTTTCTTAGGGTGTGTTAGGATGCACGTGCTTACTCCATAACTGAAATTCTTAAACACATTAATAGCGCGTATTAGCAAAACTCTCTCTCTCTCTCTCCTTTTTCTCCCCCCCCCTCTCTCTCTCTCTCTCTCTCTCTCTCTCTCACAGACACACATACACACAGTCTCTGGGGCGGTTTGGGTTAAATTCTGTATCAACCAGAGTCTTGAGCAGCTCTTGAGCTGGAAAAGCGCTATATAAGAACAATTAAATAAATAAACACACACGAGAGAGAGATATTAAAAAAAAAGAGAGAGAGAGAGTGAGTGAGAGAGAGAGAGAGAGAGGATGACGACAGCTGATTGAGAAAGTAAAGCTGAGACAGAGAATAATAATACTGCATTCTTATACCAAACTTGAAAACCGTGGTTCAGATGTATAGTACTTATAAAATGTCGGTTGGTCAAGAATACAAAGTATGGAGATGAGGTGCTACAGAAGACTTCTGGGCATTTCATATACCAAGCACATCACCAAAGATGAAGTCCGACAGACCATCACACAAGCCATTGGACAACACGATTACCTGGTCACAGTGGTGAAGAAACGGAAACTCCGTTGGTATGGTCACTTCACCAGAGCATCAGGCCTTGCGAAGACCATCCTGCAAGGCACAGTGCAAGGAGGTAAAAAAGAGGGAAACCGAGAAAGAGGTGGGAAGACAACATTCGAAAATGGACTGGCTTGACATTGAGCGAAGCCATCAGGGTTGCTGAAGACAGAGAAAGATGGAGTATGCTGGTTAAACGATCATCTGTGGTGCCCCAACGCCCTCAGAGTTACGGGATAGGATATGATAGGATAGGATAGGATAGGATAAAGCCACCAACAACAAACACCAACCTCCACTTCTTTGGGTGGGAGGGAGGAAGAAGGAAGAAGAGGGAAAGGCTTCTTTATGAAAGTCATTATTATTATTATTATTATTATTATTATTATTATTATTATTATTATTAATATTATTTTATTTATTTTTTTTTAAATTATTATTATTATTATTATTATTATTATTATTATTATTATTATTTATTACAATTCAAACTTCCAAGCTTTATTTCAGAGAAAATACAGACACGTAGATTTTCTCCCCCTTGTCGATATTCTCCTGCTTTGCTGACCACAGCAGGGTGAAAAGAAAGCAGTGTTCCTTCAGCTTGGCCGAGAAGTGCCAGACCCACGCCGTACTGAATAGAGTGACTAGACTTCCTCGCCAGTCCTTTAGTTCTGCTGTATGAATGCTGACGCCGCCAACACTAACCTCGAGATGACCCTTGGCCAGGTTAACTCAGCGAGTAACTGACCCCCGTTTAACTCGCTGCCACCTCAGTTTCTTGTGGTCAAATCGCGTGCTATATAACCTCTTATTTTAGTGCAGTGATTTGTCAAAATGTTACGTTAGAGGAGTACAAATGGGTCTTAAATGCTATTTGTAGTGTATGGAAATTGAAAGGAATCGAACTTATCGCCAAAATGGACAATAAGAAAGGTGAAGTTGAGGTCAAGATCGAGATGGATGCAAATAATGTGCGTAGTCTGTTGTACTGCGCGACGTCTGTCCGTCGACCGCAACTTATTTTTTTATGAATGTCCCTGGCCATCCAGACCATTCTGTACGAGGTCAATCCCCTCTGGAGTGACTTACTTCCTTTCTTCTTCTTCTTTGTCGTGATCGTCGTCATAACAATCTCTCTCTCTCTCTCTCTCTCTCTCTCTCTCTCTCTCTCTCTCTCTCTCTCTCTCTCTCTCTCTCTCTCTCTCTCTCTCTCTCAAGTAGACTAATGTACATGTAGCATATGCATGTTTAATGTTATATTTATTTATTCAGACATAATCAAAAGCAATGTAATGCTTTATTATGAAATCCTATACATTCACAGGTGAAGTTGAAAGGTTCGACTTTTTAAAAATAATTTTTATTTATTTATCTATTTATTTTTGGTGTTTCTTTCTTAATGTGAACTAATTGTTATAAAGGAATGAATGTTGTTAAAAGTGTATGTGTATGTCAGTAGTATGATGATATTTATGGTTAGATAATTTCAAAAATAATTATGATATGCCCATGGTAAATTTCTTAAATTGTTTATGTTACATCAGTACAACTTATGTTAATCTGATGAATAAAAATTGATACAACAACAAGGTACTTCAATGGACTTCTGGCCATATCAGCATAGATCCAAAAGCGATAACAATATTTTAAAATTTTTAAGTGGGGATAATTAGTCTGACCTAAAAAAAAAAAAAAAAAAGGAGACTGGAGTGAAAAAAAAATAAAGCTGTTTTTTTTTTTTTTTTTTTTTTTTTTTTTTACATTGTCTCCCAGTTTGAAAAGTGTTAGTCTAAGAATCGTTTCATCTTAAAGTTAGTAAAAACCAACATATCAAAAGAGTCTCACGGTCTATCATTGGAACTAGCTGTGCGCAGCAAAGCCTGTGGCGAGCCCCATACACTGTGGCTGGCCGTAGTCAGCATAATGGCTAGGGGAGGTATGCTAAGGCCAGGTATTGTGATGAAAGCCGTGGAGTTCAGTGTGGCTTTTTATAGCACGACTGTTCACCGTTGAGTGAACTCTGCACTATTGTCACTAGCGCCCGTTCACTGGGCTATTGACAAGGTCTCTTTTTAAGACGGAAAATGTAGAGATGTTTATATAGGCTGGCTTTGGAACGGAGAGGGCAGGTGGGGGAGGGGGAGGATGGTGGAAATGAAGGAAGGTGTGTGTGTGTGTGTGTGTGTGCGCGCGCGTGTGTGTGTGAGAGAGAGAGAGAGAGAAACTGTCCGTTTTTTCTCTGTCTATCTGTGGGATTGTGTACGTCTCGGGCAGGTTGAGTATGATCCTGTATTGGACAGCGCCTTGAGCTGAAAATGTGCTATATAAGAGCGCTACCATAAATAAAAATAATCTTCTACATACTTGGACGTGGAGGTGGAGACTGGAGACATTGGCGAGGGTATAGCAGAGGGAGATGGGCGAAGGGAGAGGGGGGGAGAAGGGAGGTAATGTAAATTCTGAATCTGACTGTATATCTATTGAGAAGTTGGATTATTGTTTATTTTTAGGGGAGGGTGGGGTGGTGGGGTTGTTGTAAATAGTGTGATGGTTCTCAGAAAATACTAAATAGACTTTATTTGTGGTGCTGAGCGTGGGGGAGTAGAGGGGGATGAAGTATAGTCTGTGCGTCTGGTACATTGTTGTGCAAGCTCTGTTTATCATGCTGACAATTGCCTGGTTGTCAACTGCTTTCAGACACGGACTTTCAGTATACTGGTAGCTAGTCTGGTTTATAATACAATACAATTCAATACAATGCAATACACAATAATCCGCTTCCATCTACATCACGCTCGCACTCATCGTAATCCAATCCTATCCTATCCCGTAACTTCAAAGTCGTTGGTGCACCACCAATGATCGTTTAACCAGCGTACTCCATCTTTCTCTGTTCTCAGCAGTCCTCATGGCTTCACTCAGAGTCAAGCCAGTCCATTCTCCAATGTTGTCCTTTCACCACTTTTTCTGTCTCCTCCTTCTTCTGCTTCCTTGTACCGCGCCTTGCAGGATGGTTTTTGCAAGGTCTGATGCTCTGGTGATGTGGCCATACCATCGGAGTTTCCAGTTCTTTACCACTGCGAGCAAGTCATCGTGTGGCCCAATGGCTTGTGTGATGGTCTGTCGGACTTCGTCATTGATGATGTGCTGGAAATAGCAAATGCCCAGAAGTCTTCTAAAGCACCTCATCTCTATGCTTTCGTTGTAGGTATGCTGTGAGGGTCCATGTTTCGCAAGAGTATAAGAAGATAAAGATGACGAAGGAGCGCAGCAACCTTACCTTGTAGTGGTCTTGTCTTTCCAAATGGGCTTCGATCTTGTCAGGGGAGCAGTTGTTTGTGTGAACCTGGAGAGGACCCTGTCAGGATCCACTGTCTAATACAATGTCTCCTAAATATTTAAAATTGTGAACCGTGTTGAGGGATCGGCCTTGGACTTTGATATCGTTTTGATGTCATTGGTGTTGTTGGTCGTCATGTTGATCTTCTCTGCGCTAATTTTCATTCCATAGGCTCTGGAGGTAGTGTCAAGCCTCTGTACCAGCTGTTCTTGTTCCTACCCAGCCAATCCATCAATGTCATTCGCAAAACGGAGGCTGGAGATTGCTCTATCCCCTATGATTACTGTACCTTCATGATCTGCAAGCGTACCCGACATGATGCGCTCTAGAAAGATGTTGAAAAGTGTTGGAGAGAATATTCATCCTTGACGCACGCCGGTGGTTGTTCTGAACCAGTTCCCGATGGCTCTTTTGTGAAGGACTGCACTGGTAGCCTTGTCATACAGGCTTTTGATGACTTTAATAATGTTGGAGCTGATGTTGTACACTCTCATGATAGCCCTTAGAGCTGCATGCCAGACTCGGTCAAACGCTTTCTTGAACTCTACAAACACATGATATAAATGTTGTTGGTGCTGTAGATATTTCTCACATTATTTTGAGGTTAAAAATCTGCTCAGTGGTACTTCTCACTGCCCTGAATCCTGCTTGTGCTTTCGCTATGATTTGTTCAGCTTGGGGTTTCAACCTGTTGAGTATTATTTTCAGGATGACTTGCTGGGATGGCTGATCAAGCAGACGGTACAGGTAGCTTTGACACGCCTGAAGGTTACCCTTTTTGGAAAGACTGATGACCAGCGATTGGGTCCATATTGTAGGCCATTCCCCACTCTGCCAGATCTCGTTACAGATAATGGTAAAGGCGAAAAACATCGCTTCTCCTCCTGCTTGAAGCAATTATGCGGGTATGTTGTCCACTCCCGCTGATTTTCCCTTCTTCAGCGATTGCACTGCTACATCAACTTCTTCTCGGAGAATTAGGAGGATTTCTTCATCTTATCTGTTCTGGGGACATGCTAGAACTAACTGATGGGTCTCCATTTTGTGTGTTGTTGTAAAGGTCAGAGCAGTACTCTGTCCATCTATGTCTATCCAGTATATCTTGTTATTTTGTAAGGTACAAGCCAGACTTGCTTTGGGTTGTTTAACACTTGTCAGCCGCTTCACAGTCTGGTAGGTCTTCTTGCTGTTGTTCTTGTTCAGACTGTTCTCTATTTCCTGGCATTGATTTTTTAGATTTTATTTTTAGATTTTAATGCTTTATTGTCCCTTTTTATCGGGAAATTCTTGGCCGCCTCCCCTGTGGAAGGCGTAGTCGCAGCCTGTGGCGCGCCCAAACCCAACCTACCTAACATGATCTTCTATCCAGTTCTGCTTTGTTGTGAGCATGCCTTTTCGAATGCCACTGTTGATTTCTCGGTAGGCATCAGCTCCCTGTAAAGTGTTCTTTTTCCTTTTCATCTCTCTTCGTTTGTCACACAGGTCCAGAAATTCAGGCGCGATCCACGGTTTTTTTCTGTGGGCGGTGTTGATATCTAGTTCATCAGCTCCGAAAATGGTGCACATTTCCCTCCAATTGTGGCTTGAAATATTTCTGCCACCTCTGGGTCTTGCAGTTTGTCCAGGTCGAACTTCAACCTGTTTGCTTTGTTCACTCTTTTCAAGTTGAGCCGGAACGACAATCATTACGAGATCGTGGTCACTTCCGGTGTCTGCTCCTGGAAAAGAGCGTATCTTGCCAATGTTGACGCTTGATCTGAAGCGTTTCTTGACCATGATGTAGTCGATCTGGTTGCGATGCTCCTCGCTGGGACTGTGACAGGTCCATCGTCTGGTTTTTTTTATGGGAACCAAGCGTGTTTGCCGGTATCAGATTGTTGTATCTGGCAAACTCCATGAGTTTTAGACCTCTGTCATTTGTCTCGTTGTTGCAGTGGGATCCACATGAGTCTCCCCAGTTGTGATACGCATTTTGGCCAACCTTGGCTTTCCAGTCGCCTTGCACTGTGACTATGTCCTTCCTCAGAACTTGGTCAAAGACAGCCTGCAGATGTTCATAGAAGTCCTCTACTTCGCTGTCGTCATAATCTGATGTTGTGGCGTAGGCCTGGATGATGGTGATGTTGAAAGGGGCTGCTCTCAGACAGATGGCAATTAGTCTACTGGAGACTGGGCGACAACCCATGAATGGGGCCAGACTGTCTTTGTGGACCAAGAATCCAACGCCGTGTTCGTGCCTGTCATCTCTCCCGCTGAAATAGAGTTTGTGGCCTTTGTCGGTCGTTTTTTCGCCTATCCAGCGCAGTTCGCTGATACCTAAAATGTTTTATCGATAGTGGTCCAGCTCGTGGGCAAGTTCTTCTAATTTTCCCTCTGCAGTTAGGGTCCTGACATTCCAGGTTCCTATGACAATGTTGTCTCTCGTGCGGTGCTTGCCAAGGTGTCCACCAATAAAACATTTATCTCCCCTGTCCTGTTGGCCAACCGAAGGCGCGGTTCTTGAAGACCCGGGCGACGACCGATCCGGTATGGAGTAAGCGGTTCTATTCGTGTCATTTCTTGGGCAAAAGAGACCTGTCGGGACCCAATCCTCAGCCACAGCCGAAATCCACGATTATAGTTTGGCTCACCTTGACCCCGAGCACGTTGCCGTTGAACCTATAGTAAAGTGAAGTTCCTCCGTCCTGGCCGGTGTCTTCTCTGTAGAAGACTTTCTTTTAGTGATATCGTGCTGACATTACCTTGTTAGGTTAGTCGCCTCTTACGACCCGCCCGGAAACGTTGGGTCTATTCTATTCAGTGCCGGAACAAGGTTAAAGATTATTTCAACTTTTTCCCTCCCTCCCCCCTTCTCCTACACACCCCCCCCCCACACACACACACACACACGCCCACCCACACACACACACACACACACCCATCACAGCTGAGCGAGGCATGCAGTTGCGTTCCTTGTTATCAAAGGGTATCACAGAGCATATTCAAATGACGGGATTACAATACATGACATTATAACAAGTCAAGCATCACCATGATCAATACCTATTGATACAAATGTAAACATACTAAAAATCACATTTGAAACACGCACTCTCCTCACTCCATACAATGCTTTACAATCAAAACAGTAAAGCTTAAAACTTGTGCAATCAAACAAAAATTGATGTTCGAAGGTTATAATAAGTACAATAGTACACCGTGCCATCAAACTAGATAAGAGAGGATGAAAAGGTGTCGCTGGTTTGGCTTTTGTTCAGACACTGGTAGAGAGTGTGCCAGTTAGTTATTGTGCAGTAAGCGGTACACAGTGGTTACAGTATTGTATACACTGTCAACTGCACGCTGATGGGTTGGAGTAGAAAAGGGTGTCAGGGGGTTAAGGAGGGGGGAGGGAGGAGGAGACAAAGATAGTGGTACATTGGTGGAGCGTCTGGCACAATAGATGTACATTTCAGCTGAAAAGTATGCTTGCACTGGTTTGGGGGTAGAGGAGGAGGTGGCGGTGGTTGGGTAGGGGAGGGGGCAGAGACATGGAACATTGGTAATGAGTTTGATACACCAGAGTAAGCGGTCATTTTCAGCACGAAAATAAGAAAGAGTAATTAGCACAGCAGCCAAACCGAATATGCAAAAGACATGCGGTAGGCGCATTTTCAAATTGGGCTGTCTTTGCTCTCTCTCTCTCTCTCCCCCCCCCCCTCCCACTCTTCTCACCCGCACCCCTGAAGCAGTTGAGAATGTATTGAATATTTTCAGCGCTAAGGATAGGTAGGAGACACACTGCACATATATACGTGTGCACACAGCGACACCACAGATAACACCGAGCTCACTGTTTCAGTCCAACTATTTCCTGTCTTGTGCTCTGCACTGTTAAAAGGTGCGGTCCTGCAGATTATTGCATTGTATTGTATTTACTAGAATTGGATAATGCAATAAAATAGATGAATATAGACTTGTTAAATCAAACATACAAAATTCACACTTCTACATATGTACATACATATTGTATTATATTGTGTTGTATTGTATTGTATTGTATGTACATATTTATTGTAGATCTCGATGTCTCTAACAGGCATCTAAAAGCACACTTTTCCCACCCTAATATAGTTGCTATCCTATCCTATCCCGTAACTCGTAAGTTGGGGCACCACAGATGATCGTTTAACCAGCGTACTCCATCTTTCTCTGTCCTCAGCAATCCTCAAGGCTTTGCTCAGTGCCAAGCCAGTCCATTCTCGAATGTTGTCCTCCCACCTCTTTTTCTGTCTCCCTCTTCTTCTGCCTACGACTGTGCCTTGCAGGATGGTCTTTGCAAGGCCTGATGCTCTGGTGACGTGGCCATACCATCGGTGTTTCCGTTTCTTCACCACTGTGAGCATGTCATCGTGTTGTCCAATTATGGTCTGTCGGACTTCGTCGTTGGTGATGTGCTGGGTATAGGAAATGCCCAGAAGTCCTCTATAGCACCTCATCTCTATGCTTGGTATTCTTCGTTGTAGGTCTGCTGTGAGGGTCGATGTTTTGCAAGACGGAGATGGCAAAGGAGCGCAGCAACCTTACTTTGTAATGTAGACTGATGGTCCTGTCTTTCCAAATGGGCTAAAATACAATTGTCGGTGTATAGTTGTTATTATCAACCTATTTTATTTAGTCGTTTTTAGATAAATCGTTGATTCCCGTCATGTCAGTCTAATTGTATTTTGATAATCAAGCGCAACCATTTATAATTAGATTTTGAACTGCACCTCACAGGTTGCAAAACAAAGTTAGACTAAAGTCCGTTGATGAAGTTGATGACGAAGATGATGATGAGGATGATGTTGGTAAAAATGATGATGACACCAAATTAAAATCATCGCCAGTCACTGTAAACATTGTGACTTTGCTTCCTGATGAGCAAGGACCCTCCCTGAGTTCTTGTGAACTTTCTCACTTCCACCCTCACTCGCACCACCCTTCTACAGATAATTATATATATAGTTTTGTGTGTGTGTGTGTGTGTGTACATTGTTAATACAGCTGCTGGTCTCCACACTCCTCCTCTGCAACCACTACCACCTTCACGCCTACATTATTGTTGCACAAATAACGTTGACTCGTGTATTAACCTGTACGTCTTCTCTCTTCTTGAGCACTAACTACTGTGTCGCAAGTTAAGCACCGTCCAGTGCGGTTAGCACTTGGATGGGTGACCGCAAAACGTGAAGCGACAAATAACAACGGCCCCAGTTGACTCAACTGTGACTGAGTACCTACTCTCTTAAAGGTGGGGAAGGGAAAGCAGCGAGGGAGAGAGATGGGCATTACCCTCATTACGCTGGCCCAAGATAAGTGTGATCTCCAACATCACGTTTCCCCTACGGCCACAAGGCTATGGGACCACCTTTACCTTTACCTTACCTATCTTCTGCCTTAACCCTACCTCTTCCCTTCACTACGCACCCACCACGCACTCCTAATATTATTTTAACGACTAAGCTAAAGGAATGATAATGTAGACAACATAAGTAATTGCTAGTCTGAAGAAATATGAGGCCTCTGACACCTTCACACCCTTTACCCCCTTCTTCCTTACCCATTTCCTCATCCAAGGACCATCAAGTTCGGAATGGTTAAAGCGGTGTTTTGCTTTTTTGCTTGGATAATCCTATCCGATCATATCCGATCCCGTAACTCGGAGGTCGTTGTGGCACCACAGATGATCGTTTAACCAGCGTACTCCATCTTTCTCTGTCATCGCTCAGTGTCAAGCCAGTCCATTCTCGAATGTTGTCCTCCCACCTCTTTTTCTTTCTCCTTTTTCTTCTACCTCTTTGCACTGTGCCTTGCAGGATGGTCTTTGCAAGGCCTTGGATAATGCCTTCCATAATTTACCACAATCTTTCGTAATCCGTTAGGTTGCCACCAACATAGTTTATACAGCAATTTCATTTTCTTTCTAGGTCTACTAAACTTTTACACCACAATGGTCGGGAAGGAAAAACGAAATTAACAGATTTATGGGACTGTGCAATGCGAGTGCGCCTTTAAGTGGCCCAGTTAGATAAGCACATTCCAGGTCAGTGGCGCGCGCTCGCTCTTTCCATGCAGTGCATGTGGTATGGTGTCAGCTTGTGCGTCTGTTATCTTTTTTTTACTCCATGTTTTTTGTCTCCACATTACAGAGCGGTAAATGCGTGGCTTGCATTAAAATAAGGGGCATTGGGCATACTAAAAGTGGTATATTATTACATGTATCATTTAAATAATGCTTCAAACACAAGCATGAACTGTATTGTTTTCTAATTTGAAGGAAATGTGCACGAACTTTATTAATTTGCATGTTTGTCTTTCGGCATGCCTCTGTTTATATATCTGTTTCTTTCTGTTTGTATGTTGGTCTATGCTTCTGTGTCACTCGTTCTGTCCTTATGCATCTCTCTCTCTCTCTCTCTCTCTCTCTCTCTCTCTCTCTCTCTCTCTCTCTCTCTCTCTCTCTCTCTCTCTCTCTCTCTCTCTCTCTCTCTCTCTCTCTCTCTCTCTCTCTGTGTTACACTCAGTTTGATGTTGGTGTTTTCTATCAGTATCTGATTCAGCCCCGATGCTTGAATTCCTGATAGTTGTGTAACTCAGATTCGTTTATTCACACAGCCCGTCCAAACAGCATACAAATCACAAAGTCGACGTATGAAGTTTTCCACTTTTATTCAGCATACATCAACAACTGCATACAATTCTCAACTCAACTCAACAACTTTCACAGCAACTCTCCAAATCACTATCAACAACTTTACTTTCAACAGCGACTCGGCTCACGATTAAATAACCTCTTTCTTTTCTGGAACGATTTGGTACGTGGTAGAAATGACGCACTGCCACCAATCGAACTAAAGATCGTCATCACTGACTTACGTCATTCACATTTTCTCTACTTCCGGGAACATTCACGACCTTCGATATCCATCCGGAAATTTCTATCAAGAGTAAACACGCATATCCAGAAGATTCTCAAATAATATCGACTAACGCAAATTATCAACGTTATACAAAGCCTCTCCTAACAACAATGCAAACTCAAATCAAAGGTAAATAAACTCCATTATTGAATACTTTGCAAATCGAAACGATTAGATCTATCGTACACGCTTTCGACATACTTTCGTACGCGTTTCAACGTAACATAACCCCCCACTCAAGAAGAAATTTACCCAATTTCTTTCAACAACGTTGAAACGTAATGCCCAAACAATGTACAGAATTAAAACTTACTTCAGACTGTCTCATTTACTGTCAATGTTCTCAGTTTATATACACAGAGTCAATGTTCTTCCATCCGCAAGTCTATCTGGATATTGTCAATGTTCACAGTTCATTCACACAGAGTCAATGTTTCTCATCTGCAAATCTTTCTGGATACTGTCAATGTTCACAGATCATTTACCCAGTCAACGTTTTTCATTTTCAAGTCTGTCATTACCAATATCCTTAGTTCGTCCACACAGTCAATGTTCTTTCGTTCGCAAGGAATCGACGCCCTCGTCAGTTGCGGTCGTCATCGGCCCAGGGTCAAAGACGATGATCACGCGGGCTTCCCTGGAATCAGTGCGTCCTCCGTTGTCTCCTTCTTCCATCGGATGTCCGACGCAGTCGACGTTGTCAGCTCCCAGGATGCATTTGCTGGGTCTCACGATCAGGTTGGCTTCTGCGGGACGGTGGAACAGCTCCCTCATGGTCTGCAGATGCTCCTTCCAGGTCTGGGTGTGGACTTCATGTTCGACCAAAGTCGTAGAGCCTGGGACATCGCTGAAGCTATGGGGAAATTCGCCCATAAGGTCCTTGAGCTCCAACTTTTGACCTTCCGTCAAGCCTGGTCCTAGCTTAACGTCATCGATGCCTTCTTTGCTGTGGAAGTCTCCAAGTTCCAACAGTTCTTCGCTGTCAAAGCTGTCGTCGGTCACAGCTGCTGTTGCTGCATGTACAGTCTCTGGCGGCCTCTCCACGTACAGCTTAAGGAGGTTGGCGTGGTATATTTTGGAATGCTGGCCGACCTTCACCTTATAGTCGTTGATCCCCACCACGGTCTCCACTTCGTACGGGCCTTTCCACTGCATCAGCAACTTATTATGATCGGTAGGTAGCAGCACCAGCACTTTGTTGCCAGGTTTAAACTTCCTGTTCACAGCCCTACGGTCATAGTAGTGCTTTCCACAGTCCTGGGACTTCTTCAGGTTTTCTCTGGCTATCTCGAGAGTCTGCTCCAGCTTCTCCCGTAGCTCAAACACGTACTGGTAGCTGTTCTTCACCTCTGGGGTGTCTACTTCTTTCGTCCACAGTTCTTTCAGGATGTGCATCGGCCCTCGGATGGTTCTTCCGTACAGCAGCTCGAACGGAGAAAAGCCGGTGGACTCCTGCGGTACTTCTCTGTAGGCGAAAAGTAGGGCGTTGATGTAGCGATGCCATTGTCTGGGCTGCTCGCTGCACAGTTTCTTCAGGGTGGACTTCAGCGTAGCATTGAACTTTTCGACGAGCCCGTTGCACATTGGATGGTAGGGTGTCGTAGTCAAATGCCGGATGCTCAGCAGTCTGTTGACCTCCTTCATGCAGTCAGAGACGAACTGCGTCCCGAGGTCTGTCAGAATTTCTTCGGGCACTCCAAGTCTACTGAACATGTCCACCAGTGCCTCTGCCACAGTTTCAGTGTCAATCTTCTTCAGTGGCACTGCTTCTGGGTACCGAGTCGCATAGTCCACTAAAGTCAGTACCCACCGATGACCTTCTTCACTCGGAGGTCTTATTTCGCCGATTAAGTCTAAGGCCACCCTCTTGAAAGGTCGGTCGATCAGAGGCATCCTCTGCATAGGCACTTTCGGGACCCTTCCTCGAGGTATGGTCTTCTGGCAAATGTCACATGATCGGCAGAAACGGCTGACGTCCGCATGAAGCCCTGGCCAGTAGAACACCGCCTGGATTCTGTCTGACGTCTTCCTGATGCCTAGGTGACCTCCCATAATTGAGTCATGCGCTACTTCCATCACCTGGCGCCTTAAGGGTAATGGTACCAGTACTTGACGTAGTGGTTTACCTCCGTTGACCCTCGGGTGCTGGAAGATTCGGTACAGGATCTTGGCCTTCACCTCGAAATAGACCGTACCACTGCCTTTGGTCACGTGGTCTTGGCGGTTCCTGTACTTGTTTAAAGTACTATCAGCTTCCTGGAGCTGGATCAGCTTATCTCTGTCCACGATGGCAGCTTTAGAGTTGTCGGCGACCTTCAGTGGCGTAGACGTCTTGTCTCTCTTGGCCTGGGCCCTGGTTGTAACGGCACCGACGATCTCTGGTCGGCAGGGCTGAGCCGGAGTAACCACATTGTCCCGTAGCAGCTCTGTAAGGTCTCCATCGGGAAATGGCAATGGATCCTCCTCCACAACTTCGACGTGTTGAGTTGAGGCAGGACTCCACTCTGGATCGGGGTCGTCGGGTCGTCTCGCGCCGTCGATATTCCCGATCATCAAATCATACAGCGGCTTCTTCAGGCAAACCGCTTCGACTTCGCCTATGTAGAAAGGGGTGTTGACATGAATTTTTGCAACTGGCGCTTTCACACATTTGCTGTCGGCCATGAGTGTCCATTTAGAATCGCCAGTGAACTGTTCTTTAGCGATTAGGTCTTCTCTGACGATGACCCCACTGCAGCCAGAGTCTCTTAAGACAGTCACTTCATGATTTCCGACGCGTCCCTTGGAAACGGGCATGTTCTGTACGGTCACAGCTGCGCTGGCGACGACGGGGATGGATTTTCCGTTGGCAAGGAGAAGTTGGCCATCGGTTATGCACTCTCGCACGTCCGCAGGAGTAGCTGTGCGCTTGGTCTCACTCGGAAGAATGACGCTCCCGCCGCACACCTGATGGTCAGATCTACTGGTTTGCCGTTGATTGGAAAAACGTCTCTGTCGGTTGCCCGCCGCTGCATTGTCCGTACTGCCCCGCTGTCCGCTACTTTTCTGCCGTGATTTGACAAAACCGAGTAAGTCCACCTAAGGTCGAAAATGAGTTTTTTGCGCCATCAAACTTGCAAGAGAATGACGCATCTTACCTGTAAAAATCAAATCCGAACTATGTTTAGATTTGGAGATATCATAGAGTAAGTCCTTGTTAAAAAAATTTTAAGTGGGGGAATAAACTGATAAAACCAAGCAAGTCCCCTGCGATTTTGTTTCCGCGATCCTCTGGCTGATGCTCGAGTTGGCATGATGACGTCATTTTCTACAATAACCTGACAAAGAAAAGTAAGTCCTCCCGACCAATGAAAAAGCGCCTTAAGATGAAGTGGACCAGTGAGAATCCATGTTATTGCTGCTGTGCAATATTATTTTCCTGTGAAAATGATGACGAAATTTCGCAAAGGACGTGTTCGGCTTTTTGAAAAAGAGTTTTCTTCATGTACTTTCCTGCCCACCATGAAGGATCCTGTAGATCTTCCGCCTACGCGGCAACTTCCACGAGGTGTGGAAATAAACAAACAAATTATCCTATCATATCCTATCCTATCCTGTCCCGTAACCCTGAGGTCGTAGGGGCACCACAGATGATCGTTTAACCAGCATACTCCATCTCTCTCTGTCCTCAGCAGCCCTGATGGCTTCGCTCAGTGTCAAACCAGTCCATTCTCGAATGTTGTTCTCCCACCTCTTTTTCGGTCTCCCTCTTCTTCTACCTCCTTGCACTGTGCCTTGCAGAATAGTCTTTGCAAGGCCTGATGATCTGGTGACGTGGCCATACCATCGGAGTTTCCGTTTCTTCACCACTGTGAGCAGGTCATCGTGTTGTCAAATGGCTTGTGTGATGGTCTGTCGGACTTCGTCGTTGGTGATGTGTTGGGTATAGAAAATGCCCAGAAGTCTTCTGTAGCACCTCATCTCCATGCTTTGTATTCTTCGTTGTAGATCTGCTGTGAGGGTCATGCTTCGCAAGCATATAGGAAGATGGAGATGACAAGGGAGCGCAGCAGTCTTACTTTGGAATGTAGAATGATGGTCCTGTCTTTCTAAATGGCTTCAACCTTGTCAGGGCAGCAGTTGTTTGTGCGATCCTGGAGAGGACTTCATGTCGGGACCCATTGTCTGATACAATGGCTCCTAAATATTTGAAGCTATGCACTGTGTTGACGGATTGGCCTTGGACTTTGATGTCCGTGTTGATGCCATTGGTGTTGTTGGTCATCATTTCGGTCTTCTCTGCACTTATTTCAATTCCACAAGCTTTGGAGGTGGTGTCAAGCCTCTGTACCAGCTGTTCAAGTTCTTGTTCCTCTCCATCCAATCCATCAATGTCATCCGCAAAAGGAAGATTGGAGATTGCTCTACCCCCTATGCTGACTGTGCCTTCGCGATCTGCAAGAGCATCTGACATGATGCGCTCTAGGAAGATGTTGAAGGGTGTTGGAGAGAGTAGGCATCCTTGACGCACACCGATTGTTGTTCTGAACCAGTTCCCGATGGCGCTGTTGTGGAGGACTGCACTGGTAGCCTTGTCATACAGGTTTTTGATGACTTCAATAATTTTAGGTCTGATGTTGTACGCTTTCATTGTTGCCCATAGAGCTGCATGCCAGACTCGATCAAACGTTTTCTTGAAGTCTATGAACACATGATATAGATGTTGTTGGTGCTGTAGGTATTTCTCACAGATTATTCTGAGGTTGAAAATCTGTTCAGTGGTACTTCGCCCTGCCCTGAATCCTGCTTGTTCTTCAGCTATGATTTGTTCAGCTTGGGGTTTCAACCTGTTGAGTAATATTTTCAGGAGGACCTTGCTGGGATGGATGATGAGGCTGACGGTGCGGTAATTTTCACACTCCTGAAGGTTACCTTTTTTGGGAAGAGTGATGACAAGCGATTGGGCCCATGGTATAGGCCACTCTCCACTCTGCCAGATCTGTTACAGGTAATGGTGAGGGCATCAATCATCGCTTCTCCTCCTGCTTGTAGCAGTTCCGCGGGTATGTTGTCCACTCCCGCTGACTTCCCTTTCTTTAGCGATTGCACTGCTGCCTCAACTTCTTCCCGGAGAATTGGGAGGATTTCTTCTTCTCTGTTCTCGGGACATGCTAGAACTGATGGGTCTCCATTTGGTGTATGGTTGTAAAGGTCAGAGCAGTACTCTGTCCATCTGTCCAAGACTTCTTGTTCTTCTGTAAGGCATATGCCAGACTTGCTTTGGATCGTGGAGACTTTGGGCTGTTTGAAACTTGTCAGCCGCTTTACAGTCTGGTAGGCCTTCTTGCTGTTGTTTTTGTTCAGACTGTTCTCTATTTCCTGGCATTGATCTTCTACCCAGTTCTCCTTTGCTGTGCGCATGCCTTTTCGGATGTCATTGTTGATTTTTCGGTAGACATCAGCTCCCTGTGAGGTGTTCTTTTTCTTTTTCTTTTTTTGATCTCTCTTCGTTTATCACACAGATCCAAAAGTTCAGGTGTGATCCACGGCTTCTTCTTTGGTCGGTGCTTGCCAAGGATCTCAGTGGCGGCATCTGTCACAGCTGAGTTGAAGGTGGTGGTCATGGTGTTGACATCTACTTCACCAGCCCCCAAAATGAGCAGTGGTGCAAATTTCCCTTCAATTGTGGCCTGAAATAGTTCTGCCACCTCCGGGTTTTGCAGTTTGTCCAGGTCGAACTTCAGTCTAGTGCAGTATTTACTCTCTTCAAGTGGAGCCGGAAAGATATCATCAAGAGATCGTGGTCACTTCCGATGTCTGCTCCTGGAAAAGTGCGTGTCCTGCCCATGTTGATGCTTGATCTGAAGCGTTTCTTGACCATGATGTAGTCTATTTGGTTGTGATGCTCCCCCCTGGGACTGTGCCATGTCCATCGTCTGGAGTTTTTGTGGAGACCAAGCGTGTTTGCCAGTACCAGATTGTTGTATCTGGAAAACTCCAAGAATCTCAGACCCCTGTCATTTGTCTCGTTGTTGCAGTGGGGTCCACATGTGTCTCCCCAGTTGTGGTGCGCATCTTGGCCAACCTTGGCATTCCAGTCGCCTTACACTATGACTATGTCCTTCTTCGGCACTTGGTCAAGGACCGCCTGTAGATTTTCATAAAAATCCTCCATTTCGCTGTCGTCATAGTCTGATGTTGGGGCATAGGTCTGGATGATGGTGATGTTGAAAGGGGCTACTCTCAGGCGGATGGTAATGAGTCTACTGGGCGGCAACCCATGACAGTGGCTAGAATGTTCTTGTGGACCAAGAATCCAACGCCGTGTTCGTGCCTGTCATCTCTACCGCTGAAATAGAGCTTGTGGCCTTTGTCTGTCGTTGTTTCACCTAGGCCTTTCCAGCGCAGTTCGCTAATGCCTAGAACGTTCCATCGATAGTGGTCCAACTCGTGGGCCAGTTCTTCAAAATTTCCTTCCACAGTTAGGGTCCTGACATTCCAGGTTCCTATGACGATGTTGTTTCTCGTGCGGATCTTGCTAAATTGTCCATCAGTAGCATACTTAACACCTCCGTCCTGGTGGCCAACGGAAGGCGCGGTCCTTGAGCCGGGCGACGACCTATTCGGTATGGAATTAGTGGATAGTGTCATCATGCATGTAGTGTGTCTTGTGCAAAAAAGGAACTGGCGGTGCCCAATCCCCTCCAGGCTGTTGGGCACAGCCGAAATCCACGAATACAGTGTGGCTCGCCTTGGCCCTGAGCACGTGGTCGTTGAACATGTAGCAACGTGAGGTTCCTCGCCCTGGCCGGTGACTTCTGTGTAGAAGACTTTCGCCCAGTGATGCCGTGCTAACATTACCCTTGTTAGTCGCCTCTTACGACACGCCGGGAAACGTTGGGCCTATTCTATTCAGTGCCCGAACCCACAAACAAACAGCAACAAATATATTACAGACACACAACAAGGGCAACAAAATACAAGACATACACGTGGTGTAAAGGCAGGAAGATCGCTACAATAGGAAACTGAAAGGAAAATAGTTTTGTATTTTTAAAATTAAATTGGCTGCATCTAATATTATTTTGAAGGGAGAGTAAAAAAAAACCCATGACTCCTGCATACCAACCCAGGAATATTAAGTGAAGAATGGCTAAAAACAGTAAACAGGCACACATATACACTCACTGTAACTGCCGCACCCACATCTTACAAAACCCAACTTATGTGACTCATCTCGTCAGACTTTTTAACAAAGAAACGAAACGGCCTATGGGACTTACTTGGTTTGGTGAATTTTGAAAACAAGGATTTACTTAATAATAAACTGACAAAACCAAGCGGATTTGACTTACTTGGTTTTGTGAATTTTTTTAACAAGGATTTAATTTAATAATAAACTGACAAAACCAAGCGGGTGACTTGCTTGGTTTTGTCATGTTCTCAACAAAGATCTATCTCAAGAATAATCTGACAAAACAAAGCAAGTCCACAAATAGTCTTAAAACATCAAATCTATCAAACATTTCTTTAACATTCAAGGTATGCACTCTTAAATCGAGGAATTGCATTATAATATGCCCTTAAACTTCCAGAAACGATCGCGTAATATAGCGCAACACAAAACGTCGATTTTCTCGAAAGTAGGTTTTGTGGACTTGCTCGGTTTTGTCAGTTCACGGCAGTTTTGTTTTGAGGGCAGTTAGCCGCTCTGTGGTCTGTAGCGTTGCAGGTGAAACAGCCTCTTGAATGCCCTTCCCTGGGAGGTGGCGTGGAGTCAGTGTGTCTCTGGCTCGTCTGGCTCCTCTGGATCTGGTTCCCATGGCTTGCCGTCTTCTGAAAGTGTTTCGTCGCGCTGGGTGGCCCCAACGTTTTCTCATGAGCGATGAGATATCTTTCAGCAGCCTCAGCAACGTCTTTTAGCGTCTGCAACTTTTGTATTTCCAAGTGGATCGCGAGGTCCTTAGGGCAGGCGTTGAGTAATTGTTCCCTCACGATCAGCTCATGGAGACTCTCGTAAGTCTTCCCTTTGCCTGATAATTCCACCCACTTGTGTAGATATGATGACAGGCGCTCCACAAATTGCTTTGGTGTCTCGTCTGACAAAGGCCGGCATTCACGAAAGCGTTGACGGTAGCCCTTTTCTGAAAAGTTGTAGCACTGCAACAGGGCCTCTTTCAAGACGTCGTAGTTTTTGGCGTCATCGTTCGACAGTCTGGTGTAAACTTCGAGAGCTTGCCCCGTCAGAAGTGCACTTAGTCGAATCGCCCAGTCTCGAGGTTGCCAATTAGAGCTTTCAGCGAACCTTTCGAATCTCGCCAGATAACTGTCAATCTGGTCCTTCCCGTCGACGAAAGCTGGCAATTTTGGAGCCGTATGGTCGTTGGTGACTTGTGGCGCATGCTGATTGTTTTGGATACGCGCCAACTCTATTTGGTGCTGACGCTCAGCTTCTCTTTCTTGCCGCTGCTCTTCTCTTTCTTGACGCCGCTCTTCTCTTTCTTCTCGGCGACGCTGCTCTTCCTTTTCTAGACGCTTCTCTTCTAATTCTCTTTCTCTTTCTTCGCGCCATATTCTCTCTTGAGACTTGACGTACTCCGTCAGCTGTTTGCCTTTTAGATTTAGTTCAACCCCTCTCTGCCAGAAGTCAGCCATCTTGATGCTTCTGGAAAGTTCTTTTCTGGAAGGTTCTTCTTCTAGAAAGTTCTTGACTGTAGAGTTCTTTTTTTCTGGAAAGTTCTTGACTGTGCTGTACCTTTCTAGACTGTTCTAGAACAGCACGCTCTCTGCAGTAGGGCTGATGCTTGTCACTAGTCGCCTTCGCTGACGCAGGCCCCGCTGTCCTCGTCGTATGCGACGCTGCACCACGCTGGTGTTGATGTACACGCTCCTGTGCTGAAGTAGACGCGACCTCCGCTCGTCGCTCTCTCTAATACTGGCGATGTAGCTCCGAGACTGTCCCTCGACGTAGTCTTACGGCAGCCACGTAGTCCCGACTGTTGTTCGCTCACGAAGCAACTCTTCAGCGACTACACGCCCTTGCAGTCAACCCGAACCTATCGGTGATGTAGTCCCAGTATGTTGGCCCCTCTCGACGCAACTTGTTGGCGGCTACCCTCGATGACTGCCTCTCGTAACGTTGACTCGTTTGTTGTAGCAGTTGAACCCTTGGCTATGGCGTGAATCGCGGCTTGACCCCCAAAATGTTACACTCAGTTTGATGTTGGTGTTTTCTATCAGTATCTGATTCAGCCCCGATGCTTGAATTCCTGATAGTTGTGTAACTCAGATTCGTTTATTCACACAGCCCGTCCAAACAGCATACAAATCACAAAGTCGACGTATGAAGTTTTCCACTTTTATTCAGCATACATCAACAACTGCATACAATTCTCAACTCAACTCAACAACTTTCACAGCAACTCTCCAAATCACTATCAACAACTTTACTTTCAACAGCGACTCGGCTCACGATTAAATAACCTCTTTCTTTTCTGGAACGATTTGGTACGTGGTAGAAATGACGCACTGCCACCAATCGAACTAAAGATCGTCATCACTGACTTACGTCATTCACATTTTCTCTACTTCCGGGAACATTCACGACCTTCGATATCCATCCGGAAATTTCTATCAAGAGTAAACACGCATATCCAGAAGATTCTCAAATAATATCGACTAACGCAAATTATCAACGTTATACAAAGCCTCTCCTAACAACAATGCAAACTCAAATCAAAGGTAAATAAACTCCATTATTGAATACTTTGCAAATCGAAACGATTAGATCTATCGTACACGCTTTCGACATACTTTCGTACGCGTTTCAACGTAACACTCTGGTCGTTTAGGACAAGTTGTAAGACTGAGCTGTTAAGCCTAAAACCTTTATCCTATTAAACTATTCATCATCTGTGGTGCCTCAACGACTTTCGATTTACGGGATATGATAGGATATGATAGGATCGGATTAAACGATTCAGTTCAATTCAATTCAGTTTTCTCCTACTCTACATCCCGAATCCTTCCCTCCTCTTAACTTCATCCGCTATCCATCAATCCTCTCCTCCATTTTCGTAAAGCTACTGTAGGCCTACAAATCGACAGTCAAGACGACGAGATCAAATTGCTTGCTACCACTGTTGTCGCGAAGAGAACATCACCTTTAAATAGGGTTTGCCCTGCACTCAGTCACTGGGAGTAAATAGCCGTATCAATTTTTCATTGGGCTTCGATGCAAATTGGCTTTGTCTGTTGCTTTTGTTGTCTTTTGTGGAATCTCCGGTTTCATTGCGATGGGGAGCAGAGTCGATTGGTGAAACCGATACTGCACATTTGCGTTGTGAAAGCCGCGTCAGCTGAAAAGGCCGCAGTAGGCAGCTTGCAGTTCGTAGATAGCCCTGTGTGGTCTGGATTGGTTGGGATTTCAAAAAATAAATTAATAAAATTAAAAAAAAGAAAGATTAATAATAATAATAATAATAATAATAATAATAATAATAATAATAATAATAATAATATTATTATTATTATTATTATTATTATTATTATTATTATTATTATTATTATTATTATTATTATTATTATAGTTCTGTAGTTGTAAAGCCGTTTACAGCTCGAGAAGTTGTAGTTTGGTTCAGCTAGGGATTCATCATCCTCCCTCTGCCGCTTGCCAGTGCCTCTCAATGTTTCTTATTCACACTCAGGTGAACTAACTGAACCACTCTCGCCCTGTGTCGCATTTAATATGCAGTATAGTGAAACCGTGTCAGATAACAGGCTGTAGTAGGCAGCGTCCAGTCTTGTCAGTCACTTGGGGCCTTTCTCCTTCCTCACTGACAATAGGTTGTACTCTTGTGTAAGCAGAGGTCTAGTTTGTGCACGCACGCATTTTGTGGCTCGGACTTTAAAGATCCTGACGCTCGTGACCTCGACGGTTGAGAGTCGGTTACATAAATACGCCCAGCAAGTGCTAGGTCCAATACAATACAATACAATAAAATACAATACAATACAATACAATACAATACGACTTTATTTGTCTCACACGGAGCAATGAACGGTAGCACACAAGTTTTTACACAATGAAATGTATAGGGGAAAACAAAGCATTTGACAACACACAAAGCGAACAGTAACAATATAGTTGTAGAAATAAAGCACTAACACTAGATCAACGCAGGTGGCGTCTAAGGCAGCAAATAAATGGGCGGCTCGGGCGGCTTGAGTTAGACGCTGTATCAGCCAGCGCCTTGAGCAGCTCTTAAGTTGGAAAAGCGCTATATTGGAAAAATAAAATAAAGTATCTTTTGTGTGTGCTTTAAAGTGTTTGAAATATTTATTTGAAAGGTCTGTTAGTTTAGTACCACAAAGATGTTTTTTTATCAACATCGTTGATGTGTAATGCTCCTCCTTACTGTGTCGCTGCAGGAGAATCCCAAAGAACCCGTTCATTCTATTTCTGCCCAAATGGCGTTGACTGATTTTCCAATCGTTTATAAGCCTCAGCTAAGTTATCTTTAGAAATAAATCTTCATTTGAATGTTATGATGTCGATGCAAATTGTGGTTTTTTTTTTAGACTTGTGACTGGAGACGACAAATTTGATGTCTTTGGTGTCTTTCAAAATCACCTTAAATTTCTGTTTAGGGTGGCGTGGGTGTAATCATCTTATGTTATAAATGTTTATTTATTTATTTATTTATTTATTTTACGTTCTTCTAGTGAGCGTGCCAGTGAATGGGTGTGAGAGCTTTGAGCTTAATTTATTGCATTATCGCACTGTATAAACGCTATCATTTATTGTTTTAATAGTCACTCTATTCAACACTCTCGTTAAAAATCTGTAAACAATGGGAATCTGGTAGACAGGTTTTAACAGCACCCTCAGTTTATGTTACTGACGCTTGAAAGTTAGAGTCTCCTCTTTGAAAATCCTTATCGGGAAGAGAGGGGACTATAAACTGATACATACATACATACGCTTGAAAGTAGGATGTTTGCGATTCTATGTTAGTACTAACAGACAGTTACATGTACATGCATCCCACGTGATTATTTTAAAATCCTTTCTGTCAGATAGTTGATTGCATGATTGATTGTTTGAATGTCCGCGGAATGATGAAAAGTTAACGCGTTTTGTACTTTCACTCTGGTCATAGTATCAAACAAGTACCCTTTTTTTTTCTTCTTCCGGTGCGGTGAGTTTAGCGCAATTATCTCAGCGGTGTACGCAGTGTACTCAAATGTCAGGCAATAACCTCGCAGCCTGTGCAGTGCTTCAAAGTCCGTTTACGGCCTGGAGTATAAAAATAAAATAAAATAACAAAATAAAAATAAAAATAAAAATTACCCTGAGACACTGCTCCTCTACTTCTTTGGATAAGAGTATAAACCGAGGTCTAGTCTGTAGCATTCCATTGCATGAACATTAAAGATCCTGACGCTCATGTCCTAGACGGGTGAGTGCCGGCTACACAAATACACCCAGCACGGGCGAGTTCCATTCTCCCCATGCCCATTCGCCCAGGATTGTGCTCAGTCGTCTGGGCGTCAGATATGCGCTCAAAGGTTGCAAGTTGGCGCCTCGGGGACTTGAGTTAGATCTTATATCAATCAGCGCCTTGAGCAGCTTTTTTAGATCGACAAGCGCTATATAGAAACTATTAAATAAATAACTAAAAATAGTTTCGAAATTTTTAAAGCTGCCTTGTGTGGCCACAGGTGTGCAACTCGAGTTAACGTTGGCGGTACCTTGCAGTAGTTTGCATATATTATTTCTCACGCAATTGTCTGTCTGTGGTCATCTATGTTTGTCTTTATCTGTCTCTGTATTTCCCCCTTCCACTCTGTAGGACTTTATTTATTTATGTATTTGTGTCTTTCTCTGCCTTTTATCTGTGCTCTCTGTCTCTGGCTGCCTCTCTCTCTCTCTCTCTGTCTCTCTCTCTCTCTCTCACTCACTCACTGAACTTAGGCGCTGTTTTTATATTTTTTTCACATTTCAATACTTCAATAGTGACGGCAGCATCAGCTTCCGATGAAAGATATCGCTCGATATTTATTGATGCAATCGATTAAGACCGTCTGTTGAAACAGGCAACTATTTAAAATACAGTTATTTTTCTAATGTGGGGTTGATGTGTGGGTGGTGTCGCGAGAGGGAGAGAGGCAGAGATAAGGAGAAAGGGATATAAAGAGAGAGAGAGAGAGATCGTGAGTGGAAAAGAGAAAGAAAGAGAGAGAGAGAGAGAGAGAGAGAGAGAGAGAGAGAGAGAGAGAGAGAGAGAGAGAGAGAGAGAGAGAGAGAGAGAGAGAGAGAGAGAGAGAATGGAATAAAAATAACTGTCAGACAATTGGAGAAAGGAAAGACAGAAATGAGAGGTTACCTCCCTTTAACCATGGGTCACAATAACTCCAAAGCATGTGCAGTCTATCTCTCTCTCTCTCTCTCTCTCTCTCTCTCTCTCTCTCTCTCTCTCTCTCTCTCTCTCTCTCTCTCTCTTTCTCTCTCTCTCTCTCTCTCTCTCTCTCTCTCTCTCTCTCTCTCTCTCTCTTTCTTTCTCTCTCTCTCTCTTTCTCTCACTCTTTCTCTCTCTCTCTTTCTCTCTCTCTCTTTCTCTCTTTCTCTGTCTCTCTTTCTCTCTCTTTCTCTTTTTTTCTCTCTCTCTTTCTCTCTCTCTTTCTCTCTCTCTCTCACTCTTTCTCTCTCTTTCTCTCACTCTTTCTCTCTCTCTTTCTCTTTCTCTCTCTCTTTCTCTTTCTCTCTCTCTCTTTCTCTTTCTCTCTTTCTCTCTTTCTCTGTCTCTCTTTCTCTCTCTCTTTCTCTTTTTTTCTCTCTCTTTCTCTCTTTCTCTCTCTTTCTTTCTTTCTCTCTCTCTTTTCTCTCTCTCTCTCTCTCTAGCATATTTTCTCTCTCTCTCTCTCTCTCTCTCTCTCTCTCTCTCTCTCTCTCTCTCTCTCTCTCTCTCTCTCTCTAGCATATTTTCTTTCTCTTTTAACTTACTATTTCTATTCTATTTCTATTTCTATTACTTTCTATTCACCGCAGAGCTGCAAAATTACTTATCTCCAACACTTCCATCAAAACTGATTCAAAATTAAAACTAGCTGGTATACTTCCCTTTAACAAACACCTTAATTACAATACAGCTGTTTTAATGTACAAAATACTAAACTATAGAGCTCCTGATTATTTAAAAGTACTGTTTAGTAAATCTTCATCTGGTTTTTCAATTTTCAGACATAAATTAACCTTGCCACAGCCACGCTTAGACATATTTAAAACATCTCTGTCATATTCTGGTCCAAGTATGTGGAATTCTCTACCACAAGAGATCAAGGAAAGTAACTCATTAACATTGCTTAAAATTAGACTCCACAAATTTATATTTCCCCTTGCTCCTAATATTTAAGATGATTGTATATATTTTGCTCTTTCTTATCTTGCGACAGTTTAATTTGTTCATGTGTGAATTAGCTTGTGTATGTGTGTGGTTGTGGTGGAGGGGGTGGGGAGAGTGGGAGTAGGGAAGGGGTATTGGAGGGAGGTGGGGGGAGGGAGTATGTGTATTTCGGTATATAAATTTCCTTAGTAATTATTTTTAATTCTTACCATTGTTAAGGTTTGTGTTAGTTTCAAATCAATTTTATGTTAATTATTTTGTTTGTCCTGAATTTTTATTTTTTTATTTTTCAATTTTAATAAGGACTAGCTGTAAGACAGATCCATAGGACCTAATGCTATTTTCCTATTAAAGGTTTCGACTTCGACTTCGACTTCTCTCTCTCTCTCTCTCTCTCTCTCTCTTTCTCTGTCTGACTCTGTCTCTCTCTCTCTCTCTGCCTCTCTGTCTCTGTAATGTCTTTAAAGAGATAATAAAGTTCTCTTATCTTATCTGATCTTCTCTCTGTCTCTGTGTCTGTCTCTCTCTTTGTCTGTCTCTCTCCCTCTCCTTCTCTTAATAATAAATTAATTAGTTGATTAATATAATTTATTATAGTTACTGTCGTTGTTAATGTTCATAAAATTATTGGATTGTAAGATTAGGCTATGCCTCTACCATTTATCCCATTATAGTTTTTCAATTTTAACGTTTGTCTTTCTCCCTCTCTCTCTCTTTCTCTCTATCTTCCTCTGTCTCTCTGTCTCTCTCTCTCTGATTCTTTGTTTCTCTCTGTCTCTCCTCTCTTTTTCTCTCTCGGACAGGTTGTGATACTAATCTCTTGAACCAAAAACTTTTATACTAATAACCCATCCAACTGAATTTAATTAGGTTCAATTAAAGTCTCTCTTTCTGCCTCTCTGTCTGCCTGTCCTCTCCTCACCCCCCCCTCTCTCTCTCTCTCTCTTTCTGCCTGTCTTTCTGTCGATCTTTATATCTCCTTCCCACTCCCTCCCACACAAGTGCCAACGTACGTAATCTGTTCTATGTCACAGTACGTTGCCGTAAGAGCCACATGTATGTTCACAGACTTTGGTACTATACATTATTTTATTTTTTTTTAAAATAATCATACATGTACGTATTTTTGTTATTATGTTTGTGTGTTAAGTTTTACGTATGTATGTATGTATGTATGTACATGTATGTATTGATCTATGTATGCAGGTATGTATGTATTGTGGTATGGAGGTATGTAGGCATTTTTATTATTATGTTTGTGTATTAATTTTGTATGTATTGTATGTATTGTATTGTGTGTAGGCTTATGTATGTTTTCTGGTCCTGATTAGGCTCTTTGCAGTCCGCTGGACCCTATAAACAATGACTAACAAAATGTATGTTTTTGTATTTGTCATAGTCCAAGATCAATACGATATGCATACATTATCTGTCTGGCTGGCTGTATGTATATATTGTATGTATGTATGCATGTAGCTAATGTTTGTAGGTATGTAGTTATGTATTTATGTTTGTTTTGATTTGGTCTTTTAAACATATTTGGTAAATAATTATTATGCATAAGCCTTCATATGTATGTATGTATGTATGTATGTATGTATGTATGTATGTATGTATGTATTTATTTATTTATTTATTTATTTATTTATTTATCTGTTGCAGCAGCAGGGGGGTCAGAGTGAAATGACAAGTCAGGCCGCCACGCCAGCCTCAGGTAAGGCTATTTATAGTAACCACGTGTTTGTTGTTCGTACAGTCCTGTTCTCTAGTAACCAGGTGTGTACAATGTACGTCTTTTATTTATTATTTTTATTTCTTTGTTATTTATTTATTAACATTACAAACCAAGTGTGTTTAATTACGATGCTATTTACAGTGGGATCGTTATTATCCCAAATTGCTGCCAGTACCCAATAATTGCGGGATGTCTACACTTTTCAGACATGATATGATCGATGGCGAAACGTTTGCTACGATACGTCTATACGATCGACTTACTGATATCGGAATAGTTGGTTTAGGTCAGGAACATTTCAATATATTTTAGCTATCAGTTTTTGTATACTCGTGTCCACCGGGTCCGTGGACTGTCATCCCAAACTTTTACTTAGTAGTCTCGTTCTCAGCAATGAAAGAAAATGGAAGCCCCGTCCACCATCGCAGACACTTATCCTTTAACTGTATTCATTAAACCCCAAGCTTGTTTATTTTTTGTCTGTTTTGTTGTTGTTGTTGTTGTTGTTGTTGTTATTGTGTGTGTGTGTGTGTGTGTGTGTGTATGTATGTGTGTACCCACAAAAGCGCACAAATGGGTAGCAGACCTTGTCTTTCTTAGTAACAAATGGGTTTATTTGCTTGGAACCCACTTTTTTCCAGGACCCCACTTTTTTCTAAGTGCGCGGGAGTGCTCTTTTAGTGCATGGGAGTGTAGTTGTAGTGCATGAGAGTGTTTTAAGTACACAGGAGTGCTCTATCCGGGACGGAGAAAATACAGTCAATTTTCGGAGAAATTTTGAAGAAAAGTCGACCTATTTCGTCCGCCTATAGGAGACGAACTAGGTCAACTTTTTAGACGGAAAGAGCCAATTTTGACTTAGATTCTTACATTTCTAGAAGAAGTTTGCGTTCTTTCCGTCAAAAAATCACTTTCCGATTCCTACATTCTTAAATAAACTCAGTTCTGATGAATTGCAAGTATATGTGTGTGTGTGTGTGTGTGACTTTACTGAAAATTAACTGTCTGTAACTGAAACACGTCTAGAAATGGAGCAACACGTCTGATGGTTGAATAGATACACAAATATTAGTCAAGTAGGAAGTTAAAATCGTTCCATTCTGTTTGGGATTTCTGTTGGGGAATATTGTTTTGCTGTTGTGTCCGCCTAATGAAGAGCGTAGCTTTAAAAAGTGCACTGTGTTGCTTCGTCTTTTTTGTTTGTTTGTGTGTTTGTTGGTTGGTTTGTTTGTTTGTTTGTTGGTTTGTTTGTTGAAATTAGTGTCCTATTTGTTTGTCATAATACAGTTACAATGGAGCAATGGGGACTACAAACTATGAGGTCAAAAAAACTGTCCTCAATATTGGGGATACCCTACCCTAACAAGGGGTTGCTATAAAATATGTTGCAGTTGTGAGCTTCCTTCTGTGTGTACTGTTTACTTATGTTTAGCCCCTTTCCGAGTTTCTCGTTCTTCATTTCTTTCCTTTTCCGGAGTAAACGGTTGCTCCCCGTTGGTTGACCTGTCTCCCTGTTTCGCCCCCTTTTTTTTAAAGTTACGCTTTGCCATTTATGTAATTTATTTAATCGCTGTTATATAGCGCCTTTTCAGCTCAAGAGCACTGGTCGATTACACGATTTAACTCAAACCGCCCGAAGCGCCCACTTTTAGGTACAAACAAGCCGCCGTGTCTGTCACTACTTGTGCGCCGGGCATCCACACAGCATGTACCAGTTATTAAGGAAGCACATTATATTTGTACGTCGCGCATCCAAACAGCGTGTACCAGTTATTAAAGAAGCACATTATATCCGTGCGCCGGGCATCCACACAGCGTGTACTAGTTATTAAAGAAGCACATTATATCTGTGCGCCGGGCATCCACACAGTGTGTACCAGTTATTAAAGAAGTACATTATATCCGTGCGCCGGGCATCCACACAGTGTGTACTAGTTATTAAAGAAGCACATTATATCTGTGCGCCGGGCATCCACACAGGCTGTTGGTTGGTTGGTTGTTTTATTAACGTCTTTTTTCATCAAGATGATAAAGACCATACATACAGATTCACGCATTTAAACAGACATACATCAACACGTAGGCCTACATATACACAGGTACTATTTCTATTTCTCTAACATATATATATATAGCCATTATATAACATAATGTGATGAGACTTGTACAATATTTCCATTCCTGTGGTAATAAAGATGTGTTGAATTGAATTGAATTGAATAACAATAACAGTGTCAATATATACACAGGGTATACCAGTACTTAAAGAAGCACATTATATCTGTGCGTGTATTCTTGTCTTTGCTTTGTTGACTGGAAATTGTCCCACCACCCATTACATTCACTGATAATGTATGGGGACAATAAACAGATATTAAACCTTGACCCCAATAGTCCTTGTCCTTGCTTTGTGTGTGTGTTTCTTTTTGCATTGTAAATGCTTATTTGCGGGAATACTGTAATTTCTCTCTTTTTGTATAAAAGTATCAACTGAATAATAATAATAATAATAATAATAATAATAATAATAATAATAATAATAATAATAATTATTATTATTATTATTATTATTATTATTATTATTATTATTATTATTATTATTAATTTTTTTGGATGCTATACGCGCCTTATTCTTAAATCTGACGGGAAGCGCGGCGATCTATAATCTTCATACACGCTCATATGTTATCCTATATACACAACAAAGATATATGCATCACTGTGTTACACGTTATTTATCAATAGCCGATTCAGCCCCGATGCTTAAATCTTGATAAGTGTAACTCGAATTCGTTTATCCACGCAGCCTGTTCACTCAGCAATAGGGCAGGAGTCGTCATATAAAGTTTTCCAACTTTATTCAGCAAACATCAACCACTGTATACACGATTACCTTACGAAAATCACTTAACAAATCATTCCTACAAGCAGGCAGTGCCTCTCCGCAATTAGGAAAAAATTCGAACACTCCACAGTGACGCAATAACACCCAATCAAAATAAAACTCGTAAACGCAAATATGCACTGTCTTACGTCTCATAATGTTTACGAATCTGCTTGACTCGACCCCGTAGCATCTGGAAAATTCGGTCGATAATAAAGAAGTAATTCCCGGAAATTCGCAACAATATCGACCGACGAAAATAATCAACAGTATACAAAGCTTCTTCTAGCAACAACGCCAAATTAAATCAAAGGTAAATACACGCTGTCACTGCATGCTTTGCAAAACAAAATGAACGGATCTATCGTTTACGTCTCAATCGTAACACACTGAAACCTGTGGTGTGAAGGCAAGGCGCTATTACAAGACGGAAATCGAAACCGCAATTTGTTTTTGAAAGGATAGATAGGCTGCCTCTAATACCATTATTGAAGGGAGGGAGGAAACCGGATTTCCCGGAGAAAACCCTCTATGTCCTGAAAAGTCTGGTAACTAAGTCACGTGAGTTCGTCTCATGCGGGGGTTGGAACTCGCGACCCTCGGGCACAATAAACCAGCTCACGATCCACTGTGCTACCATACCACCCTGGTGCCAGTCTATGCACGCGCGCATTCCGCAACATGGACGCGATCCTGACGCTCATGTTCTAGGTAAGTTGAGTGCCAGCTACATACATATGAATACAACCACAAGCACTACGTTCCGTCTCTACCATCTCTGGTCGCCAAGCTTGTGATCAGTTATCTGGTGTGTCAGACCATGCGTTACATACATATGAATACAACCACAAGCACTACATTCCGCCTCCACCATTTCTGGTCGCCAAGCTTGTGATCAGTTATCCGGTGTGTCAGACCTTGCGCTTAAAGGAAGCAAGTTGGTTTCTCGAGCGGTTTGGGTTCAATCCTGTATTGGCCAGCGCCTTGAGCAGCTCTTGAACTGGAAAAGCGCTATATTGCAACATTGAAATCAATGAAATCAATAAATAAGGTACATCAGTATGAAAATGAATAAGCACGTACGTAACTAACGAAACAAATGAATAAATTTATAATAATAATAATAATAATAGTAATAATAATAATAATAGTAATAATAATAATAATAACAACAACAACAACAACAACAACAACAACAACAACAACAACAACAACATTCCTCTCATCCACCCTTTCCCAGAGTCTCGTCTGTTATAGTTTACTTAAAAATAGTTCTTTTTTATGTTTGTATTACGTCGTTGCATAATTTATTAGTGTCTCGGTTTTGTTTTACGTCTTTTGGTATGTGCTTCGATGTTAACGTTAAGTATAAATACGTGAGAACTGCGCTTTGAACTGAGGTCATTAGGAAAACGCGCTGTATAAATACCCTTATTATTATTATTATTATTATTGCTTCGATGTTAACGTTAAGTATAAATACGTTAGAACTGCGCTTTGAACTGACGTCATTAGAAACACGCGCTGTATAAATACCCTTATTATTATTATTAGTATTGCTTCGATATTAACGTTAAGTATAAATACGTTAGAACTGCACTTTGAACTGACGTCATTAGAAAAACGCGCTGTATAAATACCCTTATTATTATTATTATTATTATTATTATTATTATTATTATTATTATTGCTTCGATGTTAACGTTAAGTATAAATACGTTAGAACTGCGCTTTGAACTGACGTCATTAGAAAAACGCGCTGTATAAATACCCTTATTATTATTATTATTATTATTATTATTATTATTATTATTATTATTATTATTATTATTATTATTATTATTATTATTATTATTATTACTACTACTACTACTACTCTACTACTACTACTTTTTTAATAGCAAGGAAGCAAAACATGAAACACAAAGTCAGAATACACACACACACACACACACACACACACACACACACTCACACTCACACCACACCACACCACACCATACCACACCACACCACAACACAACACAACACAACACACCACACCACACCACACCACACCACACCACACCACACCACACCACAACACACCACACCACACCACAACACACCACACCACACCACACCACACCACAACACAACACAACACACCACACCACACCACACCACACCACACCACACCACAACACAACACAACACACCACACCACACCACACTACAACACAACACACAGCCGTGGCTGTAAGAGTGTTTGTAAGTTGGAAGGAAAGTTTAGGATCGAAATTGAAGAAAAGACGATATTGAAAATGTGTGTTGTTAGTCCAGAGCTAGAGGGAAAAAATGTCACAGCAGAGCGCAGAGTGACAGGAAGAAAATTCCAAATTGTAGGGGCTAAAGAGCAGAATGAGCGTTCGATTCGGCAATGGCTTTTGTTTTGATATGGAGAATGCGAAGCTGGCGACTGTCTGAAGACGAACGGAGAGATCTACTCGTAGATGATGTGTAGAAGTGGACGAACAAGTGACCATCAAACATGTGGTAGCCTCTATGTAATGCTTATTTCGTTAAGATTTAAATCAACATTTCACTTTTAAATCTACGTCCTTGAGCAGCTAAGTCTCTCTCTCTCTCTCTCTCTCTCTCTCTCTCTCTCTCTCTCTCTCTCTCTCTCTCTCTCTCTCTCTCTCTCATAGAGATTAAAGAGAGAGAAACGTAGATTTAAAAGTGAGAGAGAGGGAGATAGAGAAAAAGAGAGAGACTTGGCCTTATTTCATTAAAATATATTATTAGAGGACAAAAATTAAATAAATTGTAATAATAATAATAATAATAATAATAATAATAATAATAATAATAATAATAATAATAATAATAATAATAATAATTGAAGGACATTGTTACAAGCTCACCTGATCTTGCCGGACGTCGGCCACATCTGTCATGTATGGTCGTACTTGCACAAGGCGATAAACATAGGCTACTCAGCGGAATAATGTACAAGTGTATAAAAATGCGCTTTAGGTACTACATTTAGCTAAAAGTGTTCTCCGTAACCTTTCCGTCGTTGGGGGAGAGGGAGGGAGGGGGAGGGAAGGGGAAGAAGAGGGAGGAGGGAAGCGTTTCGTTAAGGAACTCCCTTTTCTCTAAGCCAGCTTAATGAGGACGGTGCCGTTGCCTATCACCTCTCCCTCGCTTCTTTACCTTCTCCGGTTCTAGATCCAGGTACTCACCCATTCACAGCTTGGTTGGACCGGCGTGTGTCGTGCGCTTGGTTTAATTTTTTTTTGTTGTGCGTCGCCTGGTGGTTGCCTTACAAGCATAGACAACCCGTCCAAGTACTAACCCGTCCCTGACGTTGCTTATCCTTGAAACATTGCTAGCCTGTGCCCTCCTCCCATGTGCTATCCCGCTAGCGCTACACTACGGCGTCACCCTTTAATGCACAGTCAGTAAACAAACACCAGCTGTATACATACATACAATGAGGCAGGAAGGCGTTTCTTAAAGGGACCCACTTTCAACGCGCCCTCTGGGCAGATCCTTTTAACATTCACAGTGAGTGTTGCACCACTTTAAAAAATAAGCTTACAATAAAACAAACAAAAAATTCTTTGGAAAGTATAGTTGTTGTTTTTTTAAAATGAATACATTTACTAGTTCTTGTTCCTATAAATAGCAAGGTATAATCAACATTATGGAGCTAAAAATAGCATCTACCAAAGCCGGTAAGAAACAGAACCCGTAAAAAAAATTGCTCGTAAGGCGTGTTTTAGATTTGGGTTGATAAAATAGACTCTACCCTACCCTACCCTACCCTACTCTACCCTACCCTACCCTACCCTACCCTACCCTACCCTACCCTACCCTACCCTACTCTAGAGTCCAAAGACGCTCACTCCAAGCAGCGTGCTTCACTCAGAAATAGGGTCAAAGGTCGCACAGGTGTACCGTTAAAAAACGGGAAATGACTCCCTGTCAGAACCGACATGGAAAATCCAAACTGTAACGGCTGGTGTGCGCAACGGAAGCCCATTTTATCATCGTTTAATGTAATAACAATGCGGATTTTAGGGGTAAACCCGTTTTCGCCAACAAAGTAAACAAAGTTTTGGAAATGGGGCCTTTTAACATGTAGCATTGCAGCGTGTGCCCGAAACAAGAACGCCACTGCGCCGTCCTTTACGTCAGTACCAGCACAATGCGATGCTGGGCTCACGTCGACGACGGTAAATTATTGTCAACATACATTGTCATGCTGCAGGAACAGTCGCTACAGGTACAACAGGTAGATTCACATACAACGACAACAACAACAACAACAACAACAACAACAACAACAAAACACATACAATCAACAACACACACAAAAACTACACAGGTAAATCCGTCATGCAGGTAGCTTCCGGCACCGTCAGGTACAATCAGCAAGAGAGAGTAAAAAGTAGATGTGGAAATTCAACGAACCACCAGTCACGTTCAACAAACCTACACAATCCACAAACTGACTGGTTACCTTTTTTTTGGCTGTTTATTGATGGCACTTTACACTAAGCATCGTTGTTATGCTAGTGGAGTCACCATTTAAGCACAATCTTAACAGATGATCCCAAAGGGGGGGATTTTCTGTACCTTTGTAACCTTTAGGTGTTGATCGTCGAATTTAAAACTGTCTATACCATTTTCGTAGAATTTAGCACCAGTTTCGAGTAATGACTAGTTGCTTTTCCTTAACCGTTTATTTTGACTGCAGTAATGACCTCCCTCTTGCCGTTTGTTGTGACAGCGAGCGTGACCTCCCTTTCTGATATGGATATAAAGAGGTCAGCGATTGGCTGTTTGCGTGTCCGCTGAGTGGCGCTGTGTGTGTGTGTGATGGCGGCTGATAGACAGGAAACGTCTGCTTGCTGCTTTCTGCCTTTCTACTCATAATTATTGATCAGTCTTAGTGGGGTGGAGCTTCGCCGCAGGGGGTGGGATTCGGGGTGGATTCCCGGGTGCCATATGAAGGGGTGGGATTTGAGGGTGGATTACCAGGTGTGGGTAGATTTTTGTCGTCTGGTGGAGAAAAGAAGGCAGCACTAGATGGCGATGTTAGGTCCACCAAGGGTAGATTTCATGTCTTTCTCCCATATAGTATTAATGCAGAATTCAACACTCTCTTTCTCGTTCTGTCTGTCTGTCTGTCTTTTTCTGTCCCTGTCTGGTGCTGTCTCTTTCTCTTTTTCGGTCTCTCTCTCTCTCTCTCTCTCTCTCTCTCTCTCTCTCTCTCTCTCTCTCTCTCTCTCTCTCTCTCTCTCCCTCTCTCTCATATTGGACCATGACTAAGACGAATGACTGTATTGTGAATGAGACGTACCTTACTGTGCATTTTGCACATCGATACGTTTATCTCATTCTAGGGTGCCTCATTCTGTGAACTGTAATTCGGGGATCCATGCGCTATGATTTTGTACATATTCCGTTATCACTTCATTATAATGGGCCCTCGGCTTAAGCAAATAAACTATTCTGATTCTCTGTCTTTCTCTCTCTCTCTCTCTCTCTCTGTCTCTGTCTTGTCTCTCTGTCTCTTTAGGGGTCTCTGTCTCTCTCTGTCTGTCTGTCTCTCTCTCTCTCTCTCTCTCTCTCTCTCGCTCTCTTCATAATGATGAAGATGTTGGTGTGATTGTGTGTGCATGTGTGTGAGTGCATGTGTGTGATTTCTATGATATCCAAGTTAATGTTAAAGGTTATTTACTATGTTAATTTGTTAAGGGACAGATTGGAAGATTAGACTTCTTATTAGTCTAAAATCTGTATCCCTAATAAAAAAAAAAAAAAGGTTTCCCCCCCCCCCCCCCCAAAAAAAAAAAAAGTTTCAAGTTTCTCTTCTATTCATTATCTAGCAGTGTTATGAGTTTGAGTAGATTCCTGCGCAGTAATGACAGCACACGTCAGCCAGCATTTTTAATCTCCCTTGCTGATTGTACCTGACGGTGCCGGAAGCTACCTGCAGCTCACCTAGCCATGAATCGCCATGCATCTTGAAATACGTGCGCTATATACATTGTATTATTATTATTATTATTATTATTATTATTATTATTATTATTATTATTATTATTATTATTATTATTATTATTATTATTATTATTATTGAAGATGTGGAACTTATTCGTTGATGAAGCTTCCCTATATATACTTGACTGAAGTATAAGGGCATTAACCGAGTAGAATGGATTCCCGATAGCTAAAGCGGTAGCAGTAGTATGTATCTATAGCGGTACCAGTAGTAAATTTAAATTATTATTATTATTTATTATTCTTATATAGCGCTTTTTCAGCTCAATAGCTGCTCAAGGCGCTGGTCGATATAAGATCTAACTGAAGCCGCCCGAAGAGCCCACGTGCTGCCTTGGGCGCACAGTCTGACGTTCAGACGACTGAGCACAATCCTAGGCGACCGGGGAAGGGGGAAAATAGAAAACTATACATTGAAACAACCATCAGACTAATAGCAATAATAAGATGGCCAATGCTTACAGCCAAAGTAAATTTAAATAGAGCTACACATATTACTACTACCGCTGTGCTATCGTGGATCCACTTTCTCTTTGTTATGGAGGATCCGTTCTATTCGGTTAATGCTTCTAGGGCTGAAGTACTGAGGCTGTGCGCGTGTGGGATGACCTGCTTGACGTGAGGCAGGGGTTTGTTACTTATTCAGTCCAGCGATATATTACGACTCTAGACTAGTTCGTCTGTGTCTGCTTCCCAATAGAGATTTAAAAACAACAGCAGCAACAACAACAGCAGCAACAACAACAGCATGAGCAACAGCAACAACGACAAAACCAATGGAAAAAAGAAAAGAATAGCGCATTATCGAGAGATAAAGATGAGGGTTAAGGGGGGGGGGGGAGCGGACTTGGAGGGGCGGTGGAGGGTAGATGGTGTTGTGGAGAGAGAGACAATCAAACAAGCGGAGAAAGAAACAAGATGGCAAATCATTCAGATGTATTTCCAGACACTCACTCACACACACACACACACATCTCTCTCTCTCTCTCTCTCTCTCTCTCTCTCTCTCTCTCTCTCTATATATATATATATATATATATATATATAGAGAGAGAGAGAGAGAGAGAGAGAGAGAGAGAGAAATAATTAACATTTTTTATGAAGATACTATGTCTCAGTTGTGTTCTAAATGAACCAAACATGAATCCACTATCTGCGAACAGCACCGCCAACAATAACCAAGAAACAAAACACAGAGGGGAGAGGCAGAAAGAAAAGAAGAGAAAAGAAACAGGGATCAGCGGAAGTGATCATACCTCTGTAATGCTTTTAGTCACCTTCTGTTCAATGTTGGATGCTAGCAAAAAAAACCAAACAAACAAAAAACAAAACAAAAAACACAACAAAAACACACTCAAAGCTGTGCTTAATTCTACAGAACAGACTCACTAATCTAAGGCTCTTAGTTACAGACTGGTCGTTGCTTATTTTTTGCGGTGTATTGGAGTTCAATTTTTTTATGTCTGCCTAGTTGGGATTATTTTTTTTTATACCTTAGCTGAGACATTTTTTTTGTACCTCTGAGGAGGGAAAACAAAGTCGTAGTCAAGGCTAAACCAGCAATCAGAGGAGCTCAGCCTTGCGCACGGGGAACCGAACCCACATTTGTGGACCCAAAACCTAAAAAACAAAAACAAAAAAAAAACAAATGAAAGAAAAATCCCAGTGCTCGCATTTCAGAAAGTAGTCTTGCTAATAATGCAGGATCCCTCACTGTAACCCTTGTAGAGAGTTGTTTTTTTTAATTGGACAGAATAATTTGTCCAAATTGGTTTTTTTAATAAAAAGGGAGGGGAAGATTGAATGGAGAGAAGGTGAGGAAAAGAGAGAGAGAGAGAGAGAGAGAGAGAGAGAGAGGGGAGGAGGGGAGAGAGAGAGAAGTGGGGAAACAAAGCACGAATAGGTGCGTGTGATTCCGTGCGTGGGTGCCCGTGTGAAAGGGAGGTCTTTGGGGAGTCTGCATGCGGCTTAGATCATTGTCCTTGCAATAAAGCTGCTCAAGGCTTTAGCACGCCTATTATTAAAATCGTGTGTTATCGTCAGAATCGAACCCTCTGGTCACATACCACCGAGCCATTCTAACCGGAAGAATGAAGTCTAGACGGCATTTTCTCCAAGCAACAATCACATTTTGATCGGCCATATTCATTATTCCGCATTCAAAGTTTTGATTGGCGAAATTTTTATTTGAGGGGCCCGCTTGGCCAAAGGAAGATGATATGGCGGCCAGTATATTTTATTTGACGGCCTGCGATGTGCCCTAAGTTAGGATAAATGTGGATTTCCCGCTGATAATGTCTTCGTTGTTTGCCTTTATGAGCCATTTTTGTCGCCGGTTTTGGATTGCAAATAGCGGCGCCACAGGAGCATTTCACGCTAGCAGTAAATAGCGTACCACTCTATGTGCCCTTTAAGCATTATACCCGCTGAAAGTGGAGCCTTACCGTCTGCCATATCGCTCATGGTGGTTGTGGGCAGTCCACTTCAAATTGTTTGAATAGTCGTGGATCCCCGGTAGCAAAGCGGTAGATGCCGTTCCTATGTCGCATAGACAGAGAGTTGAGATCAGACCGAGTCCTTTGTCACATAGACAGAAAGGTGAGATCAGACTGAGTCCTATGTCACATAGACAGAAAGGTGAGATCAGACTGAGTCCTATGTCACATAGACACAAAGGTGAGATCAAACCGAGTCCTATGTCACATAGACACAAAGGGGAGTTCAGAATGAGTCTTTGGCTGAAAACGAACCCGCGTAAAAAAGGCCATGCAATCTTCCTTTAGATCGAAACGACTGTTTCTAGGCCTGTTAAATGGATTTGACGAGTTGGTGTGGTCAAAGTGGGCTGCTTTAAAGAGAAAACCTCAAACTATGGCGATCGTCTCCCTTAGACTTTTGAGTTAGTCAATGGCACAACCAGCTTTTAATGCTCACGCAGGAAGTCTTGGCTTTCTATTGTCATTAGATGCTGCTCTTGATGTTAAGCACATCTCAGGCAATCTGCCGATCAACCTATTTAGACATTCACTGGATCAGTTTCCACCGACTTCGTCTTGACAAAGATGTTGATGTATTGGCAATAATTATTACAAGCTTCTTGTTTTGGTATTTGATGATGGTGATGATGATGATGACGATTTTGGATGATGATGAAGACGACGACGACGTTATAATGATGATGATGATGATGATGATGATGATGATGATGATGATGATGATGATGAAGACGACGACGACGATGAAAATGATGATGATGATGATGATGATGATGATGGTGATGATGATGATGATGATGATGGTGATGATGATGATGATGATGATGATGATGATGATGATGATGATGATGTCCACTTCTAACGCGTAGGTGTCCATCCCGAAGCATGCTGGTTGCGCATACGGAGAATATTGAGAGGTACTTATAGAGGTACTTGTAGAGGTACTTGTATTTTATTTTCTGTGGTCTTTTAACTCATCCACGAATGAATTCCATTTAAAGAGGCTCTCCAGCGCGACCCGCCGTTGTCCTTATCTGTGGCAAGGGCAGCCACTCGCTTTTGAATTGTTAGTGCTTTGCTAAGGTGACTTGGCTGAATTCAGTGTACTGATTTCTTTAGTTTGTTTTCTTTCGGTTTTTTTTTTTTTTTTTTTTTTTTTTTTTAATCACAGGTCTGTGTTCGTGGTTTTAGCGTGGTTAAGGTTTTAATATAGATATCCATAGTTTTAGTGTTTATTCGTCCATTTTAGTGTTAATATTGAAAATGTTGCTCTTTATTGTATATTGTGATTGAGATTATTTGCTTCTCCCTCCCCTCACACCCACTCACTCCCCACCGCTCTACACCCACACACCCACACATTGTCAAGCGCAGTAAGCACTTCCTTAATCTAATTGAGTTGAGTAATACAAATTTTTCTTCTTCTTCTTCTTCTTCTTCTTCTTCTTCTTCTTCTTCTTCTTCTTCTTCTTCTTCTTCTTCTTATTATTATTATTATTATTATTATTATTATTATTATTATGGGTGTGCTGTAGCTCAGTGGATAGAGAGCTGGTTTCCTATGTCGAAGGTCGCGGGTTCGACCCCGTGTGTGACGAACTTTCGTCACTTAGGTACCAGACTTTTTCAGGACAGCGAAGGTTTTCTCCGGACATCCAATTTCCTCCCTCCCTTCAGTAATAGTACTGAATTCAGTCAATCTAAAATTTTCAAAAATGAAAATTGATCAGTAATAGTACTGAATTCAGTCAATCTAAAATTTTCAAAAATGAAAATTGATCAGTAATAGTACTGAATTCAGTCAATCTAAAATTTTCAAAAATGAAAATTGATTTCTATTCCGACTGTGATAGCGTTCTCTTCAAATCGCCGCTCATTGAGTTCGATTGAAGAAAACTGCACGTGATAGCATCCTATATAAGTAGACAGTAATGATAGTAGTAGTAGTAGTAGTAGTAGTAGTAGTAGTAGTAGTAGTAGTAGTAGTAGTAGTAGTAGTAGTAGTAGTAGTAGTAGTAGTAGTAGTAGTAGTAGTAGTAGTAGTAGTAGCAGTAATAGTAGTAGTACCGCGCAGTGTTTGCTCAAACGCGAGCTCAGACTCAGCTTAATATCTTATTGTTTATGCGTTTTTGTATACTTTTGTCTTCTGCGAAACATCATCAATTTCTGGTAACAATAAAACGAACGACACGAAAAGTGTCTGGCGTTATGAACTCATTGATAAGTTGTGCACAAACCTCCTATTCCTCTTTCTCCTCCTCCTCCTCCTCCTCCTCCTCCTCATCATCATCATCAGCAGCAGCAGCACTATCCCAGTCTTCACCATCTTTGTCGTCTTCGTGGTCGCCAATTTGCACGACATGGAAAATAAGAAACACAATCACAAAACATGGATGGCGTGAGGCGAAGGGTCGTCAGATGTTGCGTCGTTCGTTGTGTGTGTGTGTGTGTGTGTGTGTGTGTGTGTGTGTGTGTGTGTGTGTGTGTGCTCCTTCTTCTCCTTCTCCTCCTTCTTCTCCTCCTCCTCCTCTTCATCATCACTCGCCTTATCTTCATCTTGATCATCATTTGTCGCCAATTTGGCAACATGGACAAAGAAACACATACAAAACATGGATGGCGTGGCTATGAACTCTAGATAAATTGGGCCTGCACCAGGTCAGCGCGTTTCCTTTCCCTTTTTGGGTTGCTCTGACCCGCCGCGTCCTCTCAAGAAATCCTGTCCCTTCCTTTTCTCCTGGATCCTTCTTCTTTGACCGCTTATGCCAGAACATTCTTCTTTCATGCAGAAAAGAGAACTCGTTTCCTTCTTATAGTTCTAGTGCAGTGTCGTTTCTTCTTCTGCAGCTGCTGCTTCTTCTGTTTCTTCTGCTAGTTATGTTGCAGTCCCATGTTCATCATCATCATCATCATCATCATCATCATCATCATCATCATCATCATCATCATCATCATCATCATCATCATTATCATCTTCTTCTTCTTCTTCTTCTTCTTCTTCTTCTTCTTCTTCTTCTTCTTCTTTTTCTTCTTCTTCTTCCCTTAATTGTCGGTTGCAGTGACCTGCTATGTCCTCTTTTAAAGCCATTTTATTTCGTCTCCTTCGTTTTCTAATTCTTCTTCGTCTTTCTTCTTCTTGGGCGATGTGACAGCATGCTGTGCCGCCGCTGTCGTTGATGTCCTCTCCAGCCACCCGCCTACCTCGCACCTCCGACCGCTTCCCATCTTTCGACCTTCTTCTTACTCCCAACCCCTCACACACACTGCTACCACCAGCACCTACCTTAAGAACCATGTATCGATAGACCCTAAGATTTTACTACCTCACTTCCTCTCTCTCTCTCTCTCTCTCTCTCTCTCTCTCTCTCTCTCTCTCTCTCTCTCTCTCTCTCTCTCTCTCTCTCTTACGCTATTTCATTCTCTCGGCATCTATACCCTGTCCAACGAATACTCACCTTTTGGACGGAGGGTGGGAGGGGGAGGGGGGTTTAGCGTGCCTGTATGGAAGGGAAAGGAAATGAAGCCAGAGCGACGGAAGAACGAAAATGACGAGGACGGGAAATGGAGAGAATGAAGGGCTATAAGGAAAGTGATGGGAAAATGAAGGTGTATTCATTGAGAGAGAAAGAGAGCTGGATAGATCGGCATGTGGGTGGGTTGTAGTGGTGGTGTGTGGGCATACACATAGGGGAGAGAGAGAGGGGGGGTGAAGGGATGGGGGGAGAGGATTGTAGAGGGCAGTACAGCGAGAGTGACAAGAGAAGATAGGCAGGGCAGGAAGCGCTGTACCTATGGCCACAACGCCGATGCCAGTCTTGACTCCTCCCTATCAACAGCCACACCCTCTACTGGCGGCGCACCGCGGCTGCCGGCTTGCTGCAATGCACGGTGACGCCAGCGGCCTGTTGCTAGGTCTGTGACGGCCGGGGCCAGGCTGGCACTGCAAGCAGCCACGGCAGCAACCGGTGACGGCGTGTGACAGCGGTAGAGAGCCTAGATCAGAATACGCTGCTGCTGCTGCTTTGCTGGCTGTAGGCACCACCACCGCACTGGGGCCGGGCTTGTTGCGGCTGTAGGTGTCGTTGTCTTTCTTTAGCCCTGCCCTGTCTTTTCGCCCCATCCTCTCCCCCTCCTCCCTCCCTCCCTCTCTCTCTTTGTTTATCCTCACCCTCACCCCCCACCCATAATACACCCACTCTTACCGTGGTGAGGAAGAGCGATGCGACAGCGGCGCTGAGGCTGTAGATGGCTGTGATTGGGCACTGCGCGAGAAAAGCGCGTGCTGCGTCGGCCGAGCCTAGTGCTGGAGGTGCCGCGTAAAAAGCGCGGTGTGTTGGCCAGGTCTGAGGGAAAAAGCATGAGCCTGCCCGAGCCACGTCTTCTTACCTAGCGTCATCATCTCGTCGTCGTCATCATCCTGTTTGTCTGTCTGTCCGTCCGTCATCCCGTCATCCGTGTGTGTGACGCGCTAGGACAGGTGTCGCGGCCAGGTGTGTGTGTCGTCAGTGTTCAGCCATGCTCGCCACGTCCAGCTTCATGGGTGAGTGACCAGTCTCCGTCGTGCACGTGCTATCCGCTACGACAACACAAAACATTTTTTGCGCTTGTGGTTGTTTCTTCCAGTTTTGTATGTGTGGGATTTGTTTGTTTTTTGTACCTGAACTTGTGTACGTCCTACTCGTTTAAACTCGTACTACTAACTCCTGGAGCCTTCTTGTGCTTTTTGTAGCAGGTTGCTGTCTCTGTTTTTATCTGTTAGTGTGTTACAATACCGTTTTGTTGTAGTATCATCATCCCTTGGGATTTTGTTGTTGTTTTTAACTGCAGTAATTTACGTTCTTTCGTCTTCTACAGCCCTTTCGTGTCGGGGAAGAATAAATCTGAACCTCATTCATTCTTTTGTCCTTTTTCCCTTTTCTCTTTTTCTCTTTCTGGTCTTATTCATCTTGTGTTGCGCCAGATCTTTTGCTCGGCCTGTGCATATTGCCCCTTTTGAAGTTTTTTGTCCGCGGAGCAGATTGCCGTAATGAGTTTTACCTGCTTGCTCTTGATCTCCGACTTCAAGCATACCATGCATTGGGCAAACCTTGGCTCAATTGCAATATTGATTACGTATAAAGAGGCAGGGGTGTGTGAGAGAGGAGCATGGACTTTGTTAGTTATTTACTAGCATTTTATAATATTATTGTTGGCTGCTTTTTTTCTTTTGAAATCGTTTTGTTTAATGACGAAGTAGGCTTATGGGAGAGAAGTGTATTGACTACGTGTTTAAAAGTGTACAGAAGGAAAAATGTATCAATTTCTTCTTGGTTCGTTGGTTGGTTGTTTTTATAGTTTTGCTTGTCTTTCTGGTTGTTTTTTTTTCTAGGGAGATATTAATACGTTTTTTTCTTGGCTAGTTTTCTAGTTGTCTTTTGTTTTTGCTTTTCTTTCTTTCTTTCTTTCTTTCTTTCTTTCTTTCTTTCTTTCTTTCTTTCTTTCTTTCTTTCTTTCTTTCTTTCTTTTTTTCTTTCTTTCTTTCTTTTTTCCTTCTAAATTTCGCCAATCTTTTTTTTTATTCACCTTTTTAATTCGTTCTATTTGTTTTTTTCTTTCTTTCGCCAATCTTTCTTTTATTCACCTTTTTAATTCATTTTCTTTCTTTCTTTCTTTCTTTCTTTCTTTCTTTCTTTCTTTCTTTCTTTCTTTCTTTCTTTCCTTCTTTCTTTCTATCCTTCTGTCTTTCTTTTTTTCTTTTCCCTTGTATTGTTCTTTGTCCCTTTGTTTAATTTCTTTCTTTCTGTCGTTCTCTTTGTTCAGTCATTCTTTTTTTTCATTACTTTCTTTCTTTTCCTTTTCGTACCTTCTTTCTTGCTTTTATTTTCATTTTATTCTTACTTTCTTTCTTCATGACTTTGTTATTTTGTGTTTTGTCCGTCCACATTTTTTTCCCCATTCATCTGTTCTTTGCATTCACCCTTTCTTTCTTTCTGTTGTTGTTGTTGTTGTTGTTGTTGTTGTTGTTGTTGTTGTTGTTGTTGTTGTTGTGTGTGTGTGTACAGTATGGTTTTCGTTCTTTCATTCATTATTCCTTTTCTGTTGCTACGTTTGCCTTTCTTTCTTTTTGTCCATATTTATTTCATTTGTACTTGCTTTTTTTCTTTGTTTCATTCTTTGTTTCCTTTCTTTCATTCTATGTTCATTTCTTTGTACCTTTTCTTTTCTTTCGTTCTCATTTTATTTATTTACTCTTGTCTTTTATTGTTTTCTGTTTTTTTTTTCTGTTTTTCTTTCTTTTTCTTTGTTGTTCTGTTACTCTTTTTTTCTTTATTTCTTTTTTATCTGTTCTTTTCTTTGGTCTATTTATTTATTTTTTATTTTTTGTTTTTGTCACTTCCTTTTTTTTAATTAAAAATTTTTTCTTCTGTCTTTTTTCATTTTTTTCATCTTGCTTTCTTTATTTCTTTAATTTTTTTTAATTTTTTCTTTTCTTTTCTTTTTTTTCGTTTTTTTTTTTTAGTTTTTACATGCCTGTCTTTCTTTTATAATAATAATAATACAGGATGCTATGTACGCGCCTTTCCCAAAGGCACAAAGCGCGGCGATCTATACCAACATACACGCTCACCTGTCTCACTTACCCTCACACACACCAAATACACATACATCACTCAAACAGGTGGTGTAAAGGCAGGGAGATCGCTATTAGAAAACGGAAGAAAATCGAATTTTTATTTTTGAAATTTTTATATTGACTGCGTCCTGTACCATTATCTTTTCACTTTTTTCATTCTAATTCTTTCTGTTTTAATTTCCCATCTTTTCTTTCTTCTTGTTATTTGTTCTTTCTTTCTTTCTTTCTGCAATTCCGCCTGTATTTATTTCTTTCTCTCTCTCTCTCTCTCTCTCTCTCTCTCTCTCTCTCTCTCTCTCTCTCTCTCTCTCTCTCTCTCTCTCTCTCTCTCTCTCTCTCTATCCTTCTCACTCTTTTCATTTTCATTTCTTTTCTTTTTTCCCGTTCTTCTTTTTGTTTTATTATGCTATTTGTGTTTATTTTTCCCAAAACAAAACCTGTGCACTTGATTATTCGATTAATCTCTAAATATTTGTAGTATTTTTTTATGACTGTAACATTTTAGTAACTTACTTTAAGTACTTTCCCCTTTTTGTTCATCTTTCTTTCACTTTACCTCCTGTTTTTATACCGTTCTTTTTTTTTAAACCCAAACTCCTTTTAAAAAAAATTATTATTATTATTATTATTATTATTATTATTATTAGTAGTAGTAGTAGTAGTAGTAGTAGTAGTAGTAGTAGTAGTAGTAGAAGTAGTAGTAATAGTAGTAGTAGTAGTAATAGCAGTAGTAGTAGTAGTAGTACTTATATAATTAATTTCTAAAACGTTTTTCGTTTATCTTTGTGCTCTGAGAATTCTTCTTCTTCTTAGTAGTAGTAGAAAGTATTAGTATTTGTAGAGCAGTAGTAGTAGTAGTAGTAGTAGTAGTAGTAGTAGTAGTAGAAAGTATTAGTATTTGTAGAGCAGTAGTAGTAGTAGTAGTAGTAGTAGTAGTAGTAGTAGAAAGTAGTAGTAGTAGCAGTAGTACTAGTAGAAAGAAGTTGTAGTAGCAGTAGTAGTAGAAAGAAGTAGTAATGTTTCAAGCTTTTCGTGCGCTGGTATACTTGGTTGTTATTGTTTTTTCCTATATTTATATACATGTACTTGCATCTCTTTTGCATTCCAAACACCCTGTTCTAACACCCCATCTCTATTGTGCTTTTGTAAGCGTTTTGTATCTTCTTCTTCTTCTTCTTCTTCTTCTTCTTCTTCTTCTTCTTCTTCTTCTTCTTCTTCTTCTTCTTCTTCTTCTTCTTCATCTTGTTGTTGTTATTGTTGTTATTGTTGTTGTTGTTGTTGTTGTTGTTCTTCTTCTTCTTCTTCTTCTTCTTCTTCTTCTTCTTCTTCTTCTTCTTCTTCTTCTTCTTCTTCTTCTTCTTCTTCTTCTTGTGCACCCGATACACATTGGTCGAACGCTACCAGAAGCATGCGTTTTTAGTCGCCTCAACAGGCGATAAAGCATGCTCCCATGATTCAGAGACCCCTTGGGGTCATGAGCAATCTTGCCACTGTAGATTGTTCTAACCTATACAGGGAAAAGTGAAAGCCCCAGTTGAAAACCTGTCTTTCCTTTATAGGCATGACCGATTCACTGCGGCAACAGTACCCCCGTTGGAGTGCCGGGGGTTTCAGTATAAATAGTATCCCCACTTTCTGGAAATTTAGTGCTTTAAATTCCCACTGTCGCTGTCTTCCTCATTTGCTCTTTCCCATTCCTGATCTGTCCTATCACTCTGCTATACTATCTTCTTCTTCGCTAGATCAATGACCTACCTTTTTTCTTGAAAACTCTTCCTGGACAAAACTCCTTGTTTGTGTATGAGGTCTGTTGGATCAGCTTGGGAGTGTTGGACGCTTTCTGCCGGGTGGTCACTAGGGCTTCCTATGATGTTATTATTTAGCAATATAGGCATTTTATATGTATGTGTTTTGTTGATAATTTATAATGATGTTTGTATTCTATTTTGTTTTTGTAACTGGGGGTTCGAGTAGTTGGGGTAAAGCCTCAGCCGTCCCCTGCGTGGGATGTCTTTATTGTAAAGTGACTGGCCGGTGGAGGGCGTTCAATTTTCCCACTAGGGTTGTTTCAGCAGATCTTTTATGCGGATCGGGGGTTGTCCGGTCCTGATTTGGCTCGGAAGAGTCCGCTGGACCTAAAGCAACAATCAATCAATCAATCAATCAATCAATGCTTCAGAGCACTGCTTTCTATACGCTTCAAGCTCTATAGACACGGAAAAAGCGCAATTTCACTGCAGTGAACTCATGAAAATAGAAAAAAGTAAGTTTCGTCTCCTCTAGGGGACGAATTAGGTCAAACTGTATTAGTTTCTAGGTCAACTGTCTTTTACGAACCGTTTGACACTGTTTTTGAACCGTTTGTTGACGCCGGATAGTGTCCTCACTTGGTTTCATGCAATTTAAGAATCCAACCAGGCAATTTGGTTTTTGAGACGGAAAGAGCGGAATGTTGTAGAGCAACATTCTGTATATATTTACAGTGAAATTGCGCTTTTTCCGTCACTATAGCGCTTGAAGCGTGTAGGAAGCAGTGCTCTGAAGCATGGGAGCATGCTTTATCGCCTGTTGAGGCGACTAGTAAAACATGCTTCTGGCAGCCTTCGACCAATGTGTACCGGGTGTCTTCTTCTTCTTCTTCTTCTTCTACTTCTTTCTTTCTTTCTTTCTCTCTTTCTTCTATGAAGTCATGTACTGTACATACAAATGGTATCGCTGTTGTGATGGTAGTGGTAGGACCGCTTTTTCCTTGAATTTGAAACAACATGCAATGCAGCAAAGCCCTTTCCGTGACAAATAAACTGGTTCCTTGGTAAAATAGGTTAAAATGGGTCATTGTTCCAATAGATTGAACAAAACAGATTACAAGTAAAATAGGTCAAACTGTAATACTGTTAAACTGTGTTCAAAAAAGAAAAGAAAAGAGTCACCCATAAAAAAAAGTCTTCGTGATACCATTAGTCTTAGTAGACCGCTGAGTCCTAATGGGCAGAGTTTGGAACCAAAGTTAATTTTTATTCGCTTAATGGGCGCGCAGAACCAGCATAATCTGTATCATTCTGTAGCACGGAAAATTGTGCTGTATACTTTGGTCGTGTTCCAAACAAACATGCACACCAGGAACTATGTGTTTGTAAAGGCCCCAATTCTCCATGGCTTTGTTTACTTTTGACAACAACAGGTTTACCCTAAAATTGGCCTTGCTATTACTTTAAACAATGATAAAGTGGGCTTTTCTTGCTCACACCAACCGCTGAAGTTTTGAATTGTCCATTTCGGTTCTGACTTGGAGTGATTTCCCCCTGGTTTTAACGGTACATCGATACCATAGCCATGTGTCCTTTGACCCTATTTCTGAACGACCCAAAGCGGCTTGAAGAGTGCGTCTTTGGTGTGTGGGGCAGGTTAGGGTCTATTTCATCAACATAAAACCAAAAAACCTTACGAGCTATTTTTTTAACGGGTTCTGTCTCTTACCAGTTTTGATAGATTCTATTTTTAGCTCCAAAATGTTGCCTGTCTAACCCACGGCTGTTACTATTAATAGGCACAAAAAGGACGGAGTTTATTCATTTAAAAAATAACTATACTTTCAAAGGACTTTTTGGGTTGTTTTGTTGTAAGCACATGTTTTCAGTGGGGCAACACTCACTGTGACTATTAAAAGGATCTATGGAGGGGGTGTGGTAAAGGTGGGCTAGAAGATCACTCATTTCAGCGGCACAGATTGTTTCTAACATTCACAGTGAGGTTTGCCCCTACAAGAAAAGAAAAAAGTAAGCACCTACAGAAGCTCATTGGAAAGTACGGCTTTGCTACAAGGTTTCCTTTTGCTGATGTGCCTATCAACGGCATCCAGTTTTAATTTTTAAAAAAATAGCACTGCAGCGAAAGTGTATACGATAGGTACAGTTGTTTGTTTACATAATTATGAAAGGAAGAGACGCATAATAGTTAAAACTTAGCGGTCGACTCTGAGCTAGCAACAGTTGTCCATTTATAGTTGTCATCTTTTTATGTGACAAAAATGCACTTTTGTACAGTCAACTCATTCTCTCTCTCTCTCTCTCTCTCTCTCTCTCTCTCTCTCTCTCTCTCTCTCTTATACACACACGCGCACACACACACGAATCCTTGAAAGCCTAACCTTTCAACGTTGCAGTTGAAACACAAAAATGCGATTTACTCCTTGGTTTTTGCACCTTGTTTGTACCTGTAAAGCAATATATGTAATTCTTATATAATTATGTATTATTTAGTAACACTGTGTGTGTGCGAGTGCGCGAGCGCGTGCTTGTGTATGTGTATGTGTTTGTAAATGCTGCATCAATAACGTTGCGAAATGACAGATTTCAGTAACCAATTTCTTTTAGCATTACCTATTTTTAAATTGTGATAGTTGCTTGCAGGAATGTGTTTATAACTGCGCTGCCTATCTTCTGTGATTTTCGATTATTAAGGGTTGGTTGTAATTTTTGTTCACACATGTGTCTTTAAATGTGCTTTTTGATTTATATTATCACCTATGCTTGTGTACATTCCTTGTTTGAGTTAATATAGAGATGTGTTGTGTTGTGTTTTAATGTATTGTATTGTATTGTATTTTGCCTGATATGTTTAAAAATTCCTTCATTTTCACAGGCCATTTTTGTTTCTAGTTAGAGAGTGAGAGAGAGAGAGAGAGAGAGAGAGAGAGAGAGGGAGACGGAGAGAGAAACTTTTGTTTTTGAAAGTTTTTTTAATAGGGATAAAGATTTTAGACTAATTAATAAGTCCAATCTTCCAATCTGTCCCTTAAAATTTAACATAGTAAAGAACCTAACATATTAAAGAGAGAGAGAGAGAGAGAGAGAGAGAGAGAGAGAGAGAGAGAGAGAGAGAGACAGAGACAGAGAGACAGAGAGAGACAGAGACAGAGAGAGAGAGAGGTCTCCGTCTCTTTGGGGCAGCTGGAAAAACAAACAAACTGTGTTTTCATCTTTAAGCTTTGGAGTTTTAATAAAATATTTATTGATAGATGCGTCTTTGTTGTGTATATGAGAGTGTGCAAAACAGGGAGCGTGTGTGTTGATTTAGATCGCAGCACATTCAATGTAATTGGTGATTGGCGGAATAGTGCATATAAATCATACATTGTTATTATTATTATGATTATTATGATTATGATTATTATTATTATTATTATTATTATTATTATTATTATTATTATTATTATTATTATTATTATTATTATTATTATTATTATTATTATTATTATTGTTGTTGTTGTTGTTGTTGAATTAGATACCCACCTTTTTTTTCCTTTTAGTCCTATCCTATCCTATCCCGTAACTCTGAGGTCGTTGGGGCACCACAGAGGATCGTTTAACCAGCATACACCATCTTTCTCAGTCCTCAGCAATCCTGATGGCTTCGCTCAATGTCAAGCCAGTCCATTCTCGAATGTTGTCCTCCCCCCTCTTTTTCGGTCTCCCTCTTCTTCTACCTCCTTGCACTGTGCCTTGCAGGATGGTCTTTGCAAGGCCGGATGATCTGGTGACGTGGCCATACCATCAGAGTTTCCGTTTCTACATCACTGTGAGCAGGTCATCGTGTTGTCCAATGGCTTGTGTGATGGTCTGTCGGATTTCGTCGTTGGTGATGTGCTGGGTATAGGAAATGCTCAGAAGTCTTCTTTAGCACGTCATCACCATGCTTTGTATTCTTCGTTGTAGATCTTCTGTGAGTGTCCATGTTTCACAAGCGTATAGGAAGATGGAGATGACAATGGAGCGCAGCAGCCTTGCCTTTCCTTTTAGTAAACCTCACCATTCTTTTGTTTGTATTTTTGTGAGCTTTAGATTTGTTAGTTTCGTTTTGTATTGTTTTAGTCGTACTTTAAACACAACATTTTGTAATCCAACAATTTCAGCAGACACTCATAAAAACAGCGACAGCTATTTTCCTGAAGTTTTACCAGTAATTACCATTATTTGTTTCTTGCTTCACGCCGTGATTTATGGGTATTTGTGTGGTATTTCCAGAATACATTGAAATAGTCGGGAATCAGAATGAGTCAAATGTCGGTCTGTTCGTCGGTCTGTGGGTCGCGGTAAACTTCCAGCAGCAGTCCGGTTGTTGGTCAGTCGTCGCTCCAAGTAGCTTTTATTTTTATTTTTTACTGTTGTTGTTGTTGTTGTTGTTGTTGTTGTTGTTGTTCTTGTTCAAAACACAGTTTTGGCTTTTCTCAAGAATAACTGAACCGAAATTGATCATTCCACGTTTTCCATTCGCTTCCTTAGGAGGAGGCCGAGTCAAAACACCGCTAAGGAAATGAACACTTTGTGAAAATGCTTATGTTTCCTCCATGTGTGTGTGTGAGTCTCTGGGACTACATTTTGAATGGCGTGCCATCTCGTTATATTTTAATTGAATATAATGTGGTCCATTTGGTGGTGGGTCTCGTAACCTTTCCCTCGTTAGGGCGATCGGAGATAGGCGTTTGAGACCTCTCTTTTTTCTGGGCCAGCTTAAATGAGGGTTGTGCCTCTCCTTCGCTGCATTACCTTCCCCAGTTGTACGCAGGGCCAGGCACCCATTCGCAGCTGATTGGACTGGGGTGTGTTGAGTGCTTCGTTGTTATTACTATTCTTGTTTTTGTCGTTCGATGGTTGGCTTCCAAGTATGGACACCCATCCAATATTGACCGACGTTCCCGACGCTGCTTCACGACACATTATACCCATCCCAGTACTGACCACCGTTCCCGCCCGACGCTGCTTCACGAAACAACCATTTGAGAACTAAAACGTAGTTTTCAAACCAGCGGAGCATGGCATAGGGTTGAGCTGGTAGCTCCGTGTTTAGGGCGCTGGTTTTTTTTACTACGCCGAAGGTCTTGAGTTCGAACCCCGCAAGGGCTTGGGACGAACTTGTGTGACTTAGGTACGAGACTTTTAGGTCACCGAGGGTTTTCTCAGGGTTCTCCTGTTTCCTCCCTCCCTTCAATAATGGTATTGGATGCATTCTGTCCAAAAATTTCAAAACTAATAAATTCGAGTTCCTTCCCCATCTTCTATAATAGCGACTTGCCTATACACCGCATGTTGGAGTGATGAATGCGTGTTTGTTGTGTAAGCTTAACATGTGAGCGTGTAGGTTGGTTACAGATCGCCGCTCTTTAAGTCCGATTTAAAAATTAGGCGCGTATAGCACCGATTATTATTATTATTATTATTATTATTATTATTATTATTATTATTATTATTATTATTATTATTATTATTATTATTATTATTACTGTTATTATTTTATTTTTTTATTAATTTTTTTAAATTATTACTTTTGTTTCAAAAATATTATGTACGCAGATGTTGAACGCTCTATCCTGTGCATCGTCTTTTCTATGTTGACTTGTGTTTAAAAGTCGGTCACGTCTGACGTTGCTCAAAGACATTACAATCATCATTAGGACTAAGAGGTTGCTCAAAGACATTACAACCATCATTAGGACTAAGGTTGCTCAAAGACATTACAACCATCATGAGGACTAAGGTTGCTCAAAGACATTACAACCATCATTAGGACTAAGGTTGCTCGAAGACATTACAACCATCATTAGGACTAAGGTTGCTCAAAGACATTACAACCATCATTAGGACTAAGGTTGCTCAAAGACATTACAACCATCATTAGGACTAAGAGGTTGCTCAAAGACATTACAACCATCATGAGGACTAAGAGGTTGCTCAAAGACATTACAACCATCATTAGGACTAAGGTTGCTCAAAGACATTACAACGATCATTAGGACTAAGAGGTAGCTCAAAGACATTACAACCATCATTAGGACTAAGGTTGCTCAAAGACATTACAACCATCATTAGGACTAAGGTTGCTCAAAGACATTACAACCATCATTAGGACTAAGGTTGCTCAAAGACATTACAACCATCATTAGGACTAAGAGCTGTTGCTCAAAGACATTACAACCATCATTAGGACTAAGAGGTTGCTCAAAGACATTACAACCATCATTAGGACTAAGAGGTTGCTCAAAGACATTACAACCATCATTAGGACTAAGAGGTTGCTCAAAGACATTACAACCATCATTAGGACTAAGAGGTTGCTCAAAGACATTACAACCATCATTAGGACTAAGAGGTTGCTCAAAGACATTACAACCATCATTAGGACTATGAGGTTGCTCAAAGACATTACAACCATCATTAGGAATAAGGTTGCTCAAAGACATTACAACCATCATTAGGACTAAGAGGTTGCTCAAAGACATTACAACCATAATTAGGACTAAGTTTGCTCAAAGACATTACAACCATCATGAGGACTAAGGTTGCTCAAAGACATTACAACCATCATTAGGACTAAGGTTGCTCAAAGACATTACAACCATCATTAGGACTATGAGGTTGCTCAAAGACATTACAACCATCATTAGGACTATGAGGTTACCTGAAAGTTGAGCGAGTTACTGACCGAAAAATATCATATCAGTGTTCGAAAAGCATTTACCTAGGAGGCAAACACCAAACCACATTCCTCCCGTGTATGCCGGCGGTTTCAATATAAATAGTATCCCCGCTTTTTGGTAATTATTTTACTGCTTTAAATTCCCACTGTCACTTTCTTTCTCCTTTGTTCTTTGTCATTCCTACTCTGATCTCACCCTCCGACTGATGACGGATGCCGGTGGGGTGCCGTCCATGGCTTGATATATAAATAGTCTGTACATTTATATCTGAGTATCTAATTATTTTTATATAATTATTTTTGCATAATTATTTTTGCATTAGTTTGTACATTATGTTTTTGATAATATTTTATTTCTGCAATTGTGAGGAGAGGCGGGTCTTATCTTTTTTATCCGATCATTGTATTAATTAACCATTGTTAGATGTAACAAATTTTTAGTTATATTTTAAATCTGTATGGTGAATCTTATTATTATTTAATATGCCATTGTATTAATATTTTTTGTTTGTTTGTTTATTTTGCATGTGTAGTGTATTGCATATGTTGTTGTTCTCTTGTATGCCTTTGTGAGTACGGTTGGTGTGAATGCTTGCATACCCTGTTTTATTGTTTATGTTTGTTCTAAAGATATATCCTATGTTAAGAGCGGTGAGCCCAGCCCTGAGCTGGGGTACCGCGCTATATAAGCCTACTTTATTATTATTATTATTATTATTATTATTATTATTATTATTATTATTATTATTATTATTATTATTATTATTATTATTATTTATTAATCTACTATACTATCTTCTTCTTCTTCGCTAGGCCAGTTACCTACCTTTTCTCTTGTAAACTCTTCCGGGACAAAACTCCTCATTTGTGTGTGAGGTCTGTTGGATCAGCTTGGGAATATTGGACTCTTTCTGCCAAATACATACATACATGGTTATTGCTTTAGGTCCAGCGGACTCTTCCGAGCTAAATCAGGACCAGAGAAACGTTATCCTAAAAGTTAAAATCTTAAAAAACAAGTCTGTTAACTGGGGCTTCCTATGATGTTATTATTTGGCAATGTAGGCATTTTATATGTATGGGTTTTGTTGATATTTTGTAATGATGTTTGTATTCTATTTTGTTTTTGTAAACGGGGGTTCGATAAATTAGAGTATAGCCTCAGCGTCCCCTGCGTGGGATGTCTTTATTGTAAAGTGACCGGCTGGTGGAGTGCCTTCAGTGTTACCACAAGGGTTTTTTCGGCAGATCTTTTATGCAGATCAGGGGTGAGTCCTCTTTTAGCGAAGTTGTGGTCTTGATTTTGTGGTCCTGATTCGGCTCTTTGCAGGCCTCTGGACCCTGTAAGCAATGAATAACTAACTAAACAACATTTCAAGTTTTTGTTAAGGTAGGTGCTCGCATAGAACCAGCATCAGTTGAACTCTAACAATCAATACAAAACTTACTGTTACAACAATACAAGTTGTATCTGTTTTGACTATTGCTCGTGTTCGGCTCCCCCTTTACCCCCTCTTCTCCAGCCTCTTCCTCCTACCTCCCCACCCCCCACCCCCACCCCCTCTCAGTTCGTTTTCTGTACACACAATGGCGTTTAGACGACATTCACATAAATGGACGGTGCCCAGAAACGAGACAAGGAAGTAGCAACACGAATATTGAAATTAATGGACTCCTCCTACGCACATCCCGTCACCCTTCCACCGCAATGCCGTTTTGTAACTTCGCTGGAATAAAAGCTTACTCTGCCAAATACGTCATGCTGCGTCCTTGCGTCTAAATGTTTTGACGTCAGATGATTTACATCACTGCTAAACTGAAGGAGAAAATGGACAGTGACTAGATTGGGTTGGTGTGGGGCAAAGTGTTTTGAACGTGCATTTTTTTCACGCACGTCAGAATATTATGTATTATATAAAATTTCAAAAAATAAAAATTCTATTTTCTTTCCGTCTTCCAATAGCGATCTCCCTGCCTTTACACCACCTGTTTGAGTGATGGATGTGTATTTGTTGTGTATGTGTCTGTGTGTGTGTGTGTGTATGTGTGTGGGTGGATGAGACAGGTGAGCGTGTATGTTGGTACAGATCGCCGCGCTTTGAGCCTCATTGATTTGGGATAAGGCGCGTATATAGCATCCATTATTATTATTATTATTATTATTATTATTATTATTATTATTATTATTATTATTATTATTATTATTATTATGACGTCACAAAACGTTTACGTCACTGTTAAACCGGACTTCCGCGTGTACCCATTTTCTGTTTTATTGACACTACAGCTTAGAAATGCTTAGTACTGTTCTGACGTCAGAATAAAGTTTACGTCACTACGAATTAATGAAGTGAAACGGTTCGTGGTTTGCTATGTTTATTGGCTATAACGTGCGTTCGGCGATGGTTCGTTGTTAAGGCGAGTGTTCCGTTTGGCACACTGATGACCCAGGTTCTACTCCCATGGTGGGCAAGATTGTGGTGGCCATGTTTGTCATCTTAGCACAGCGATTACTGTGGTGGTGGTCTAGGTCTCTACCCGCTTCCCTGGCATAGTTATCCCTGTCTGCCTGAAGAAGAACAACAAACAAAGAAGACGACTAGTGGACAATGTTAAGCAAAACCTATAATCTACCTGACGGGCTGACTCCGTGATTTTGGTATTAAGGTAACCAAGATAGTCACGCTTTCTGAACCGCAACTGTAAAGCGCACAAAAGCGCCTTAAATTTTGCACTGCAGTATTACTATTCGCATACGGACTAAAGTACCAATAATTCACTTCCAGCAATTCTAAATCCCCGTCACAAACGATACTAGAAAGATTCATTTTGCAACCTCTAGGCCTTTGGAAAGAAATTAATGTGCTAAAAATGTTATGTAATTGTATTAGGGGCATACACTGGCAAAACTATTAACTTCAGCCACTTTTGATTCGCTTGTAAATCTTTTACATGTAACAGCTTAGCCCACTGAAGAAGTTTTTCTCCGAAGATAAGGTTAAATCCACTTTCATCAAGCCGTTTGACCACATCACAGACTTTTCAAGGTATTGTTTGACTTGCACTTTTGAGGAGTTAAGACAATACTCCTTCTTTGCATGTACACACAACACCCATGGAATGAACATCGAAGTTTAACGTCTACACACTCCATTGGCGATATGGCAGACGGGAGTGGAGGATGGGGTTGGTGGGGAATGGTGGCGAGAAGGGGGGAGGGGGAGGGGGTTAAAATCCAAGGGAAGACTGAACCACCAGAGTAACCAACTCCTACGTGAAAAAATGGCTACTTTTATCTTTCCCTTCACGGGATTGGAACTTGGGTCATAATGTGTCAGACGAAGGCTCTACTGAGCTACGGGGATCTTAAGTTAAAAGTGAAACTGAACGAGAGCATCATCATCATCATCATCATCATCATCATCATCATCATCATCATCATCATCATCATCATCATCATCGTCAACATCATCATCATCACCATCGATAGCATCATCATTATCATCATTATCACCCTCATTATCATCATTATCACCATCGTTATCATCATCGTCACCATCATCATCATCATCATCACCATCGATAGCATCATCATTATCATAATCACCATCATTATCATCATCATCATCGTCACCATCATCATCATCTTCTTCTTCATCATTATCATCATCTTCACCATCATTATCATCATCACCATTATTATCATCATCATCATCATCACCATCATCATCACCATTATTATCATCATCATCATCATCACCACCATTATCATCATCACCATCATCAACATCATCCATCATCATTATCATCATCACCATCATCATCATCATCATCATCATCATCATCATCATCATCATCAACATCATCATCATCACCATCAATATCATCATCATCATCATCATCATCATCATCATCATCATCAAATAACCACACTACAGTATCTGACGCTTTGGTTTAAACAGAATTTTATTCACGAAACAAGTAAACCAGGCACGGAGAACATAAAGGGCACACAAAAGCAAAGCTTAAATGAGTGTTACCCTTTGACAA
>CM072524.1:39941210-39958710 GCA_036898135.1 Oncomelania hupensis
CAGATAGGTACAATTTCTAACTAGGCGCTTTTATTAAATCGAATTGGGTCGTCTTTGTTGAATAATTCTAAGAGTGAGTCACTGGATACTGTCAGTAATGGTAGGGAGTAGCTTGGAGATATTCTGGGTGGACGATTTCAGGGGTACTAGTGCTACTGAGGACTGCTATCATCACAGGGCAGGAGTGTATCTGGATTGTTCAGGGTACTTCCAGATAATCAGCGAGTGGTGATGCTCGTTGGGTGAGAACTTAGCTCGGATTTCGAAGGGCGGTGGTTGGTCCAGGATAGTCTGGGTGGTCAGTTGACCAAGGTTAGCGTGGCGTTGGTGGCAATGCGGGTCAGTCGGTCAAATTCCTGCGTAATCGACCTATGGTGCAATCCTGGTTTGAGGGTACAGGCGTGGTTTTCAGCTTACGTTGCTAGCTGGCTTGGGTGAATGATGAAATTCGGAGAAACGCTTCGCGTTGACTCCCTGGGATGTCAGGGGCCTGCAGCGGGTCAGCGACTTAAAGCTGGTACAGGGCCGGGGTATTTCGCCCTGCACAGGAGCCCGTCTTGACTAAGACGGGTCGAATCACGAGAGTACTGCCGTAGCTCAGAGGTCGCCAGTTGATGGGGACGTGTCCAGGACAGATTGTTGTGGCTTCGAGGATTGATGCTTGCGTCTGACCACGCTATCTGGCTGTGCGCGAGGTTTTAAGGATGATTCCCGAGGGGCGGGGCTTAGGCGGATTAGCCAGCGTGCGTGGTAGGGGTGACTGGATGTGTGGAAGGGATGAGTGTGTGCTGCCTGCCTCAGGGCTCGATTGTCCGCCTCGTCACAGGGTGTGAATGGAAAGTAAACGGGGAGAGTTGGGGTAGTGGGTGGCTCGGTGGCTCAGTGGTCCTTCGTGGATGCTGTTTTAGGGAATGGACGTGCAGTTGGGGCGACAACTTGGTTGTGGCCTTTCTTCAAGCCTTGCTCTTGCTGTATCGCTGTGGCCCGAAAAGCTCTTTGAGTGAGTTAGTACTCAAATTACTCGGGGGTGGGGGGTGGGGGTGGGGTGTCCGTGTGACTTACAAGGCCCCAGTTCGAAGGCTTCGTACGGGTTTACCCAAATATTGGCATTGTTATTACATTTTTATCCTATGCTATCCTATCCCGTAACTCTGAGGTCGTTGGGACACCACATTATTATTATGCTAAACAATGATAAGGTGGGCTTTCGTTGCTAAAACCAACAGCTAAAGTTTTTATCTTCCCTTCAGTTCTGAAAGTGAGTTATTTTCTCCTGTTTTAACGGTCGGTACAGCCGTGTGACCTTTGAGTGAACCACGCGACGTCAAGTGTGCGTCTTTGGGGTGTGGGGTAGAGTAGGGTAGGGTAGAGTAGGGTAGAGTAGGGTAGGGTAGAGTAGGGCAGAGTAGTGTAGGGTAGAGTAGGGTAGGGTAGAGTAGGGTAGGGTAGAGTAGTGTAGGGTAGAGTAGGGTAGGGTAGAGTAGGGTAGAGTAGTGTAGGGTAGAGTAGGGTAGAGTAGGGTAGAGTAATGTAGGGTAGGGTAGAGTAGGGTAGGGTAGAGTAGGGTAGGGTAGAGTAGGGTAGAGTAGTGTAGGGTAGGGTAGGGTAGAGTAGGGTAGAGTAGGGTAGGGTAGGGTAAAGTAGGGTAGGATAGAGTAGGGTAGGGTAGAGTAGGGTAGAGTAGTGTAGGGTAGGGTAGGGTAGAGTAGTGTAGGGTAGAGTAGAGTAGGGTAGGATAGAGTAGGGTAGAGTAGGGTAGGGTAGAGTAGGGTAGCGTGGGGTAGAGTAGGGTAGAGTAGGGTCTGTTTTATCAACCTTAAAAGCAAAAACGTAACGAACAATTGTTTTTTACGGGTTCTGTTTTTTACCTGCTTTAGGTCCACAATGTTGGCTAGCCCTTGTTAATAACAGGCACCCAGACTACGGAAAAACAACAACAGCTAAAAAAACGTTCAACGTTTTTATTTGATGACTCGTTGCGTTGTTGTTTTTATTGTGTGTGTGTTGCGTGTGCGTGTGTTGTGTGTGTATTGTGTGTGAGTGTGCGTCCGCGCGCGCATATTTTCTTAAGTTACTTAATTTACTTTAAGGATTCCTTTAAAATTACATCAACTTTCCCTCATTTTTTCTTCTGAATTGGTCTGTGTGTTTGTAGGTGTATGTAGGTGTTTGTAGGTGTATGTAGGTGTTTGTAGGTGTATGTAGGTGTATGTAGGTGTTTGTAGGTGTTTGTAGGTGTATGTAGGTGTATGTAGGTATTTGTAGGTGTTTGTAGGTGTTTGTAGGTGTTTGTAGGTGTATGTAGGTGTATGTAGGTGTTTGTAGGTGTTTGTAGGTGTATGTAGGTGTATGTAGGTGTTTGTAGGTGTATGTAGGTGTATGTAGGTGTTTGTAGGTGTTTGTAGGTGTATGTAGGTGTTTGTAGGTGTATGTAGGTGTTTGTAGGTGTATGTAGGTGTATGTAGGTGTTTGTAGGTGTATGTAGGTGTTTGTAGGTTTTTGTAGGTGTATGTAGGTATTTGTAAGTGTATGTAGGTGTTTGTAGGTGTATGTACAGTAAGTGTATGTAGGTGTTTGTAGGTGTTTGTAGGTGTATATGTAGGTGTTTGTAGGTGTATGTAGGTGTTTGTAGGTTTATGTAGGTGTATGTAGGTGTTTGTAGGTGTATGTAGGTGTTTGTAGATGTATGTTATATTTTCAGTTGATTGATGTTGTCATGGTTACATGTTTTATTTTACATTTATTTTATTTATTTTGTCCTGAATGTTTGTATGGAGGACTAGCTCCAAGACATGTCCAGGGGGTCGAATGCTATTCGTTATTTGCTATTTTTGTACATATTTTTTAATGTTGTATGTATTATTCTTATACATTTTATTTATCATTGTTCCTGTGTGTTTGTACCTCAATATGAGACTGTTTATTTTATATTGTTGTGCTCATTTAATAGGGCACAGCTATAATAGTTCATAGCGCGAGGCGTCTGTTAGGGAGGAATAGTGCATTTGTGTGCTCTTTTTTTTTCGGCTTGCTGCTTTGTTGCTCGTTTCTTTGTTGGTAAAACTAGACCTTATAAATTGCCCTGTGAGTCTGTTGAATGTAATATCATTGGAAAGCGCATAGAGCTTTTGGATTTATCCGCTGTATCAAATTGCCTGTAATAAATAAATAGATAATATCCTAATAATAGGTTTTGACTTTTAACCTACCTCTCTCTCTCTCTCTCCTTCTCTCTCTCCTTCTCTCTCCCTCCCTCTCTCCCTCTCTTTCCCTTTTGCTCTCCCTCCCCCCCTCTCTCCCTCTCCAATCTCCACACCTGCCCACTCCTCTTCCCACACGTCGTCCAGTGAATAATAGGCCTATATTTAATCTGTTTTCACCCTCACGTGAAGAAGAGTGACAAAAGGGAGAGAAACGCGTTTCAAAGACGGTCCCACATGTTATAACGACTTTATTCTTCTTTTTATTTCTTTAATTTAAAGTTTATCCATATAGAGATGGTTCAAGGACAAAGAGGTTAGAGAGGTTTCGTTTGCAGTGTGAGGGGAAGCTGTACGGTTACGAGAGAGAGAGAGAGAGAGAGAGAGAGAGAGAGAGAGAGAGAGAGAGAGAGAGAGAGAGAGAGAGAGAGATTCACTTGGTACATTAGCAGTACTAAAGACAGGAATGTTTGAGTTGTCTAGTTAGTTAGTTAGTAACGTTTGTTTACAATGTTTGACTTAGTTTTCGCTACATTAGAATAGAACTTTGACAGGATTATCTCCCGTCCAGGTGTCGCTCAGTCTTAGCTACACTTACGTCCCTTCGCCATGGTTTACATCCCCATAGCAACATTGGGGTCGAACTTTGACAGGGTTATCTTCCTTCCCAGTGTCGTTCATTGCGATATTTTCAAATTATGTGTTGGTTGTCGATGTCGGGAGTTATTGCGTTCGTTCGTCCGTTCGGGCAAAACCAAACCTTCCTCTTGTAGACTATGAGCATCGTGGTGCAAATGTGTTATGTAGGTGACATTTATTTTAATAGGAGCTGCATGCTTAGATTACAATCAGATGTGTCGCCTCAGCAGTTCTCTAAAGAGCCCGGCTACTTTTGTTCTCCCTTCTTTTAGAGGTACCGAATGGAGCGGGAATGAAACAGTTGAAACTTCGTGGGAAAACATGGAGTATAATTGTTCTTTCTGTTTCAATTTTTACGTAATGTTGGTTTGTTTTATCGGATATAGGTCATATCGTCTTGGTTTAAATGTTATTAGTAAGACTGGTTTTATTTACATAGTTTACCATATTGAAATACTGGCAGTTTAATCTGATTTTGCTTAGTTTTGTGTGGTCCTGATGCGGCTCTGGGCAGTCCGCTGGACCCTATATCTATCCACGAAGTCTTTTTTTTTTTTAAATTATTTGATGTAGTAAAAGATCCAATGACTTATAATACATGAAATAAAGATAATCTAAGTCCAGAGAATACAGGAAGGAAAGAGAACACAACGGGAATCACGAATTACTCTAATAATAATAATAATTAAAATGGGGTAAAGGAAATTCTAAACCAAGACTTACTTTCTGCACATGGATAGCTTCTAGAGTGCAAACCAAACTAAGTTTGCATGAAATTTAAACTGTTTATGAGTACCAGTCAGTTATTTTCAAATCAAAATTCTGAATATTAGTCAAAGTTTAAATGAAATTCAAAACTATTAGCCAAATTGTAAGCTCATAGAGGTGAGTAATGGAGAACGGAAGGAGAGGGGAGAAGGGGTGGGGAAGGAAGAGAGAGAGAGAGAGAGAGAGATAGAGATGTCGACGATGGTGCAGGCATAATTGCCAATAAAAATAAGGAAATGTATTAGGTCTTTTATGTGTAAGCAATATTTCAATGGCAAAATAAGAACTATTAACCGTTATATAAGTATCACTTACAAACTTCCTATATACCCATATTCAAACTATTACTATTTGAAGCAAAAATGGAAAAAGATAAAAAAAAAGGTTTGGAAAGGGGTAGAGCAGAACCCACATTTCATTGTGTGAATACGGGTGCACACTGTTAAGAGGAAAGAGCCAAGGGGAATGGACTAGGTAGGACTAATTGATATAAAATAGGCCTAATGCTGTATAGGGATCATAAAGAGATAATATAGTAATCATACATATCTTGATGGTCTAGGTTGTAAGGCCAACATTTAGGCAGAAAGTCAAATCCCCATAAAGGTCCGAAGTGCTGTTGGTTGACAGTAAAACCACAGTCTATTACATGACATGTCTAGTCTGTTTGATATGCACACGGTGGCCCCCTCTATTCTGGAATGTAGGCCCTTGAAGATAGTGCCCAAATTGGCTTGCCAGTGTTTTTTTTTTTAAATTTGCTTTTGACCAGCTCTTCCTCTTCACTACCTCAGTAGCATGGTTTGTGAGGAACGGTAGTTGTTTGTCTGTAGGGTGGTTCATTTCATTGACGTTTATTTCTGCTTTACTGCGTTGTACTCGCCCATTGTTCACCTCTTTTAAACCAACAATAGACCAAAAGTACCAGAACTCAGGGTGGTAATCACACCTGATGAGGTAGATCACAAACCTGGTCTAGCAGTTAAATGTGCTGCTTGATTGTCCAATAGCGGCCATCACAGAGAGAGAGGGAGAGAGAGAGAGAGAGGGAGAGAGAGAGAGAGAGAGAGAGAGAGAGAGAAGGAGGGAGGGGGGGAGAGGGAGAGAGATAGAGATTCATGTTTGTCGTGAACCTAATACTTATGTACATAGCTATCTACGCCCTCCTTTGTCACCTCGGTAGTTAGTTAAAGTATTCTGCTGTTTTCTTCAATGTAGTAATTTGGGGTAGTTCGATAGCCTAACGTATAACTGTAAATGCACATGATCTCTTTATTTGTGTTGAATATATTACATTGTGTTTTCCAATCTAGCTCCACAGTTAGAAAAAAGTCTTACGGTTAGGGCTATGGCTAACCCTATCCTTTTTTTTCTCCATTTATTTCATGTACGGTCTGTACACATTGTAATTATAGACCAACTAAAATAATAACATTTTTTTTTAAACTACCACACAAAATAAATAAGATAACCATTCACAGGAAGGAACACCAATAGCTAAAACTCTATTTCAACTCTTTAATCATCCATTGGTTGACTTTCATGGGAATGAGCTCAGTGGTGTAGGCCGTGTACTCCAGTGTCAGGCTCATAACGTTGCAGCCTGTGCAGGCAGTGGTTCAAACACCGTTGGTGGCCTGGAACAGACAAATAAAATTAATAAAAATGGAAACCAATCATTGTGAGACACCTGCGCCCCTACTCCTTCGGGGTGAGAGTATAAACCGAGGTCTAACATGTGCACGCAGGCATTCCACCGCACGGACTTTAAACATCCTGACACATACAAATACACCCAGCACGCGCCAGGTCCATTATACCCCAGCCAGTGCAGTCTCGGTCGCCCAGGATAGTGCTCCGTCGTCTGGGCGTCAGACTATGCGCCCAAAGGCTGCGAGTGGGAGCCTAGGGCTGCTTGAATAAGATCCTGTATCGGCCAGCGCCCTGAGCAGCTCTTGAGCTGGAGAAGCGCTTTATACGAACTATTACAATGAAATGAAATAAATACCTAAATAAATGTCTCACTTACTTCAACATACACATGGCATGCCAAATAACCGGTTTCCCCACCCACCAAATCAACCCGGCTGCCGACCATATTAAAAATACATATATATTTATACACACACACACATACACACACACACGAAATAAAGTACATAATATGAGTATAAATATGGTAACAATTCAGTATGATTATATAGTTATGCCTTTTTAATGCTATGTGTTAAACGTCATATAATTTAAGCTACAACGAGCAATACAAGGGATATAACATCTAAGAAAACCATAAAGAGTATGCTTATTTCCCTTGGGCCCTTCACCTCACATTGACACAAAAACCATCAAATACATCAAATACAGAGTCGTAAAGCTAAATCATAAGAGTGACTTTAGAACTAAGTCAAGTGTATTGTTTATGAGAAGAAAAAAAGGCAGCCCCCAGCCACTTAATAATGTACACATATTTGCGGTATGGGAGACCCCTATAAGCCACAACAGCTAATTACTCAATCAGTCATTGAATCAAAATTAACATACTATTGCATTTGATTCATATTTCATTGTGCTAAGAATATTGTATTATGTTTTTTATTTTAAAAAACACAAACAAATTGATACTTGGTACAACACGATAGATTCCCGATAAAAATTGACAATTTTTTTTGTCTATATCTTTAAATTTCAATGTTTTATTTACACAGCTTTTCTCTATGTCGTTTTGATCTAAACAATTGACAAGACAAATATTCAGTAGGTATTCTTTTGACTGAGATGCTATGATTTACCTTTCGTATAATTATTTCCACAGCATTGCACTGCCTTCTTCACTCGGCTGAAGTTAAAGTTGAAAATGTTGATGAAAAGAACAGAAAATTTGAGATGAAGTCACTGATTATGACCACTCCAGATACTGGTAACATATATATATATATTATATATTATATGTCATTGGTGTAAATTTGTGTCTGCCCGTGTCGAAAGATGTTACACCCAAAATGGAATTAAAAAACGCTATCTGGCGACAACAAATAAGATTGAAAACGAAAGCTCTATTAAGTTTGAAACAATCCATCATATTGACTAGTTCAGTTTGCAAGATCAAACAGGGTGATGGAGCTTGGAAGTTGAACCACGTCAGTCTCGCGCGGTATTTTTAATTTAACGACCTTGACCTTGAAGAATTTCACTAATCCCTGATGTTCTTGATGACACGTGTCGTTTGCTCCAGATGTAATCTTAGTTTGTTTTTGAGTATTTAAATTTTTTTTTAAAAATTCATTTATTTATTATTTCTTTTACTTATTTCCCCCCCCCCTCCACCCCCGAGGGGTGGAAGGTGGTGTGTGGGTGGGTTCTGTGTTTACTTTGCAAATTTGTATGTCCTGTTTCAAGGACAAGAAATTATTCATTCCTCCCAGTGTAACGTGCTTATCTGTCTACAGGTCTATCTACGGGTCTCACTTTCTGTCGTTTTTTATGTCCTCCCTATACCCATTCCTCTCCCCGTTCATCCCACCCTCTTCCCTCCTCCTTCCCCTTACCCTTGCCAGTATGGGTATCCATACTTGGAAGCCAGCTTCTTAACGGCGCAAAGAATGAATCAGCGGGCAACACAATCAGTTCCAGCTGTAAATGGGTACCCGGCCCTATTTAAAAGTGGTGAAGGCGTGGCAACGAGGGAGAGGAGATGTAACATTCATTAAGCTGGACTAAAGAAAAGGGAAGTCCAGAACGTTCTTTTCCCCATGCAACCAAAAGGTTACGGGAACACTTTTACCTCTCTCTCTCGACCTCTCCCTATCTCTCTCTCTCTCTCTTTCTCTCTCTCTCTCTCTTTCTCTCTCTCTCTCTCTCTCTCTCTCTCTCTCTCTCTCTCTCTCTCTCTCTCTCTCTCTCTCTCTCTCTGTGCATGTTGCACCGCAAATAGGTGTACTTTTGATAAGGTCGGTGACCTGCGTCCCCCATTAACATTTTACATTTTTACATGTTCCCCCCAACGGCCAATAGGAGGAAATAACCGAGAGACATGGCTTGGGATATTTTCATACAATAATAAATTTCGTAACTGCCGTAGCGCCGAATATCTGATGAGTCAGTTAATGTTACCCTCCTATGATATGTATCTGAGAGGAAGAGAACGCTTGCACCGTGTATCTAGCCGACCTGGGGTGGTATTCAGGAAGAATTTATCCAGTGCATAAATCCGCGAAGCCGTACAGCACGGTACGGAATTACCCGCTGGGTAACAGCTTTCTGAATACCACCCCGGGCCAGGTAGCTAGATCTCTGACGCTCGGAGTCAAGGAGGTAGAGTACAGGAGCCTCAGCTCAGCTTCTGATTGTTAGACTTTGTCCGAGGAAGCTTTCTTCTCAACGGAAGAATAAATCGTCTCAGAGAACGGACTAATTTATTTTCCGTCCTCTGTTTGCGTTCTCCCTGCCTTTACTCCACATTTTTGTAGAGTAAAAATGACATCGACGGCATCTAATACCAATAATAATGGAGGGAGGAAAACTGGTCTGTGTGACTTGAGAAGTATCATATGTAAGGTAAATAGTCGTTTCCCAGCAGAGATAGAACCCACGTCATTCGGAATTGTAAACTTAGGCATTGGAGACTAGCGCTGTACCTTGAGCCCCCAAACATCTCTTGCGCCGAAAGGCGGCTGAGGATCTCGCATCTCCAGGCCTGTGGTTTGGACTTAATCCAGTGACCGTGTTTTGAAGCGCAGCGGACCCGTGACGTGACAGTGCTGCCACCTAGCGGCGCTGCATGATTTATCCTCCCCTTACATGCAGACGACGGCCTTGGTGAGGACCTTGCCCTGACAGCCGGCGTATCAAGGACGTGCGGAGTGTGCTGCCATTTATGCTGAAGGCGAACCCAGTATACTAAGTTTATGAGGGGCATGTGAAGCGATGCGTGGCACTATAGTTTAGCTGTTGGCACACATATTGCGATGCATGTGGCTCTGTCGCAGACGACACGCTGCATGCTGGCTTAACCCTTATATGCCCCAATATAGTTCGCAAATCGGTAGGCCATGTTATACGTTAAACTATGCAATATGCATAGCCAATCGATTGTAGCGGGGCTATGATAAACACCTGCAAGTACTCTTTCGGATGAGAGTCGAAATCGAGACGTAGGTGTGTTATTTTTGTTGTTATAGTTGTTGTTTTATAAATAATTTGTATGCACACTTTCAAGATCTTGACACTGTTGCCCTAGACGAGTGAATGTCCGATACACCAATACAGCCAGTAAGCACTACGTCGTAATCTGCCATGTTTAGCATAGAACTAATCTGCGGCTGCCGTGCTTGAATTTAAACCGAATTTCGGCCTCACGTTCGACGAATATAGCCTCAAAACCAAGCGCCGAACTCCAAATCCAGTAGTATTGTCCCACTTGAAATGGCGTTGCAAACGATAGTTTTGTTCCTGGTCTGGTCCCAGTTTTCGTCGCCTCTTCTCGCAGTGTGCATTGGAGACTGTGCATCGCGGTACACGTGTTCTACAGAGTGGTTGAAAAGTTCATCCCTATATGTCATGGCTGACAACTCTTGTAGATAGCGCTGCATTGGCATCAAACAACGTGTATTGTGATCCCTACAGCGGTAGAACTTCATTACTTATCTGACGCCATCCCACAATAACGAGAACAGCCCATATAACCGTGGCCTTACCTAAGATCTTAGGTTTTACCACAGCTGAACTCGGTCACGCCGTGACCCACTTTCAGTCCTTGGTTTTTAACTAACGGAAGTTTTAGTTTTGGTCAGATAAACCTTAATTGGTAACGCGCCGCCTAAAGCGCAGGTATTGTTGTTGTTTTATTATCATTAATATTGAGATACAGCATTAGTACTTCCGAGCATACAGTTTAGACGAGACTAGACGCCGCCTTCTCCCTCTTTCAAGTCAGACAGAGAAAAAATGCCACGCTGTATGATTTCTGGGCAGCCATAGGACCACGGTCATTCAAGCTACCTCCTTCCCCCTCCTCATCCCCACTCTCTCTCTCTCTCTGTCTCTCATACATTTTCCCTGGGATGGTTATTCTCGTCTGCCCTAACGCCATTGGTGGGTGGAAGAAACTTCAGTGTTCCAAGCTTCCTACTTTCAGACATGACATCTCGCCACAGATTGGTTACTCTTCATCGTCTGCCTGTAGCAGCACACTAGAGGAAACTTTGGCAGGCACAGTCTCCACAGTTTCAGAGGCTGTAAGGATAGTCATGTGGTGGCTCCTGAGTCTCACCAGCCCTGCGACCACTGAAAACTCTCCCAGAGTAGAAACAGCTGTCTGGTAAGGTTAGGTTGGCTAACAAATACAGTTGAGACCTATTTTCCAAAGCGTAGTGCACAGTAGTAAGAGAGTGTCACTGTGAAAGGTTTGGAAAGCTGGTGTACTGCTGCAGAAAGTTGTTCTGATTCGGCTCTTGGCAGTCCGCTGGACCCTATAAACACTGAATCTCTTCTGCAGAAACTCTTCAACAATACTCTACAGTTGCTCAACCCCCATAGCTTATTGGAGTTTGGGGTCTATCGGATGACATTTAAACTCCGGTAGTTCTCCTGTCACACTTTGTTTTAAACTTTTAGTTCATTCCTTGGCTATGACTGAGAGATGTTGACTGTAACGGTGAGAGGTGTGTTAACAACGATAGTCTCAATGTGGTTTGGGGTTGAGTGACAGTCAAAGCGAGGACAGGTCAACGTCTTGCCGTATCATGCTTATGGCTATTTTCCACACACACCAATGTGCACACAAATATGCACAACACTGTTTCGTGTGTTGGTGGGTGAGGGAGAGTTTGGGAAGAGAGAGAGAGAGAGAGAGAGAGAGAGAGAGAGAGAGAAATGGAGGAAGTGAGGGAGGGTGAGTGAGAAAGAGTGTATAATGTGCATCTGATTTGTGGGGGAGTAAGAAAAATATTGTTTGTGTGAATGTGAGTACGCCCTATCTATCCTATCCTATCCCGTAACTCGAAGGTCGTTGGGGCACCACAGATGATCGTTTAACCAGCGTACTCCATTTGTCTCTGTCCTCAGCAAACCTCATGGCTTTGCTCAATGTCAATGTTGTCCTGCCACCACTTTTTCTGTCTCTCTCTCTCCTTCTGCCTGCTTGCACCGTGCCTTGCAGAATTGTCTTTGCAAGGCCTCATGCTCTGGTGACGTGGCCATATAATCGGAGTTTCCGAGAGAGACAGAGAGAAGTATAGTCTTAGCTGATTGAGCGAATAATTAAAGAAGAAAAAAAAGTTTTGTAAGGAACAAAGCTTTGTTTTGTTGCTCTCTCTTCTCTCTCCCCACACCCCTCTCCAGCTCCATCAATCCCCTTCAGATTCCCTCCCTTACCCCAGAGAAGATGTCGTCGACCTTCAGAATTATTTGTTGCCATTGTTTTGTCGCCTACATTGTTCTCAAATGTTCCGCCTTCCCGGTCAGTGGACCAGAAAGCTCTACGTTGGAGGGGAAGGGAAGGGGTGGTGGTGGGAAGAAAGAAGATAAGATGGGAAAACATTCAAATGTGTTTCCAAACATTTACACACACAGCCGAAAAATACGAATTTTGCAATGGGTTCATTTTCTTGGTGATGCTATGACTGGGCTTTACCGTAGTGAAACAACAGGAAAACTTGGCGTTATTGGCTACGATCTGAAGCATCTGCAAACAAAAAACAAACAAAATTTTATCGCAATCGGATCAGTCAATTTTGAGATACAGCGCAAAAAAATGTGTCAAGAAAATGAAGCACGATGACCTTGACCGTTGAGAAAGTACAAATAAGCCTACGAATGATCTAACATGCTTAGCAGTAGGTAAAGTATCGGTTCAGTTTGTCCGGCCTGAGATAATGCAAAAAAGTGTGTTTTGGACAATAAAGTAAAATTGGCACCTGACTGCTACCGGAGGACGGCCCATGATTTGAAGTTCCTGTATACCAAATATCATAAAAAGCGGTCTAACCGTTGTTGAGATATTAAGCCAAACGTGTTTAGCAACCAAATGGCTTAGGGACTTTGACCTTTGCCGTAGAGCAGATATGATGGGACCAGAGGCAGGTCTGTAACCTAGGTGATGTTCCTATGAAGGTTGGTCACGATCCGTTCGGTGGGTTGGGAGATATGGCTTCCAGCGGACAGACCGACAAACTGAGAATCGGCTCGTTCTGATTCCCTCCGATAATTTCAAAGTATTTCCAAAAAAAAAGTCTGTAAATACAATAGAAATTTGGGTTGTTATGTAAGAAACGATTATTTGTTTCTCGAAGGTCCGGGATAGCGCTGCTCTGGGACCGCGGTCTTTCTCGCTGTGTGAAATAACCACCCGAGTTATCTAGCCTTTGACTGAATTTTATAGTTGTATTTCTGTGCAAAAAAAAGTTTAAAAAATAAAAAGTTGCGGTAGGGAGGGATGGAGGAAGAAATATAGAGAGTAGTTGCGGCGTAGGGTAGGGATCCAAAACATTGCAGCCGCATTTTTCATACGCCTACTGTTTTGATAGTGACTAGATTTTAACAAATCTTTCTTACTTAAAAAAAAAGAAAAAAAAGAAAAGGACATCTGACCGGGAGGAAGTTTTTGAGAGCAGTCTCCGCTAACTCCCTGTTGTGGGGGTGAAAACTGAGTCGTCTTTGAATGTATATCTTCCATGCTCCCTCCATCACGCACAATCCTGCTCTCTCTACTGCTGACCTTGAAAGTGAACTCTTTACGTATTTCATACATCACCTTCCCCCCTCTTACCCACCCCCTTCCAACCACATTCCTATCACATCACTGTCACGATGGTAGACACAAAATTTTGCAGTTTTGTAGTTTTGGTCCAGCCTATACCCGAACTAATGTACTTGTGCAGCTCGTGGATTTTAAAGCTTTCCTTGTTTAAGGCCCCCCCCCCCCCCTCTCTCTCTCTCTCTCTCTCTCTCTCTCTCTCTCTTTCTCTCTCTCTCTCTCACTCACTCTCTATTATTCTCTCTTTTTTCTCTCTCTTACTTTCACCCTCTGTAGCTCTCCCCAAAAATAAAAAAAATTAAAAATGAGTTTACATTTTGTGCTCTTTAACTTTTTTATCAGTTCCCTTCGAGCATAAACAACTTTGTGGATTAAGTCCTCTTTACTATCATCATCATCATCATCATCATCATCACCAACACCACCATCATCGTCACCATCATCACCAACACCATCAAAATCATCATCATCATCATCATCGTCATCATCACCATCATCATGATCATCATCATCATCATCATCATCACCATTATCATCTTCATCATTATCATCATCTTGCATATTGCTAATACTGCCCATCTCGTACCTCGTTCCATCACACTGAAATAATTCAACCTTTTACATTTGGAAAACCTCCACCCTCTAGATTCTCTTTCGCTACGCTCTCTGACCTTAAAGGGATCCATTTTGACCACGCCTCCTGGACAGTCTTTTAGCGTTCACAGTGAGTGTTGCCCTACTGACAATATTTGACAAGAAAAAATAACTCTTGTGGAAGTTTTTCAATCCGCGCGGTTCACTTAGAAATAGGGTTCAGGCTATGTTAGTGATGCACCCTTAAAATAAGGGGAATAACTCCCTGTCAAAACCGAAAGCGTTAGAACGCGTTACCAAACTGGACAAGTCAAACTTTAGCGGTGGGTTAAATTGAGCCACGAAGGACCACTTTATCATTGTTTCATGTAATAACTATGCGAATTTTGTGGTAAATCCGTTTGGGGCAAAAGTTAACAAAGCTTTCGAAGTGGGGTCCTTTAAAGATTTCTTAACAGCTCTCTTAACTCCTCCCTGCCTGTCTCAAAGGAAAAAGTTCGCCGCACGGTGGGGCGAGAGGCAGTGTGTGCGTGTGGTTTAAAGTCAGGTGTAACGCAACCTGCGTTTGCTGGTCTCGGTGTGATGGTCGACACAACATATCCGTTTTTCTGTGAGTTAAATCGCTGCTGCCTTCTCTTTTGTTGAATCATGCCTGTTTGAGAGTCTCGTCCATGTTGCCCTTTTTTTTCTTTTCTTTTTTTTTAAATCACTGCAGCAGCCTCTCTCGTAGTTTGACAATTTGAGTTAAAATTCATTCAGTACGATGGCACTGTTGCGTTGCGGGATTTTGTGCGTTTTGGTTTGTTGACTTTGTTGAATTTTTCTGTTTTCAGTCTCGTCTAGTTTGTCTATTTTTAGTTTACAAGCAGGATCTGTTATTTTGTCGTTTTTAGTTTAATTCATTCCGTACGATGACACTGTTTCTTTGCGGATTTTGTACGTTGCGGTTTGCTGACAAGTTTTAGTTTTTAGTCTGGTCTATTTTGTCAAGTTTTAGTTTACAGCAATCACTCTTGCATTTTGAAATTGTTAAACTTGTGACACTTTTGTCTTGCGGGATTTTTTTTCTATTTGTTGTTTGTGTGTGACTAATGTCTTTTTTGAGGTTGTTTCCTTTGAATATTTCTTTTGTCGATTTTTACATAACCGTCTTCTTTGTAAACAATATCTATCTATCTATCTATCTATCTATCTATCTATCTATCTATCTATCTATCTATCTATCTATCTATCTATCTATCTATCTATCTATCTATCTATCTATCTATCTATCTATCTATCTATCTATCTATCTATCTATCTATCTATCTATCTATCTATCTATCTATCTATCTATCTATCTATCTATCTATCTATCTATCTATCTATCTATCTATCTATCTACCTACCTACCTACCTACCTACCTACCTACCTACCTACCTACCTACCTACCTACCTACCTACCTACCTACCTACCTACCTACCTACCTACCTACCTACCTACCTACCTACCTACCTACCTACCTACCTACCTACCTACCTACCTACCTACCTATCTATCTATCTATCTATCTATCTATCTATCTATCTATCTATCTATCTATCTATCTATCTATCTATCTATCTATCTATCTACCGTATCTATCTTAATAACTCTTTTGGAAGTATAGTTGTTTTGTAATGGCTATTAATAGCAACGGGCTAGCCAACATTCTGGAGCTAAAAATAGCATCTTCCAAAGCCGGTAAGAGGCAGATCCAGTTAAAAAAATTGCTCGTAAGGTTTTCGTTTTAGGTTGATAAAATAGACCCTACCCAAGGCACCAAAGACGCACACTTCAAGCCGCGCGGTTCACTCAGAAATAGGATCCTGGGTATGTTATTGAAGTACTGTTAAAACAAGGGCAATAACTCCCTTTTAGAACCGAAATGGACAAATTAGACTTTAGCGGTGGGTTAAATTGAGCCACGAAGGACCACTTCATCATTGTTTAATGTAATAACAATGCGGATTTTGTGGTAAACCCGTTTTGGGCAAAAGTATACAAAGCCTTCGAATTGAGGTCCTTTAAGGATTTCTTAACAGCTCTCTTAACTCCTACCTGCCTGTCTCAAAGGAAAAAGTTCGCCGCACGGTGGGGCGAGAGCCAGTGTGCGTGTGTGTGTGTGTGTGTGTTTGTGTGTGTGTGTATTCTTTTAGTTAAACAGGATTTTGACTGTTCGCTTAATTCCATCCCGTAACGTAATTTGTTTATGTGTCATTGAAAGAAACCTGATTGACACTGTACTATTGCCTTGCGTAGTTTCTTCTTTCTTTTGTTGACATATTTTCTGTTTTAAGTTTACAGCATTCTCTTTGTCAGTAATTGTATATATCCATTGAAAACTTTTGTTTTTGTTTGTTTTTTTGTTTTGCTTACACTTTTTGGTTGTACTGATTGTTTTTCCTTTCTCACTTTCTTTAACTATTGTGGGCACAACCTTCAGGTTTAGTTACAAAATGTTTTTGTTGTTGACAATTTTCAGTTGTGTGTGTGTGTGTTACAGACATTCCTTTTTTCTGATAATTTTCTGTGGTAACAAGACTGTTTATCTGTTGTTGATTTGTTTTGCAATTAACCCACGCTTTAAAGAAATTTGCACAATAACATCGTGCTTTAGAATCGGAATCAACAGTCTTTTCTTAATAGTAGTTACAGACTCCTAAAAGTGTAGTTACAGACTTGTCTGTTGTATGTTGAAAACGTTTAAGCTGTATAGTGTACTCTGCCTATGATTTGTTATTGTGTTAACCGTTGTTAAAAATTAAAGACATGCTAATTGTGTTAGCAGTTGTAAAGAATTAAAAGAGTTTCACCGTGTTTACAGTTTTAAAGAATTGAAAAACAGTTTTATTGTTGTAAACGTTTTAAAGAATTAAAACAGAGTTCTTTTTAAGTTATATTAACAGTTTTAAATATTAATTGTGTTAACAGTTTTAAAGATTTAAAACAGTTTTATCGTGTTAACAATTGTAAAGACTTAAATCACAGTTTTATTGTGTGAATAATTTTAAAGAATTACACAAGTTTCATTGTGTTGAAAATTTTACAGAAATAAAACGCAGTTTTACTGTTTGATTATGACCATTGCGTTCAACTAAGCACCTAAAATGACCTTGTAAGGCTTACCTTATATTCAGAAAGCATAATCTACTACTACTGCTACTCCTACTACTACTACTGCTACTACTACTTATTATTATTATTATTATTATTATTATTATTATTATTATTATTATTATTATTATTATTATTATTATTTTACCAGCTAAGAGAGTAGCTAAAGGTGTTAGTCGAAAATGGGAACTAACTCACGCCGCTGATGGCGCTAACTTGATGCTTGATGCGCACTGTCTAGCGACCCAGACAATTTTTAATGTTACAATATAAGACTCCTAAAGTATTGTCTGTCTGTTTTTTTTGTTGTTGTTGGGTTGTCTTCCTTATTTTATTTTACTGCAACGTTTACTTGTCAATTGTTATTTCCAATTGCATTTTCTGCAAGAAAACAATTGGTTTCAGTGGGT
>CM072524.1:39963710-39989582 GCA_036898135.1 Oncomelania hupensis
CTTCTTCTTTTTCCTCCTCCTTCTCATCTTATTACCATCATCATCATCATCATCATCATCATCATCATCATCATCATCATCATCATCATCATCATCATCATCATCTTCTTCTTCTTCTTCTTCTTCTTCTTCTTCTTACCTTGCTGGAGTCCGTTGCAGTCATTGTTCATGTGTTTACCTGACTGTCGATCACTTGACTGTTTTTTTTTTTTTTTTTTAGTAAATAAGGTACAGAAAGTTAATGGCAAAGAAGAGAAAGAAGGGAGGAGTTTGTCTCTGTAGCAAACTGCTCTTTCCTTAGGCACTGTGATACGCTCACCTGTCCCGAGGCAGTCGCTGTCGCTAGTCGTGGAACTAACTGCGTCTTCCAACTCCTCAGGCTCACAGTCTCCGTTGACTTCAGTATCGCTGGGTGTAGGCTTTATGTTGAAATAATGTCGCTCACAAATGACGGCGATAATGATGAAATTAAATTGTCTGATTTGTTTGCCTGGCGTTTGTCGCTTTAGTCGTGCAATTAGGTCTAACAAAGAATGTATTCATACGCGTTATGGTAAAGTAGCGGTCCTTACGGTAGAGAGGTCTTTCATCGGGAAATCGTTGTATTTAAGGTGTATGGACTACGTTTGATTGACACAGGAAATCAATTAGTTCTACATTCAGCCCTGCTTCGTCGATTTGGCATTTTTGTTTCTTCTAATGCTTCTTTGCTTGTGTTTTTATTTTCCAATTTGCTTCTCTTGTCCTTCCTTCCCCTTTCCCATTTACTCTCTCTCTCGCCCCCCCCTCCCTCTCTCTCTCTCTCTCTCTCTCTCTCTGCCTATCACACACACATACACACAAGCACTCATACATACATGCTTTCTTGCTTTTTCTTTTTCTATCGGTCAGTCTGTCTGTTTCTCTCCCTCCCCCCCTTCCCTCTCTCTCTAGCCTTCGTTCCCTCTTGCCCCTCTAAGTTTTCTTTCTCGCAAACACACACACACACACACACACACACACACACACACACACACTACTAATTTTCTGTATTTTTCTCTTTGCATGTCTGTCTCCCTTGCCCTCTCTCTCTCTCCCTTCATTTCATTCACACACACACAAACACTCATTATCTTTATATATATATAAATAAGGTGGATATATATATATCCCTCCCTCTCCCTCTCTTTCTCCCTCTTTTATTCTTTCATCCCCACCACACCTCCAGTTACTTTACAGTAGGGCAACGGCACTACGTCGTTCTGCGATTTCGCCTCCATTTATTTGCACTGTAGCTTTTCCTATAAAATCTGGGAGTTTTCTTAATGCCAGGTCAAAGAACTCTCCCTCCCTCCCCCCTCCAAAAAAAGCCCGTGCAACAATTATCGTTTAAAAAACTATTCATCTACAATCAAAACTCTTTCCTCCATCCCTCTGTCTCCCACCAAAAAACAAAACTAACCAAAAACACTTCCACTGCAGAATACATCTTAAAACCAAAAAAAGCAAATAACTGTCACAAAATCAATTTTGAGCTTTAACCCAAACCTGTAGCTTCACAAATATGATAATAACATTAAAGGAAAAATAATGTTCAATACACCACAATGGTAATTATTATGTTAATAAAAAAATTTTCCGTCACATCAAAGCAAGGGCGAGTATTGTTGTCATTGTTGGTGAAAGTTTGTGGTCTGTGTCACCACAATTGGCACACTTAAGAAAGACTAAAACTTCGTCTTTCCCATCTCGATTGTGCATCCAGAATGTCTTGATACAAATCCTGTCCCCAGAGCCAAACACATCATTTCCTTAAAGAACGTTGACCACTCTGGATACATGGTGGACATATTTTTGGGAACCATAGATCTCTCAAGATCTTCTGACGACACTAGCTCTATATCTAGATTTTCTTGTCAAAGTTCGTCTTATTAAATCAGGATCGAATACATTTTTATTGAGGATCGTATTTTAAAAGAAATACACACAAAAAACCACGGTACTATTGTGGATCGAAGGAAAATTTGTTTTTACCTCAAGTCTGTTGTGGTCGGGTGTTTTTTTTCTTTCCATTTCTGTCGAGGTCGGGTATTAACTGCAGTAGGGCGGGTACCACTTTCCCTTAAGATGGGTTGCAGCTTTCTGTGCAGTCTGTGGCTTAAGTTACACTATTAGGCCTGGAATTAGCCTGTGGGTGGTGTTTTCTCTTCTTCTTCTGTCTTTTGTCTTTGTGGACAGACAGGTTGGTCTTTGTTGTGAAATCTTTGGTTTTTATGCTTAGATGAAAACGATTGTGGTTTGCGGGGTTCTCTTGTGGTTTAGAGTTCTGATATTAGATGGGAGTATTGTCAGGCCGTATCGAATACTTGTCAACTTCTGTGGCCTTTTTTATTTGTTTGTTTTAAATTGCAAATATTTGCGTTTATTCTTTTGAGTGAGAACTCTATCCAAATCGCGGTTTGCAGTGCTTCTTCTGGTTTTATATTGTGAATGTAGCGCTGGATTTATGTTTAATCGTTTTTATATAGCGCTTTCTTCAGCTAAAAAGCTGCTCAAGGCGCTGGCCGATACAGTAACTTCTCTTAAGACGCCCGAGGCTCTGTGGTCAGAGAGACTTTGGTGGGTTTTGCGTCTTTGCTTTTACAGCTGTAGTTTTTGGGGGGGTTTGAAATGTTAGCTTCAAATGTTGAAGATCTGCATCACGATCTTCAGGAGGAAAGAGTGTTACTGCCAAATAAATTAGCCGCAAATTGTGAAAAAAGGTATTATTTAGGGCGGCGCATTTTGTCTCGTGTCCCTGCTGTTTGCCCCACCTGTTCACCTAAGATCCTATTTCCAATTTAGGCGTTACTCGTCATTCCGGATTTAGCCCATCAGATTGTGTTTTACCCTCTTTTGGGTGTTCCACCTGATTCCAGTCTGCAGTTCTTGAGCGAATGGCCTGTGCTAATAATGCAATTAATCATTAAATAGTGCAAGATAGCTTTTTCAGCTGGGCACTAATGACATCAGGATTTCGTCATTACACCACAAACGTCATTTTAATTCCGCGATTACTACCGTGCCTTGAACAAATCTTTCAGCGGAAAAATGGTGGTATATATACACAGCAAGTAAAGTTTCGTTTCTTTAAACAAGCGTTAAAGTGGGTCAATGGTTAGACCAAGTGCACTACGTAGGCATCCTGGGTAAATTGGATTTCTCCTCAATTCAACCAACCATTTTGTTGTTGTTGTTGTTGTTGTAGTTGTTGTGAGTTTTCAACAGATGTTTGGAGACTGGAACTTCGCGCTATTTAAAGGGAACAATCGAACAATTCAGAGTGACGTGAAATCAGACACGCATCGTCATCATGCTATCCGGTTTGTCCGGACAGCGCCGTTAAGCGGCGTGGTGTCCGCCAGTGCACAATGCAAATGAACAGCACAAGGACGTTCAACTTTAATAAGAGTACTCCAGTCGTGCAATCGTTACACCATGCTTCGATGACTTTCTTCCCCTCCCAACCCAGAAAAAAAGTAATATGTAATTGAGGCCAGTATCTTAAGTCATGTGCTGATTATCTGGGACTCCAGTCTATCATGCATCATTAACTTTTGAGAAAAAGAGTGAAAGCGTTGTTAATCGCTCCAGGGTCACAGATATCAGCCTCACATGCACAGAACAGAATCTTTTCATATTCACAGTGTGGGTGGCCTCAGCTGAGAAAAAAGTTTAGATCACGCCCAAATAATACGCATATCCCCACACCCCAACGCCACCCACACCCCCACTACACAAAAAAATAGAAAGAAAATTAAAAACAATGGACAGGTTTTGATATAAATCGAAAAGTTTGTTTCTTTTGTGTTCCCACAAAGTCCTTTGGGTAGCTCAGCGGTGCGTGGAGATACCAAATAGTGCGAGCTTGCAGCAAGTGCGTTGGACGGGAAGGGAGAGAGAAGGAAAGAAGATGATTGATGAAGGAGAGAGAAGGGGGAAGAGAGACAGAGACTGAGACATTTTATCCACAACAACGATACATTAACTATGTTAACGACTATGCAACATATAATATAACATCTATGGCATTCAATATTGCTGTTACATTAACTATGATAACGACCATGCAACATATAATATAACATCTATGGCATTCAATATTGCTGTTACATTAACTATGATAACGACCATGCAACATATACTATAACATCTATGGCATTCAATATTGCTGTTACATTAGCTATGATAACGACCATGCAACATATAATATAACATCTATGGCATTCAATATTGCTGTTACATTAACTATGATAACGACCATGCAACATATAATATAACATCTATGGCATTCAATATTGCTGTTACATTAACTATGATAACGACCATGCAACATAGAATATAACATCTATGGCATTCAATATTGCTGTTACATTAACTACCACGCAACATATAATATAACATCTATGGCATTCAATATTGCTGTTACATTAACTATGATAACGACCATGCAACATAGAATATAACATTTTTTTTTTTTTTTTTTTTTTTTTTTTTTTTTTTTAACGTTCCATTTGATTTAATTATTTCAACAACAAAAGGTGTGCTAAACAGTAATGAATTCAAACAGTTTTCACTTAAAATAATACTGCCGTTCGAAAGTTAACTCTTTAAGCAAAACAGCATCCAGTAAAGTAGCTTCACTTAACAGCACAAGCCCCATTCCAAATGTAACGCTTTCCGAATGAAAATAGATTGTACAGAACAACATTTCAATTTAACACGAAGGAAAATATGAAAAATAAAACATACTGCGCAATAACAACAGACAAAAAAAAAAAACACACACAGCGAGTCGTCAGATAAAACCAAGCTTTTGAGTTAATTTTAAAACTCTATCTCAATGTAAAACAAGGCCTAATGCCAATACTGTATTACAAATACCATTATTTCTAAGCAGAACATGCCATACGGTTTGTGTGTTTTTTTTTTTTTTTTTTTTTTTTTTTTTTTTAGCGTGGTACTTTTTTTTTTTTTAAATTTATTTTACATATACATATTTACTGATCTAATTTTCTCAAGGTTAATTCACGTTCAAACAAAAATGAAATGTCAATTGGCGTATTATATCTGAAGATTCCGATACACATTTTTGCTAGTAATATTAAATGGTTAATATAATTTACTAAACTTGTAGAAAGTCCTTCCTTTTTGGGGAATCCAATGAGTGCATTCTGAAGTGATATTGAAATTTTATAATTAAAATCTGAAGATTCTATTTTGTTTTCTACTAATTTCCATATTTTGCAAATTTTTGGACATTGAAAGAAAAAATGTTCCACATAATCAACATCATGTTTACAGTGAGAGCAAAAATGATTGTCTACAATGTTCATTTTCATTAACATAGTAGGATATATATTATTTAATATTTTCCAATGAAGGAGACGTAACCTAGTTTCTTGAGTACATTCCACTGCTCTCGCCCAGTCTTGTTTCTTGAGTTTTAAACCAAATTTGTTTTGCCAAAAGTGTACAGATACTGGCTCACACACTTCTTTGTCCACTAAATATTTACGAAACTGACGTGGAGTTGTTAGAGTGTTTATTATATTACCGAAAGTGAAATCTTCTGTATCGTCTACTGCTTGGCCCTTGAATGACCTTATAGCAGAATGAACTGCATTGTATTCGAACAACCTACATGGTTTATATCCTACTATGTCAATAATCTGTTGAAATGAGAACATATTATCATTTTGCATTACATCATTAACAAAATTAATGTCAGCCTTTATCCAATCTTTTAGAAACAGAGTTTCGCCTCTGTACTTAATATTTGCATTATTCCAAATACTCTGGCAATTTAAAGGGGCTTGTAGTGATTGTTTTAAATTAATATAATGAAATGAATCAAGCCAACATTGCAACACATTTGTCCAAAAGTGGTTAGTGATAAAGGATAATCCTTTATATTTTTGGGATGAAACATTGGCCTTAAAAATGAAATCAAATTGTTTGCCAAAGTTTGAATAATAATGCCTAGGAAGAAGTTTCCATTTTGCTTCGAATGGGTTTTGTAATTTTTTTACCCAAGCCAGTGTGAACGAGTTTTGCATATCTATCACATTTATCATTTTTAAACCGCCATTTTCAACTTCTTTGCATAATATTTTTCTTTTGATCTTTTCAAATGCTTTTTTATTGGAATGTCTTTTTTTCCAAACAAATCGAAACAATATCGTATTCAATTTATTCAAAATACGAGATGGCGCAATCAATGATTGCAGGAGATATGTTATTTGTGAGAGAAGTAGTGATTTTACTATGCAAATTTTTCCCATGATGCTAAGGTTACGTTTAAACCAGGAACCTATCATTTCCTCAATTCTTTTAATGCGCGGATTCCAATTTTCTTCAATGTCGGAAGCACACATACCGCTGTTGAAATATACACCAAGAATTTTTACTGTATGTTTCCACGAAAGTCCTAAAAATTTGTCATCACAATTTTTCATTGAGCCAAGCCACATGGCTTCACTTTTATGTTTATTCATAGCCAGACCAGAAAATTTGGAAAAGTAAGTTACCAATGTCAGCGCGTTCTTCAAGTCATCTATGTGCTCAACAAATAAGGTTATATCATCAGCATATAGCAATATTTTTACTGTACTATTTTCATCATTTTCACTTGGGAGTTTAATTCCCCGAATATGTTTATCATCTCTTATTTTTATCGCTAATATTTCTAATGCCAAAACAAAGGCTATCGGTGAGAATGGACAACCTTGTCTCACCCCTGAATTAACATCAAAACAGGTAGAAATCCACCCTAAATAGTTTATACAACTATTAGTGTTATTCATAAGTACTTGAATCCACTTGACAAATTTTTCTCCAAAATTAAACTTTTGAAACGACCAAACAACAAATTCTTTGGATATCGTATCAAAGGCAGCCTTGTAGTCAAGTGCAAAGAGGATACCTGGCTTTTGTTTCGAGTCCAAGTAATGAATTGTATCATCAGTTAATCTCAATATGTTGCTAATATTTCTTCCTTTTACAAATCCAGCTTGATCTTCAGATACTAAAGATTGAATAACTGAGCCTAGCCTGATTGCTAAAACTTTTGCTAAAATTTTGTAATCTGTGTTTGTAAGGGAAATTGGCCGCCAATTGTTTAAGTCATCTCTTGGTAAGCCTTTCCCCTTGTGTATTAATGTTATTATTGCTCTTTTCTGTGTATCGGACATTTCACCCTTGAGAAAGGCAACATTTATTGAATTAATATACATCTTTTTAATTTTACTCCAGAAAAATTTAAGAAACACAGCTGTCAATCCATCCGATCCTGGAGCAGAATCATTGTTAAGGGATTTTAGTGCGAACGCTATTTCATTTTCACTTATGTCTGACTCTAATAGTTCTTTGTCTGTGATTGAGAGTTGAGGGATTTCTGTGTCTGTACAAAATTCATCTGCATCTGCTGCGCTAAAATTTATGTTTTTCGCATACCGGTTAGAAAAAAAAGTAACTAGTTCTTTAAGAATGTCAGTTTGTTTACTGACCACATGTCCCTCATTTGTTTTTATTTTGTCCATTATTTTTGAGTTTGCTTTCGCTTTTTCAAGATTTAGAAAATATTTTGTATTTTTTTCACCCTGTTCAATAAATTTTATCCTAGCACGAGTTTGTGCACCCTTGGCTAATGATGTTTGATGCAAATCTATTTCTAATCTAATTTTTTCTCTTTCATTTATTAAATCTGAATTACCTGGCTGAGTTGCCAAAATTTTTTCAATCATGTCTAATTGCTCTTGTAATTTTATAAATCTACTTTTCTCTTTCCTTCTGTGGGTTATGCTATATTGTATACAAAATTCTTTAATTTTAATTTTACACAGGTCCCACTTTTCCTGATCATCAAATTTGCTATTTTCTGATTCAATATTGTCTATTAGTGCGTTTAATTGAGTTACAAATGCATCGTCATAGATAAGATCATTATTAAATTTCCAGTATGACGGACCACGTTTTACATTAGTAAGATTATACACCACATCAATCAATCTGTGATCAGATATTGATACAGAGTGTATATTGCACTCCTGAATGTTATCAAATATTGAGTCCGATGTTAAAAAATAGTCTAGTCTGCGCGCTATAAACGGCGATTTTCGTGACCATGTGTATTCTTTCATTTCTGGGTTGAATAGTCTCCATGTATCATTTAGTTCACAATCCGTCAATAAAGTGTTAAAACATGCCACGTCATCATTTGAATGATTCTCACCACTAATTATATCATTTTCATTGTTTAACACACAGTTAAAATCACCACAAACAATATGATGAATACAATCTAACGAATTCAAATGATCACATAGTTTGTTAAAGAATGTCACTTTTTCAGTTGATACTGAAGGAGCATATATATTTGTTAGGTATAGATCGTGATCATCTAGTATTATTTTCACTGTTACTATTCTGTCACTCTGAAACACTGTTTTTAATTCAAATGGAAATTTTCCTTTAAACAGAATGATTTGTCCCATGCTATGATTACTCACACTAGAGTGTACTACTGTTCCACCCCATTCCCGTTCCCAATCGTCTTTGTCTCTGTCCGTAATATATGATTCTTGAATGCATATGACATCATATTTATTTCGTTTTAAATAGGAGAAAAATGATTTTCGTTTACATTTCCCTCTTAGACCTCTCGCATTGACAGTAGCTATTTTAATGTTGTTCATCACTCATAATAGTTTATGCATTTTCAACTCCCGATACTGACTTGATTGGAATCGATAAGAAAAAGTCGTAGTCCATGAGCGAGCCGGGTCATAGACAAGCATGGCAGTCCGTGGCACAGACTATGATGTACAAGTCTCATGATCGCCATCGTCTTTGATGGTTTCTTCATGGTCGTCATGGCGGCTTGGTTGCTTGTCTTCATAGCGAGCATTTTTTGCAGCAGCTTCCGTAGACTTTATGGGAGAGTCCCGGGATCGTTTTTCTCTTCCTCTGGATGGAGATCTGGCTCGAGGGGTGCCGAAGTTCAGTCGTGACTGACTGGCGCTAGGTCTCCCTCGAGAGGAACGATGAGGTCGAGCGGTGATGGAAGGAAGGCCTACAGGCGAGCTGTCAGCGATTGCAGGTTCAGAGGAGCTCTGAATAGCACTCTCCTGTGTCTGACCAGGCTCCATCACGCCTTCGTTGTCATTATGATTGTCGTGAGCGTTCACTTCATTGTCGTTGTTGTCGTCGTGAGCAGTCAAAGTGCACATGGGGTCACCGCTCTTATGGCCAGGGCCTTTGCAGATTCTGCACACGATCTCCTTGTCGCACGTCATTGCTCGATGTCCTTTCTGAAGACACCGATTACAAGTGACGTCTGTGGTGTTGGTTTTCTGTTCTTTGTGATAAAGCGTGGCTGTTGCTTGACCCAGGTTCACCTTTTCAGGGAGAGGCTGGTTAGGTATTCTGATATACAGGAAACGTCTTCCTGTCAACCAACGAGTCAGTCCTCCCTTTTCGTCTCGGTCACGTTCCATCAGAATTTTGGAGTGCGGCTCACACCCTAGTTGAATCAGCTTTCTCTCGATGTCGTCGTTGCTGTAGCTGATGGGCAGATTGCCGATCACTAATTTAGTGGTAGGCGCCTCCTGCTCACCAGATGGTGTGCGAACAATAAAGGGATTCTTATCAAATGGATTCACTGTAGTGTTTCGAATCGGCATACCACGAAGAAGAAGGGTTGCACGACTTTCATTGTTTTTGGGATACACACGCCACAAACTACCGATGCGCTGTGCTCCGATAATTGTCCCGTATCCACTAACTTTTTCTCCTGCTGCACAAATTTCCCGAACTGTATACATAGTCCCTGCATCATCAGGAAGGTTGCGGCTAGGAATAAACACAGGAGGTGTCCCACGATCATGCGTGGCTTGCGTCGCCATTTTTCAAGTGACAAAAGTGTCTAGATCTAAGCACTGAGTCAATTTTGATTATACCATAGAACTACAAACACACCAGGACCAATTCTAGTCAAGTTGCAAGACGGTTCCTCACGGTCTCCAAAACTGCTGAAATGGACCTGCTGATAGACTAAATAATATATAAAGAATATTTTTTTTACTCTCCGGGATATCTTCTTGTCTTCATCAAACGCCGGACGTGACGTCATCCCAGAATATAACATCTATGGCATTCAATATTGCTGTTACATTAACTATGACAACGACCATGCAACATAGAATATAACATCTATGGCATTCAATATTGCTGTTACATTAACTACCACGCAACATATAATATAACATCTATGGCATTCAATATTGCTGTTACATTAACTACCACGCAACATATAATATAACATCTATGGCATTCAATATTGCTGTTACATTAACTATGATAACGACCATGCACCATATAATATAACATCTATGGCATTCAATATTGCTGTTACATTAACTATGATAACGACTATGCAACATATAACATCTATGGCATTCAATATTGCTGTTACATTAACTATGATAACGACCATGTAACAAATAACATCTATGGCATTCAATATTGCTGTTACATTAACTATGATAACGACCATGCAACATATAATATAACATCTATGGCATTCAATATTGCTGTTACATTAACTATGATAACGACTATGCAACATATAATATAACATCTATGGCATTCAATATTGCTGTTACATTAACTATGATAACGACCATGTAACATATAACATCTATGGCATTCAATATTGCTGTTACATTAACTATGATAACGACCATGCAACATATAATATAACATCTATGGCATTCAATATTGCTGTTACATTAACTATGATAACGACTATGCAACATATAATATAACATATAATATAACATCTATGGCATTCAATATTGCTGTTACATTAACTATGATAACGACCATGTAACATATAACATCTATGGCATTCAATATTGCTGTTACATTAACTATGATAACGACCATGCAACATATAATATAACATCTATGGCATTCAATATTGCTGTTACATTAACTATGATAACGACTATGCAACATATAATATAACATCTATGGCATTCAATATTGCTGTTACATTAACTATGATAACGAACACGCAACATATAATATAACATCTATGGCATTCAATATTGCTGTTACATTAACTACCACGCAACATATAATATAACATCTATGGCATTCAATATTGCTGTTACATTAACTATGATAACGACCACGCAACATATAATATAACATCTATGGCATTCAATATTGCTGTTACATTAATAATAATAATAATAATAACGGATTTTTATATAGCGGGTACTCCAGCCTATGACCAGACTCACCACGCTTTACATAGTCATTACATATAAGTACATGCACTCGATAAAACATCGCTTTCGCTACAATACACCAAAAGACAGAACAGTAAGGGTACAAATTATTTACACTTATGTACACAAATTACAATTTACAACTATGTACACAAATGACAGAAAAGACAAATAGAATAGCAAAATCATGTTCACAGCTATTTATATGCCCGGTTAGGCCCAGGAGGAAAAACAGTATAAATATGTACAGCCGTGTATACACTTACGGATCAGACAGAGACAAAGAGGAGAGAATGGCAGCGGGATACAGATCATTCTGAATAGTGAAGTTTGAAGAGGTGAGTTTTGAGGGCCTTTTTGAATGCTTGTGTTGATTGTATGTTGCGGATATGGGAGGGAAGGGAGTTCCACTGCTTAGGTGCGGAGTAAGCGAATGCACGTTGGCCGTATGTCTTAGTGCGGGTGACGGGAACCTTGAGTGTGCGAGTGTCGGCAGAAGATCTTAAAGTGCGTGAAGGGGAGTAGACAGACAGTAGATCAGCAAGGTAGGAGGGACAAGAATCTGTGAAGAAGTTGTGACAGAGAACAGAGAGTTTGTACTCTATGCGTGCTTGCACAGGAAGCCAGTGAAGGGAATGTAGTAGAGGTGTGATGTGATCGCGTTTCTTAGCTCGGAATACTAGTCTAGCTGCTGAGTTCTGAACCTTTTAACAATTACATTAACATTAACAATGATAACGACTATTCAACATATAATATAAGATCTATGGCATTCAATATTGCTGTTACAATTGCACAGTTTATAACAAACAACCCAATGTATATAAAATAATCGGGTGGTACAATTAACAAATATTTCAGACGCATCCATTGTACCGGAGAGAGAGGAAGCAACATTGCTAAATCGGGGAGAGAGAGAGAGATGGAGAAGAGAAGAGAGGAGGGGGGGTGAAGGTGGGATAGAAAAGGTGACGTAGGTTATGTTATACATATATGTACCGACAAGATGCAAGTATTTGTAACATGAAACGTGTGTTGGACGGAGAGGTTAATGAGTAATCAATAGTATCTTTTGTCAGAGCGGATGTGGAAGGTGTCTTACGAGTACTATGACAGGTAAGACAACGTTTTGATTCAACGTATCTATCTATCTATCTATCTATCTATTTATCTATCTATCTATCTATCTATCTATCTATCTATCTATCTATCTATCTATCTATCTATCTATCTATCTATCTATCTATCTATCTATCTATCTATCTATCTATCTATCTATCTATCTATCTATCTATCTATCTATCTATCTATCTATCTATCTATCTATCTATCTATCTATCTATCTATCTATCTATCTATCTATCTATCTATCTATCTATCTATCTATCTATCTATCTATCTATCTATCTATCTATCTATCTATCTATCTATCTATCCATCCATCCATCCATCCATCGACACACACATATACATATACACATATAGATATATGGAGAGAGAGAGAGAGAGAGAGAGAGAGAGAGAGATGGTTACACACACAGACACACACACACCCACACACACACATACATATTTAATATAGCGCCGCTTTAACTTGTGGAAAGTGTGCCAGCTATACATTATTACACCTACTTCCACTAGGTCCATCCTCTCCCATTCCCAGTCGCCCAGGATTGTACCCAGACATCTGGAACGTCAGGCGTGGCGATGCGCATTACGGCAGCACGTGGGCGCCTCGGGCGGTTTACTTTGAGTTAGATCCTGTATCGGCCTGCGCCCTGAGCAGTTCTTGAGATGGAAAAGCGCTATACAAAAACGATACACTAATACAATCAGTAAGTAATAGGAATGAGCTTGTTCACCTGCCTTGGGGAGAAACAAAACAAAACAAAACAAAGCAAAGACACGCTCCTTCAGTGGCCTAAGATGTCGATATGTACATAGGTTTGCAAATGATGATGATGATGAAGTACATTGCTGGTTGAACGCAAGAAGATTGATTACAGAGGCTTTTTTTGCCCCTTTGATTATATTTTATTGACGTATTCATTCGTTTGAATATACCTAGCTTGAAGCATGGGGCCGTTTTGTCGATTAGCAATTAGAACGAATAAATATGAACTGCGGTCCGGGCTCTTCTTTTATACAGCTTACAACTCGTACATGTTCGTATTGCAGTTGACATTTAAACAGTCTTGATGTCTCTTTTGATCTTTGCTGAATAAGTTGTCGGGGACTTTTGTTCTGCAAAGAATGAAAGATCGATAGAAAGAGGTTGAACGTATATATATAAAGAACATGCGAATGATTAAATCATTAAGGTTTATTGGGAATTGTTTCCAGGGGACGGGAGGAAGAAATAATATGTAACTTTTTTTTTTTCAAATCAGAATTTGGAAATGAGGTTTGTACATTTAGCATTCATTAAACGACACAACGCACAATGAAAACCAAGCGCGCGACACTCCCCAGTGCACATATCTGTTGATACCTGGCTCTGTTTCAGACCGGTGAAGGTAAGGCAGCGAGGGAGAGGAGTTGGACATGCACCGCCCTCATTTAGCAGGTCCAGAGAAAAGAGAAAGTCTCCCTCACCTCTTCTTCCCAACGACCACAAGGTTACGCGAACCCCTTTACATGTATGCCTAACATCATTGCAATAACTAAATAGACTTTATATGAAAAGGACTGCAACTGTTACCCTTTTCCCTGCCAATCGACGATATATCGTCGATCTGAGCCGCCATGTTTGTGCCAATCGACGATATATCGTCGATTTCAGTATTCCGTTTCGTTCCGGTTTTTTGCGCAGTCCAATCCAAGTTTTATTTTAACCAAAGGGAGATAACTCTTTCTACTTTCGTTCCCGATCGACAGGCGCGTTTTTTCTTCAAATTGATTCGTTTTTAGAGTGTTTATTGTGCATTTTACTAAGCATAGTGATGGGCACAATCGACAGTGTGTCAAACTCTGTGCTAATAATCAATATAATTTCAAACTGTAAAGTGTATTTTGATCCTAAATAAATTTTCTTTCTGGTGTGTGAAGCTGATTCAGTGATTGGAATTATTCCTCCAGATTTGTTTTATCACTGTGGTATGTAGAAATATTTTTATTTTATTTTATCATTTCAAAAAGATCAACATGCTTTCAAAACACATATTTCAATAACATAATCAAATTAACATTTTTGTGGTTTTTTTCCTTATTCTTCACTCTTTTACCTTTAATTTGATATGAAATATGTCTATTTAACAACTATTATTGAAAGAACAGTAGCTTAAATGCCTAAGGTACTGAACTTTCTTTCCGGTGCCAGAGAAATGTCTGGCACAAACGTGGAAACATGCCTGGCAGGGAAAGAGTTAATTGTTATTGTAACGTTTGCAGAGGTGCCAACCAGTACGGATTGACCGTATTTAATTCCGGCGAAGTGAATTAAATACGGAAATACGGTAGCTTTAATAAAAATACGGAGGAGAAGTTGCCGATCGTTTATCCCTTTACCGGGCATAGCGGCCGAAAGCGGCTAAAAGTCTAAACAGGCAAAACGCCCAGAAGCGTCCATATTAACCACTGGTTATATTCTCGCGTTGTTTGAAAGATTGCGAGACTTCCGGCAATTGACTTCCGGCTTATTCTGTTGTGAAAACAATCGACTGCATTTCTACAAATTTTCTCTTTGAAGCGTTCGTTTTTTCGATTTTTTAAAAATAATTTTGGGGTCAGTGTCTAAAATGGATGGTTTGGATTATTCGACTGATAAAGGAGAGTTTAGCGGCTTCCATTTATCAGACATTAAAGTGAGAGAAATAGACTTTAAGTCGGAGGAAGAGATCGGTACTGACATTAGTGTCAGTAGCATGCATGCATCCGATCTTTCAGATGGGCAGGGAAGTAAAGAAGAGGAGGAGGCTTGTTTGGACTTTTTAAAACTTTTTTTTTGTAAACACATGGAGTAATAAAAAAACAAGACATAACAAGAGAAGCATAAAAAGGTAGATCATCAAAAACGAATTTATTTCTGTTCATTTTGCATTTTATTTCATTTAAATCTATGCACTAATACCTAAGATGTGGTGTTTTTACTAACGTACCCCGAAATATCTCTAAAATTATAAAATGTCTTGCCGGTTTAGAGCTAAAAAATAGACAGACGTGTTCCCAGTAAAGTGTTATCTTTGCCAGCGGTGCTTCTGTACCGGTTTCTGGTCTCATAATAGTACTCCTGCACTCACTGAACGTCGCTGTGTTCAACAAGCTGATTTTCATGGTGATTTTAGAGTAAAACAAGTGTGATGTTCAACAAGCTGATTTTCATCGTAATTTTAGAGGACTGAAAATAGCCTGCTGTTTCAGAGGGAAGCCTGTCGTTATTTTATAGTGTCATTGGCTGGGTTTTGTGAGAGAAAAAAATACTGACAAGTGTTAAAAAATACTGACAAACGGGTCCGGAAATACTGACAAGAAGATTAGGGGGTTGGCACCTCTGCGTTTGGTTGTTTACGAAAAGCAGGACCTTTCAACAAAATACACAATATTAATGCAAATGACATAAGTCCCATGCAGAGTAGCTGAGAAAGCCGAGACTAGACGAAGTTGATAGAGGGAGAAGGCGTCGTCTGGTCTCGGCCGCACTGTATGTTGACTCACTAATCTTAAAACATTGCTTTTATCCACACACTTCCATTACATTAAACTTAATGATACGCCTTTGAAACCACCGGCATATGTTAGTTGACAGGTTTGTAAACTTTCGTAGTAATGTTTTGTACTTCTTTGTATGATTATAGTTCAACTGTGAATTGTTAGATTTGATTATAATGTGTGTGTGTGTGTGTGTGTGTGTGTGTGTGTGTGTGTGTGTGTGTGTGTGTGTCCACGTAGGGGGGATGACTGTGTAGTCTACAATCACAGAGGTGAACAGACGTTAAATGAAAAATTTGAACTGAGTTGAATTCAATTGAATTACTGAGGTAAACAAACAAGTAAGTTCAACATGTAAATAACAGAAATACAAACGCTGGTTTAGTTTACAGAACACAATGGAAGTTAATGGTAGAGTACACATATGGAGATAATGTGTATAGCGAAGAAGAAGAGTTAGTTAATTATTCCTTGCTTATAGGGTCCAGCGGACTGCAAAGAGCCGAATCAGGACCACAGAAGAAGAAGAAGAAGAAGAAGAAGAAGAAGAAGAAGAAGAAGAAGAAGAAGAAGAAGATGATGATGATGAGATGACTACGATGATGATGACTACGATGATGATGAGCAGGAGAGGAAGAGGAGGAGAAGGAGAAAGAAGGAGAAAGAAGTAGAAGAGACAGTACTAATCTGTAAACACCAAGTCGACGAAATTTCTAGCAGTGAAAAGACTCGTTTTACGCGTACGTGCATGAATGGCACCTTGAGAGAGAGAGAAAGAGAGAGGGAGAGGGAATGGGAGAGAGAGGGAGGGGGAGGGGGAGAGAGAGTGTGTGTTTTTGTGTGTGTATGTATGTGTATGTGTGCGCGCGCTATAAAAATCAGGCTAGCATTGGATTGGAGGAAGATGCCCAAAGAACTGCATTCATATTCAGACATTCTACACCCCTTTCCCTTTTGCGCTTCATTGAAATGTGAACCTGCCATGCCATGCTTTGCTTGTCAGGATAGCCGTGTGGCCATGTATACAGCGTAGTGAGACTGACCAGGCTTGTACCCTCTGTTAAGCTCTGTAGAAAGTAGTCTCCACCACTTGGCGTGGTGGCGATGCTGATGGTGGCGATCGCTCAACTTGGCCAACCTTGCAGCGTTCAGTCGATAAGGTGCCCGCACTCATTTGTATTCTGTTGTCTCCCCCTCTCCACTCCCCCCCCCCTACTCCCTCTCTGAAGCAAAAGAAGGACAGCATGCAGTGGCAGTGCCGCCCGCGTGCTCATTTGTATTCCCCTGTCTTTTGCCAGGCCTTCAGTCACAGCGTCACGATTTGTCTTTTCCTGAAAATGGGGGAGGGGTGGGGAGGGATGAGGGGTGGGTGGAGGAGGTGAGGTGAGAGAGGGGCTCACTCTTTTTCTTCGTATGTCTCTATTTCCCTAGTTCTCTCTCTCTCTCTCTCTCTCCATCCCTCCCTCATTCTATCTTCTTCTTCTTCTTCTTCTCTCTTCTTCTTCTTCTTCTTCTTCTTCTTCTTCTTCTTCTTCTTCTTCTTCTTCTTCTTCTTCTTCTTCTTCTTCTTCTTCTTCTTCTTCTCTCCGTCACCCTGCTCTCTCATACACCTTCGAATATGCTGCTATGAGAAGCGTAAAGAAGCAACCGGAAATACAGAAAGTCGACAACCGGAAGTAGAGCAGCAGTGAACAGAGAGCGGATGATCATGTATCGAAATTCAAAAAAATGTCGATGCCAAATGGTCGAAATTAGAACTCGTTTTGTATTTTCATTACCATTGACACCGTTACAGGCCTGTAATGGTTTGAATGAGGACGAGAAGAAGAAGAAGAATGAACAGGAAGAGAATGAGGAAGAAGTAGAGGATTTGGAGCCAGATGATAGGAGTGTGTGTTGGTGACAAATGCAGGACAACCCTAGGAAAGGGGGAGAAAGAGGGGGGGGGGGGGGGGAGGAGAAGACTAAGGGAATGTAGTGCGAAGGTGGGGGTGATGAGACGGTGGGTCCCAAGGTACGAGAGAGTCCCAGAGAGAGAGAGAGAGAGAGAGAGAGAGAGAGAGAGAGAGAGAGAGAGAGAGAGAGAAAGAGAGAGGAGTTCCAAAGTCTATGAAGGTGTGAGGAAGGGAGACGTGTAGTAGGGGCGGGGGATAGACAGTGGGGCATAGTTCCAGAGGTGCAACGGGATGAAAAGAAAAAAGGTAAAATGTCGATGGAGAGGCAGGGGCATGCAATATGTCGCAGCGACTCAATGTCATCGCTAGCGCTTGGTTAACGCTCCGTGAAATGCAGCATCTTTCTTCTTCAGACAATCCCAGGCCAAGAAAAGCCAAATTCAGCCCGCTTCAGCTAATGAAACTCTGTATGACTCTGTGTTTTTTTTTCTTCCTGTACACACTCTCCTCCAGAATTCACCTCTCTCGCTACAACCACTAACCACCAAATATCTCTGTTTGCCACCCCCTCCCTCCTCCTTCATCTGTCTCTCTCTGTGTCTGTCTCTCTCTGTCTGTCTGTCTGTCTGTCTGGACGAAGTGCATTTTAAATTACGATGTCCATTTTATGAAAATTCGAGAAAACAATTATTCCCTGCTAAGTTTTGTTTTTAGAAACCTAAACGCATTTAGCTTTTAATATTCTGCAGTCATCGACAAGCCAAGAAACTGTCCGAAAGTTATGTATATTTCTGTACAAAGCGTTAAAATGAGGGAGATAGCAATTTCGTAAGTTGTTGTTGATTTATTTCCTCTGATTGAGTGTTTGTTATAAATGTATATCTTGATAGTAAATTCATTGTACACATCGTTCAATAAATACTGAATAAAATATTAAATTTCGTATTCTCTCTCTCTCTCTCTCTCTCTCTCTCTCTCTCTCTCTCTCTCTCTCTCTCTCTCTCTCTCTCTCTCTCTCTCTCTCTCTCTCTCTCTCTCTCTTCTTAATCTCTCTCGCCAAGCATAGTCCAGAATCTTTGCTCCCACCTCATGCCATAGCCCCCTCTTTGTGTAGATCAGGGGTCGAAGGCGTTGAATAATGCGCTGCATGCAGCAAGTTGGCGCCAAGGCGTGTGGGGTTTGTGGGGTTCAAACCTTCCTAGTCGCAGTTAGCTTCTTCAGCAGCTATTTCATCGCCAAATTGATAGCAATGCTTAACTGTATCGCTTTATCGGTCCCCTTCTAGTAATGATCAGTCAGCGCATTGATCAGCTCCCTGAAGTGTGCAGTATATAACAACCATTGCATGCATTAACCGTCATCAGGAACATCTTTGCCTGGATTTTTCAGGTTCAAAATAATATTATTGATCGCCCGCGCATCTTTGGAATCCCCCATATTATTTGGATGGCAGGACGACGTCATTTGATGATGACAGAAGAAAACGACGTTGCATGGTTTCACTTTGGAACGCTGTCGTCTGTCTTCCTGACACATTGAACCAGTGGCCCCACTACTCGGTTTATTATATTATCGCTCTCGGGTCATCCGTAGGGTCAATGGCATTAGTCTTTCTTGTACATGCGGCTGTAGAAGAGAATGTGCGTTTTTGTGCTTTCTCACGGCAGTAGGTCAATCCAGGCTTCATAGGAAACCATTCTCTGCATGTAGATTTTCCTTGTACAGCGTCGGGAGCGGTACTTTGAGTTGTTAATTGTGTTATTTAATATCATTGTTGACAGTCCTATGGCAAGGTTCTACTTTATGCTATATTATCTAGGTCTACAACGTGCAGTCTTGTTTTTCTTTCATTGTTGATCATCATCATCGTCATCATCATTGTTATCATTATCATCATCATCAACGTCATCAACATTATTATCATCATCATCATCATCATCATCATCATCATCATCATCATCATCATCATCATCATCATCATCATCATCATCATCATCATCATCGATTGTTATTTCTCTTTCATTATTATTCAATTTGCTTTGCATGGCCGGAGATAACGTTCCCATTTGAATATTTTTGGACGAATAAAACATATTTTCGTATATAGGCCTATGTTAATTTATACTTACCCAGCGCATCATATATACAGACTCGTAATAGTGCTGTTCATATTTAATTATTGCTCAATGAGGGGGAATGCCTCAAATGGGGTAACATTGAAAGGATGAGACGCATAGGCTACCGGATGTAGTTATTTGCATGGACGAAATTAGAGAAAGGTATCCTGGCGTTGGCTCAGGACCAAAGACTATAAATACAAGCTCTTTGTCAGGACTATAAAAATGTGCTCTAAAAAACCGTTGCGATCCGAATACACTGGCGAATGTGTAGTTTAATTTGGATTTTTCATCTTGCAAGACAATTAGAGTGTGTTGACCCAAAGCGGACGTTTTGCGAATTAACATCCTGCCCATTGAAAAATTATCTCCACAGGCACAGCACGCTTTTTTTTTTCAACATTGTTCACGACAGGTTTATATAATGACATCACGACAGTTTATTACTTATTTATTTATTAGTTTTTATATAGCGCTTTTCCTGCTTAAGAGCTGCTTGTCGCAGTTTTAGATTAAAAACATCCTTGGGTTACTTGATTGGGATTTTGAATTAAATGTGTCACCCAGTGTGGGCGAAAATCATTCCACATCTTTCTTTTGCATAGATACGTAGTGCCATAGATACAGATGGCCATTTCCCTGTGTTTTCAGCTCGTCGGTGTATCGGCGAGGCTTGCTGACAGTCACGTGACTGATTTTTTTCAAAAAATAACAAAACACCTGAATGAAGTTCTCAAGAAAAAACATGTTCTTGCGAGGAAAAAAAATGGTTCCAACCTGATTTCAGTCAGTGCCTTGAGCAGCCCTTTGAGCTAGTGAGGAATGATTTTCGATGTCAGTATACATCACGAGAAGGAAAATGATGAGGGACAAGTGCCGTGGAGCGGAGCTGTTATCAAAATCGCTTTACGCGCCCTAAGACCCCAGTTAAGGCGATTATCAGCCTCTCTGTTCTCTTTCTCTCTCTCTCTCTCTCTCTCTCTCTCTCTCTCTCTCTCTCTCTCTCTCTCTCTCTCTCTCTCTCTCTCTCTCTCTCTCTCTCTCTCTCTCTCCCCCTCTCTCTCTCTCTGGCCCTCACTGCCCTTCTTCCCTCCCTCTAACTCTCATCACACACGTGCACATGTTCGTTCTTTCGATTTCAAACCACGCATGCCTTATACCTACACGTTGTGGGATAGCTTTGTTGTTTGAGGCGTGAGAAGAAGCAAGTTGGCGCTTTGGACGGCATTGGGTCGGACAGCGTTTTGAGATTATGTTTGAACTGATGCATGCACTATATAAGAACAATTCACTTTTACACAACAATCATGTGTCTTTTGATAAGATGATGATGATCATTGTTGTCAAGGTGGCGACGTGATGATTCGTCCTTAACGCTAACGCAATAGGACGTTAAGCTTCGTTATTCCTTTGCAGTTACACCGCCGAGACTTGTACATTTGGCTTCAGAAGATAAAGACACTAGAAAAGAGCTTAACTCCGTACAACGTAGCTGAAACGTTTTGGCTTACTCCCTTCTCTTAAAAAGAGATGTAAAAGGCCTCCAAGTCTCCGCTACGATTTAAGATTTGACTCCTTAGAGCCTCCATTGAGTGTGGTCAACCATCGTCAAATAGTTGCTGACACCTTTGACACTATTAAGAAGCTTTTTGCATTCAGTGCATCTGCTCACACTGTCCAGATGCAAGAGCATCAGGCCACAATATGCAGATGCTACACTAGACCAAGGCGGCACTTCTTGTGTGTGTGTGTGTGGGGTGGGTGTGGTGTGTGTGTGTGTGTTTCGAATTCTTGAAGCACACAAGAATATACAGTGGTGTGCATAATGTAAGTTTGGAACCACTTCCGACTTTTGCATTGTTTCAAAACTATAACGGTTTTTTTAATTTTTTTTCACGGACCTATTACATTCATTACCGTACAACGTTATGAGGGACACAATTGGCAATAAGAATCACATTTCTAAGGCAATGTGCTTCAATTTTATAAGTTTTACTGATACTGGAACATAATTACTGGAATTTGCTCAGATTTTGCGTCCAAAGCGGATCGAGATTATCCAATCAGCATGCAATATTTCTGACCAATCAGAAGGCTGTTTTGGCAGCCAATAACAGTACGGATGCCTAGCTATTGCAGCAACTATATAAATGCGCGGGAATTTTTGATTTTATACAATTTCTTCATCAACCATGACAAAGACGCGAAATCTGACGTTGGAAGAACGTATTAGGGTGTCAGTGATGAAGGAGGAAGGACCTTCTTGTCATCAGATCGCCAGAAAAGTCGGCTGCAGTCACAGCGCGGTTGAAAAGATTTTGCAGAAGAAGCGCCAGACTGGTTCAGTGGTGGACAAACCTCGGTCCGGTCGTCCACGTGCTTCAACATTACGTGAAGACAGTGTACTTCGACGCATTTCGTTGACCAATCGCAGGTTGACCTCATCCTGCGTGAGTGGTCACATGATTGCCATATCAATGTCAGCACTTGTACAGTTCGTCGCCGGTGTTTGCAATTTGATCTACGAAGCTGCAAGCCCATTGATGACTGATTTACAAAGGCGCAACCGAATTGAGTGGGCACGGAAGCACTCACCTGGACCTGTGCCATGTGGGAAAACGGTGCTTTTTAGCGACGAAAGCACTTCTGCCTGTTCGGAAACCAAGCCTACGTGAGGAGATTTCCTGGAGAGGAGTTTAAACCCGAATGTCTTAACCTCACAGTGAAGCATCCATTCAAGGTCATGGTCTGGGGTTGCATGGCTGCCAGTGGCGTTGGACATCTCCATATCGTCGATGGAATGGTCAATGGGGCCAAGTACATCACCATACTCGACAAATGCATGCTGCCATCAGCTCAGCAACTGTTTCCAGGTCAGTTCATTTTCCAGGATGACAATGCGCCCTGCCATCGGTCGAAAATGGTGATCAACTGGAAGCGGATGCACAACATCGAGTCAATGGAAAGCCCAGTCTCCTGATCTCAATCCCATTGAGAATTTGTGGCACAAGGTGGCACTGGAGATATCAAAGAGACACCCAGCATCACAGCGTGAGTTGATTGAGTCACTGATTGCAGCCTGGAACCACGTTGTCACCCACGATCACCTCATCAAACTGGTGCATTCAATGCCGACTCGATGCCGTCTCGTGATCAAGAGCAAGGGCTGGCCCACCAGATATTGAACCATCACCGATACACAAAACGGCTTTTTTTTTTAAAGGCCATCTATGCAAATACAAAGAAATATAAAGAATATATCACGATATTTTAAATTATGCTAAATTATTTGACATAATTAAACAGTGTTGCACATTATGTGATTTATGCAGAAAAATGTTTAAAATGCAAACCTTAACAAATAAAATTAAAATATTATGTCCAAGGGTGCATAACAATGTTAATTTTATAGTCAAATATATCCCTTGTAACATTGCATGCAGATAAATGTTGAGAGTCAAATACAAAAAATTCAAATTAAAGGTCAGAATGTTGAAAAAATGTAAAAGTTGCAAGTGGTTCCAAACTTATGCACACCACTGTACAGTAGAATATACTAAAGTTCCTAGAATCTGGCGTATACATGACGAGAACCTGGCATATGTAGGGCTGACGACGACTCAATATAGCGTTGAAATTTATTATTCAAGGTAAACAAAAACATTCCAGAATCTGAGTCATGAATTTCCTACTCGTAAAATGCAAACAAACATATAGTTTGTGGTAAAATTGAAGCTAAATTGGCGTTTTAAATAGTTAACAAGAGTTTGTAAGATAAGTTTTTTTACTGGACCCTGAGGAACATACAGTGAACTGAAGGTTATTATTATTATTATTATTATTATTATTATTATTATTATTATTATTATTATTATTATTATTATTATTATTATTATTATTATTATTATTATTATATAATTTAATCGTTCTTATATAGCGCTTTTCCAGCTCAAGAGCTGCTCAAGGCGCTGGCCGATACAGGATCTAACTCAAGCCGTCCGAGGCGCCAACTTGCAGCCTTTGGGCGCATGGTCTGACGCCCGGACAACTGAGCACAATCCTGGGCAGCCAGGGATGGGGGAGAAGGACCTATGTGCATGCTGGGTGTGTTCTTGTCACCGGCACTCACCCATCTAGGACATGAGCGTCAGGATCTTTAAAGTCCGTTATGATAGAATGTATGCGACACAGACTAGACCTCGGTTTATACTCTCATCCGAAGGAGTAGGAAACGGGAGTAATGTGTCTTTCCCAGGAACACAACACAATGCCAGGCCTGGGCTCGAACCCGGGACCTTCAGATCCGCAAGCCAAAGCTCTGCCACCGCGCACTGCGTAATAATAATAATAATAATAATAATAATAATAATAATAATAATAATAATAATAATAATAATAATAATAATAATAATAACAAAATTAATAATACAGGATGCTATCACGGGCTTTTTCTTCAAGACCAATGGAGCTCAAAGCTCGGCGCGGCGATCTGAAGAGATCACTAGTACAGAAGAGACATCCATTGTTGTTTTTTCTTTCTTTAAGTTAGGTTGATTGCCTCCAATATCATCATTGAAGGGAGGGAGGAAACCGGGAGTGGGGCCGGGTAGTTCAGTTGGTAGAGCGGCTTACTAGTAACCGAAAGGTACCTGGTTCGAATCCCGGATTGGCCAATGTGTGACCATATTATTTTCCCCTTACCATCAACTGGTTCGCTGGTGTCAGAATAATGTGACTAGTAGTCGCCTATGCGCTCCGGTGTCGTGTGACTATAATCGACAGTTACCCTTTAGGAAACCGGAATACCCGGAGAAAACCCAACCGTGTTCTGTAAACTCTCGCAACTAAGTCACGTAAGTTCGGCCCAAGCTGGGTCTGAACCCGCAACCTTCGGCGTAGGAAAGCAGCACCCTATGACCTGTGCTATCACACCACTCGCAGACGGACGTTAGCCTTGGCAAGATTCAGCTACGGCGTGTGAACTCAACGTTGTCATTTGGTGGTCAGTGTTTGTAGGGTTGTAAGACAAATAAAGTGATGGTGATTGCTGTATATTTCTCCAGAGAGTTGTGTTTTGTTGTAGTTGTCCTTTAAGGGACTTGGATCACCGACCTCTTTGCCCTTCCTTTTAAGTACCATTTGGGATTACTACTATGGACAACACGATGACCTGCTCACCGTAGTGAAGAAACGGAAACTCCGATGGTATGGCCACGTCACCAGAGCATCAGGCTTTGCAAAGACCATCCTGCAAGGCACAGTGCAAGGAGGTAGAAGAAGAGATGGGAGGACAACAGTGGAGAATGGACTGGGTTGACACTGAGCGAGGCCATGAGAGTTGCTGAGGACAGAAAGATGAAGTACGCTGGTTAAACGATCATCTGTTGTGCCTCAACGACCTTGGAGTTACGGGATAGGATAGGATTACTACTGTGGTAATCAGTGTGTAGTCATCAAGAAGGAGGAGTTGGGGGGAGCGAGAGAGATGATAAGAGCACTGGAAGAAGGGGGGGGTGATGAGTAGGATGGAAGAGGAGACTAAACTGAACTTAACGATGATGGAAGGGGAAAAGCTCGACATTAATGGTTTCGTGGGTGTGGGTGTGGGAGGAAGTTGAAGGGGAGGTTGGGTTGGGTGAGGGGAAGAAGGTAGGGATTGTCCAAGGGACGAATAGTACTACCAGCGGTTGGTACCAGCCAGTACTATTTTTAGAGCCACCTTTGACATGGTTAACGCGAGCTAACCCAAAATAGTGACCAAAGGGACTGGGCTTCTTTCCCCCACTGCCTAAAGGAATTATCTGGTCGGTCTCTGGTTGTCCTTGTTCTGCATCGGGAAGAAGGAGGACGTCGAGTTGGGATACGGTAGTGTGGTTGGGGTTGTCGTGAGAGAGAGAG